>VZRU01000655.1:274676-303428 GCA_013398155.1 Pedionomus torquatus
CCAAGCTTGATGGCATGCTTGACATGCTGGAGGTAGAGGATGCCATCCAGAGAGACCTGGACAGGCTTGAGAGGTGGGCTAGTGCAATTTGCATAAAGTTCAACAAAGCCAAGTGCAAGGTCCTGCACCTGGGATTTGGCAATCCCAGAAACAAATATAGGTTGGGCAGAGAATAGCTGAAGCCCTGAGAAGGACTTGGGAGTGCTCATGGATGAGAAGCTCAACATGAGCCGGCAGTGTACGCTGGCAGCCCAGAAAGCCAACCGTATCCTGGGCTGCATCAAAAGCAGTATGACCATACAGGAGATGATTCTCCTTCCTCTACTCTGTGCTCGAGACCCCACCTGGAGTACTGTGTCCATCTCTGGAGTCCTCAACAGAGAAAGGACATAAAACTGTTAGAATGTGTCCAGCAGAACTCCATGAAGATGACTGGAGGGTTGGATTATCTCTCCTATGAAGACAGGCTGAGGGATTCGGGTTGTTCAACCTGAAGAAGAGATGGCTCAGGGAGGGAAGTCCTTACAGCAGCCTACCAGTATCTGAAGGGAGCCTATAGGAGAGGGATTCTTTGTCAGGAAGTGTAGCAACAGGACAAAGGGTAATAGAATTGAAAAACAAATTGAAAGAGGGGAGATTTAGATTAGATACTAGGAATAAATTCTTTACTGTGAGGGTGGTGAGACACTGGAACAGGTTGCCCAAAGACATTGTGGAAGCCCCATTGGAAGGCTAGTTTGGATGGGGCTTTGAGTAACCTGCTGTAGTGGGAAGTGTCCCTGCCCGTGGCAGGGGGGTTGGAACTCAATGATCTTTAAGGTCCCTTCCAACTCTAACCATTCTATGATTTTGATTTTTTTTTTTTTTTTCTTTTCTAACTACATGTCCTAGCCACAAAGGCAGAGGAACCCTATCTGCACCCTCCCCAACCCTACTTTTTCAAGAACAAGGCTGAAGGAAAAACAAATCATCACATGGTTCATTTCAGCTCACAGCTCCTTAAATGGTCACAAAACACTGAGACCACACAGGTGCCCATCTACTTATCTCCATTTTTCCAACCTGCCTGGCAATGTCTGATGAAAATACCAAAATATACCAGAATCCTGGCCCCAGCAGCGTTACCAGAGTGGGATTTGCTGCTGCAGTATATAAATCTGTAAAGAACTGCAGGCAGGCAGAGTGAAAGGACAGTAAGATGCAGCTGCAAACCCAAACAAAACTATTAAGTCCAATATTAGAGCTAACAGCTTTGTCAGCATACCTTTAATGTAAACAAAACATACACCCTCAGGAACACAGCTGAACAACAGCCTTCCTTCTACTACCAGACTTCCTCTGCAACATGAAGACAAGGCTTCAAATTCAAACTTGAGCCCCTAAGTAAAATTTACAGTTTTCCAGACCCTATCATCTTGAACACATCATGACACACAGAAGCCAAGGAAAACAACTGAAATTCGTGTTTTACTGGGTCCCACGTGCTGTGATATTTCCAAGCCTACTAGCATCCACCAAGAAACATGCAGAATGCTCAATTCTGAAAACAAATCCATTACCAGGACAGAGCACAGAACAAAATCAACTCAACGAGCTACTCCATATGTTTTTCATTTAACTGAATTCTGCAGAGGAAGTGAATTCAGTACATAATATACTTGGCTTCTGTCCATAGTCATTTTATTATTAAGCTTGGGGGGCAGGAGGGCTAGTGTCCATCTTTGCAGCCCTGGTTCCTTTTCCTTCTTAGTGTATACTCACTTCCTCTCAAAGCAGATGACACAAAAGTTACCAAACCGTAGCTGGATAGGGGTACTGTTCTGGTGGTGAGGTATACACACGGAGACACATTCATGTGTACTGTAAACAGAACCTATACTGTACATACATACATTAGAGATTTATTAAGCTGGATCAACATGTGTCCTGGTTTGAGGCAAAATGAATCAATTTTCTGTTTTACAGTTTTACTTTTCTAGCTGGGCCTCTTCTAACTAAACTCTGCAATTAACAGCACATTGTTCAGAAAACTGTTCATTCTCACAGTAGTAAGACCTGGCTATACCAAGGAATGGTGTGCAGAGAGGCCCTTGCTTATACTTATTGCAATAACAACCAAGGTCAGGTAATTTCATTATTTGCCCCATTGGACGGTGGGAAGCAGAAAAGCATTGAGGGGTCACACCTGCAGGGGGGACTGGACAGGGCAGGTGACCCAAAACTGACCAACTGGAGTATTCCAGCCCATCTGCATTATGCTCAGTATAAAAGCTAAGGACTCAAAGGGTCAGCTTCTCTTTCTTCGATGGCCAACACCCAAGGAAGACCCTGTCTGATCGCCTGCCTTTGACCCTGATCTGAGTGTTCCAGGTCTCAAGTTGGGAATTCAGCTCCTGTCAATCACTGAGTCCAGTCTGAGACTTTTCCCAATGCCTGCTCGTGACATGATCGTCATCCTGGGAGTTTGATACAGTTTTGTATATGCTGTACATCTATTTCATTATTTTCTTCTTACTTTAATTTTAGTATTAATACTTCATTAAAGTAGTTTAGTTCATTCTAAACTCCTAAATCTCCTTATCTCTTCCTCTCTCTTTTTTGGGGGGAGGAAGGGCCATCTGTCAATCCAGTTTTGCTAAATTTGGCTGAAACCAGGACAAGAAGACAGGAAGCTAGACTTAAAGACCCTGGTATGCATACGTGGTAGTAGAGGAAAACTGGCAGCAAGCAGAGCCAAGCAGCTTTCCCTTTCCCCTTAATGAGGTTAAAATGGCAACCTAAAGATGACCATACAGCTTGGGTGTGTGAGAAACAACAGCTCACTAATAGAATGTGAAAAGAGGACAAAGTCTTTGAAGCAAAAATACAAAAAGATATAAAAAGTTTATTAAAAAATGTTCAGTTCAGCTGAGCTGGATGCCTTCCCCAAAAAGGAGACACACTGCTCTTGGCACGTAGAGTAATCATACCTTTTCCCAATTGCCTGATTTCTCTGTCCCTTTTTGCTATTGGCCAGGTAGGTACTCAGGGACTTCCAATCTTCCCATCCACCTACTGAACTCATGTCATGATTACAATGTTCTGATTGAGTCTTTGTCTTCTTATGACCGCTTTTGCACAATTTTTGGTTACAAACTGCTTACATAGACAATTCACACAAGTTCCCTTTTACAAAGCATGGCTCTGTGTTACTCTGAGTTTATATCTATATGCACAGGCAAATGCATTGTAGCTGAAGCAAAATTGTCATCCATCTCTTACAGCTGTCACACAGAAGTTTACTCTGAAGAAAGAAATTTGATTTACCCCAAATTATGTGCTAGATAGATACCATATGTGCAGTAAGTACGTATCTTCTAGAAGCATATATACACTCCCACATTTACATATTATATGCAATTGACTGAAGTGCCATCTAGGAAAACACAGCAGATAACTTCAGCAACTCAAACTGTTCCTTCAGTGAGTTACAGGGGACCCCTTTATACAACTGCGGTTACTTATTACCCCAAAGCCTTCCACTTGCACAGAAGTGGAAGTCACTGCACATACCTGGGTTTGTAAAACAGCACTATTAGAGAGCTCTCTCACACTAAGCACAGAAATAGGTTAAAGAACAAAGAGATGAACCTACAGGTGAAATGATTTATTATGTACACTCCTTCCACTGAACAGTGTATCTAGCATACTCAAAATAATAATATAAACACTAGAGATTAATAAAACTGAATTTTTTACTTCTAGTACTAAATTAAGGCCAGTTTAGGCACAAGTCAATAACCTTTCAGTGCCTAAATTTATTGCCAAAGTTTGAAGACAGATTTTGATATCAGATTTTATTTTTGTCTGGTATACAAGTTGTTACGCAACACATCGAGTTACTAAAAACATGAAGACAGCCATGCTAATTTTGTGTTGTTAGCATGATGAATTGTTCATCTAATTCCTTCACTAAATACCACCCAATTATTCATACCCTTACTTTGCAAACATTCATGCTTTGTGCTACAAACGTAATAGCTGACAATCACTGCCATGCAATTATTGCCAAGCACGTTTCTATACATTATTCACACACAATTTAAAGATGAAGTGTATTAACTGTGAAGTTGCTAGGAATCTAAAAGTAGACTAAATAGCTGTTAACACAACTGTATATGCATCTGCACATGTAACTTGTTGAAAGTATTTTGAATGCAGATAAAAATCTTCAGTTGTAGTTGTGCAGGAATAGATCCTTGTTTGAAGACAGATAGCTGCAATAGATGCATGTAACAATACCTACTGAAAACAGTTTTCTGGCCAACATTCCAGGACATAATTTCAAGACAGCTAAATCAGCTAAGGAGACCCAACCAGTCTTGTGATGAAATTTTGGGAAAGCACGACTTCTACCCAAACCACATGATATAGAAGGTGCCCAGAGAAGCACTTTACCTCCAGGGAATCAACAAACCTGTGTGGCTACAATGCAGATATATAGCCCTTGGCAATGGAAATGTCTATTTTTTCCCAACTCTGGATCTGAGAAACTGTAAAGCACTAGTGTCAGACTTCTTCCCTGGATGTTTAAAATCCTCTAGGGAACAGCATATTTATTACTGCTATACATGCAGCTATATTTAGTAATATTTACTTATTATCTCCAATAACATTTTATTTCCATATGAGATTAATGCAAGACCACTCTGCTACTTGGAAGTATTCAGACTTCTCAAAAGAACATTCCATATTCATACGTTGAATTCAACTTCCTTTCTAAATTTGCTTGCAGTTATTTTCTTCCAGCTGTGAAGGTATGAGAAATCTTCTCGTCACTTACCAGCCACCCAGCAGGGTTCTTAAGTAAACAATCCAGCATAGCTTCCCACACCTCAGAAACACAATTAGATCTTGGGACATAAAATTACTGTATACGTTCCAGTTAACAGCTTAATAACTAGATCAAGTTGTGCTTTCAGCAAGAACAGGATGCGTTTAGGAACACAAGAGCACAACTGCCCTCCTGGGTCATCGAGTTCAGTGCTGCATTGTTATCAGACAGTACCTAACAAATTCTCTTTCAAAATATTTGGGGATTTTTGGCTCAATTTGACTCTAATTAGAACACTGTTCCATACCTTTGATTTAATGATGAGGGACTTCTCATCTGCAGCCATGATTTATTCAGTAAAAGTCTATTTGGAAGCAACTCGAACTACTTCAGGTACATACAATCCTAAATGAAAGTAAAATTCAATCTGAAACCTCAGATTATAACCAAATAAATTTCAATCTAGAAAACAAATTAAAACAATATGACTTCATTTTAACTCCTCTTCCAAGTGAATTACAGTTATGAAGAGACTTTCGCTTCTGTAAGAAAATAGGTTTTAAAAACCTCAAACCTACCTGATTATATATTATATGATCATATATTAATCTACTGAAAAGCAGAGTCCAGCAAAAGATTCCTGTGAAATTCTCCAGAGTTTGAAGGGAAAGTAAGCTGTAATACAGTGTTCCAAGGTTACACCACAAAGAGAAGATCACTGACATTTTTTCCCCTGATAGCAGGCCTAGCATATGAAACACCCAAAACAAAACCACTCATTTCAGGAAGGTTTTACTTCAATCAATCCTTCAGTTACCTGCCATTTTAAAGCAAACTAGACTAGTGCCCCATCCAGAGCTTCTTGAGAGATTTTGAAATACAAGAATTATAAAAATTGTCATCTAAAGATGAAATTAAGATGGCCATAGAGCTGACATTGTATTTTTGGGGAGTTATTGCTTACTGCAAAAGGATCTAGCTGAACATTTGCAAGGGATATTGTGTAAATGCACTCCTCCAGCAAGTATATCTTTTCAATCCACAAGTCAGAGTGCCTAGAGTTAAAATGTTACTTCAGCAGTAAAGAAGTTGGTCACATAACCACATTATTACAGGAATGCTACCCCAAAAGGGTTAAAAGAATCCAGAGGAAAGAGTTTGTTATATTTCTACTGTTCTGCAGATATTCTTGTCCTATAAATTCAAATATTTTATCATTTCTTAAAAATGTATTCTAGAGGTTTTTAATCTACACATATACAGAATGCTTAAAAGCAAATGTAGAATATATGCAGGCTGAAATTAACAGAACTTTCCATTGTTTTGATAGAGAGGGAATTGCTAAAAGGTCAGAGTGTTTGCATTGTACACTACAAAAGCTATCAATCACTCCAGAGCCTCAATATAAAAGCTTTGTATAGAAGTTGATGGCTGCAAGGACACAGTCCAAACTCCACTGTCATTATGTTACAGTAAAAGGCACACCAAGGAGACACTTCCATTGCCACAGTACACATTTGTGTACCCACATTGCCCCAGTCAAGCAACGCATTTTGTGTGGCTTTGATCAATCTGAGAGTGCTGAGACACAGAAACTTTTTCTAAAAGTCCAAGCTTGAGGGGAGGGGGGAAGATTAGAGAATCTTAACCTCTTAGGTCATCAGCCTAATCTCCACAATCATACAATGAATGATATGGAGATGAAAAAAAAAGGGATAGTATAACTGGTTAGATGTGAGCAAAGCCAATAAGAAAGAACATGAAGGCTTTTTGACATCTCACACAACAGATGCTTTTTCAAGGTACAGAGCTCCAAAGATGTTTAGTTATAATCTTGTCAGCAGGTATATCTATTTCAAGTCATAAATTCACTTTCTACTCTCCTCTTATAGTAGACGGAAATAAGAACTTCCAAACAAGCTAAATAACTCCCCTTTTGTGAGATTAGAGAGTAACAAAAACATTACTGTAACAGCAGCTGTCATCAGTATGGCGCCTTCTCTTTCAGCAGAACGTGGCTCAGTTCACACTATCACCTCTATGAAAACATCTTAGCAACACACAAAAGTCATGAAACAACAGCACTGAAGAGAAAATATAGGTTGATCATTTTGGGAAACGTGGTGTCGTGGTTTCAGCCAAATTCACCAAAACCTGACCAACAGATGTCCCCCTCTCCCCCCTTTTGGTCAGAGAGGAGAGGAAGGAGTTAAAGAGATTCAAGAGTTTAGAACAAACTAAACTACTTTAATGAAAATATAAGTAATATAATAAAGAGGAAATTTAGGAAAAAAGGAGTATACAATATATACAAAACTGAATCAAGCTCCCAGGATGACAACCACGTCACCAGCAGGCTTTAGGAAAAGTCCCAAACTGGACTCGGTGATCGACAGGAGCTGGATTCCAGATCTGGAGTCACGAACGCTCGGATCAGGATCAAAGGCAGACGAAGAGGCAGAGTCCTCCTTGGACGCCCATCGAAGAAGGGGCGAAAAAAGGGAGTTGGCCTGTTGATCCTTCAGCTTTTATACAGGGCATGATGCTGATGGGATGGAATACCCCTGTTGGTCCGTTCTGGGTCACCTGTCCTGTCCGCTCCTCCTTGAAGGTGGGACCCTCCAACGGGCAAATGCTGAAAATTATCTGACCTTGGTTCTTCCAGCAATAAGTCTAAACAAGGGCCTCTCTGCATACCATCCCTTGGTATAATCAGGTCTTATCACTGTGAGACGGAAAGCTCTGAACAATGTGCTGTTAATTTCAGAGTTTAGCTAGTTAGAAGAGGCCTAGCAAAGAAAGTAAAACTGTAAAACAGAAAATTGGTTCGTTTTACCTCAAACCAGGACATGTGGCTATTTCATCAACAGCAATGTATTATATTAGTTACTGCCTGCTTCAGAGTCGCAAACGCCAGGCTTGAGGAAATCTTATACCATTGACTGTAACTAGAGGAAAAGATTACACAAAGAGAACAGTTTACCTTATTGACTGGACTGAAAACTGGCAAAAAAGGGACTAAATGCCACCCAAACTAAAATCTTGTGTTATAACATATATAGGCAGGCAATGAGATTTAGAATATCATCAAAACACAGCAGAAAGTAACACAGTTAAGATTATTTTTTTAAAAGGCAAAGAGAAAGTCAAAAGAAGCAGCAATTTTTATTTTTTATTTTTTCTGCCTTTTGGGGGGGAAAGTACTTTTAATAGAGAGAGATCAACAACAATTAAGACAGATAAAAATAATTATTTGGGTGACAATCAAGCAAAGCATTCAGAAACTTCATTTAAGACCAAATCCCAAGATATACGCAGAAAACTGAGGTACATGTCAATTTTCTTCTAATAGGACAAGATTTGTACAGATTTAAGCAAAAGCCTGTTGCACGTCTCCAGGTTTTTCTGGAAGTCATATTTTTCAATTACTACACTTCCTGAAAAGACTAACTCAAAAACTATGGTCCAGACCATTAGAGCTTTAGGAAGTGCTGTAGTTGAGCCAGTGCTTTTAGGGAGTTCTAAAAGCAGCTTAACTGCAAACTCTACTGCCTGTGAAGTTACATTAGACCAAGACCCTATGGCTAAGGGAGATGTCAGATAAACAGGGCTGACTCCTTTACAGACCACCAACATGAGTTGGTTGCAGTACCAACCATGGTAGTCTGGACAGCAAACAAAGTATTATCAAGGAGTAATAAACAACTGCAGCTCAGCTCTATGCAAATCCATCCAGAACAATTTAATGGAAACCATTGAGTTATTACAAGATTAACATTTATGGAAGAGGAAGAAGATTATGTCCCACTTACTGTATCCTTTTCTGATATAACTTCAGTGTTAAGGTGATTTTATTCCAAATACCTAATTGAAGTAAAATTCACAGTATGGAAACACAGTGAGAAGAATTCAGGGAGATCAAACAACATTGCCAAAACAGACGTCAGGTAGGGCCACAGAAGAAGTTGGAACCTCCTCATTTCTGAGGAAAAGTAGGTTTTAGGGCAAGACTTAAAGTGAAGAATGCCACCTACTGTAGTGCCAATATACCCTACTGAAAACTAGGTTTTTTCCTGGAAATGTCCCAGCTGCATAAAGACCAAGCTAGTTTTGCAAGATCACAAAACTGCAGACTAAAGAGATCTGGTTGCAGAAACTGTACAGAGGCCAGAGCCAAAGAAAGCATTTGTCATTGGAAACCGACAGAAACCTAAGAGGTCTTTGTTTGTTTGCTTTGTTTATCACAGATTATCCTAGACACAGAAGGACTGGGGTTTATCAGTTTGATTCATAGTAGAAATCACACTGTGCTCAGTCACAGGGATTGGAACTTTCGCAGTAAAAATATGGGACTCAAAAGAATTCCTCTGGTTCATGCATGCCTTTTTGACAAACAAATACAACTTCTCAGGGATGTAAGGAACCTTGTCATAAGCTGATCAACTACCTAGTCCAGCAAATCTATTTTTCATTTTCCTATTTCTACTGAAGATCCATGCAGACACTCATCCTTTCAACAGACAGATTCCTGGTTTCCTGCTTCATTTCATTTGCAGAGAGCTTACACTTCTTTGTTCCTATGCCAACATTATCCTTGAGTTTAAATATCTTTTTTTTTCCCTGATGATTAACCCTGTTCAATTAATTTATAGGCAGGAAGCATTGTTCTTCATCTTCACTTTGCAAGGCCAAAGAAGCCAGCTTCTTTAGCCTCTCATAAGACAAACTCCCTTCCCTACAGTGATTCGTATGCCCCTGCTCCAGCATGAGCTCACCTTTCTGACCAGTGATACAGTACTACAGGTAAGACTTTAATAATACTAATTACAACGTTATTAATATTCTCTCCTAATATTTGCTATAATTTCCTCGGAGAGGATAGCATTGTTTGGTTGGGATTTTTCAATATAAATATGCCACACTGAAGGTTCAGTCCTTCAGCTGACAGAAACCTCAAGTCTTTCTCCTTTTCAGGGATTCTAACTGCTGGCTCCTCACCTTCAGTTGAAATTATGATGACTGTTACTCCCCAGATGCATGACTTTTCACTTTGAACTAGACTGATTTATCTCTATTTTATTATTTTAATCCTCAAGGTATGTCAATTCTTCTATACGCAGTTTTTTGATTGTCATTGGTTTAGTGATAATTTGGTTTTTTTTCCTCCTTATAGGTAGGAGGAACTCAACATTTCTGTGCTAAGTTTATTCATTAAAGTATCAGAAAAAAATGTGTTGAAGACAGAATTGTACAATTGTATTTACACATCACGTCCTTGTAAATTTTTTGTCTTCCTGAGTGCTTAGCTACGTATGCTTCCAGAACTATCTCACTCTTCGACATATTAATTCTATAAATTCTTCTAAATTAATATCTCAGATCCTTACCAAAAGCTTGAAAGTTCACATTAGACCAATTATACTGTCTGTCTTCAGCAAGACAATTACGTTACAGAGTAATTTTCAGTATCATCTTTCCCAGTACTTTATTAATCACTTTATTATTACTGGTAAATACTGCCTTAGTTGATAAATCCACATTCTGTCCTGTGCCATTACATGCATTCATACATTTAATAATTTTTTTTCTGAGAAATTAGTCTTGTATTGGCATTTCATGTAAAATAAATTTAGCAAGGGCCTGCAGAAGGAAAAGTTTGAGAAACACAAGGTTAGGTAAGAATGCTGAAGGCACAGCACGTGTGCTTCCAGGGAAGCTGTTTATCATTTCCTCAATCTGTCAAGTGGAAGAAGAAATTACCCATATATTAAAGAAATTACTATCTGCATAGGACTATAAAACAATAATTCATATCTCAATAGCAAAGAAAACATATACATGGATTATTAATAACTTTTAAAAACATGGAATGATAAAACAGGAACTTTTAGTTTAGTCCATAAATTAATGTGCATTTTATCCTTAATCTGATATCTGACACCAAAGCAACTCTGGCTAACATCCTGTTTACCCTCACACTGGGTTAAGTGAAAGACTTCATTACTTTTGGGTGAAGTGCCAAGTGTTTCAGTATGCCCCGTGCTGATTTCGGAAGCTGCCAAACATTGAAATTAGAAGTAAGCACGCCAGCTGCCCCTGTACCTCATTCTTTGTATATATGATATTGCCAAGTCAAAGCAGTCCACATCAGATAATCAATTAGCTGGAGGAGGGAGACTTAAAAATCTTGGCACAGCCCTGAAGTATGGTTACAGAGACATAAATAATACCAGCGCCTGCATGAATAGCAAAAAGGACATTCAAGGTCTTAAACAGTCACGACTCTCTTTCTTTCACATGCTCGCATTTGAGCTCTACCACAGCATCTGCAAAAAGCTTCTAGGGCTATGTCAACGAGAAGTACAGTTTCCAGTTGGACTATATATACCTTCCACTGCTTCCCTTCTTAACACAAATTACCATAAGCTTCTTTTCAAAGACTAAGGTGTTACCAATTAATACATCTTAAACATTAATTTCTGAATTCTGATTCTGCCTTCCTTCACAGGGAAAGAAAATGTGAAAGAGAAATGAGCTCAAATTTATGTCCTTCCTGCAAGAAAATAAAAAGTAATAATAAAAAAAAATTAAAAATAAAAAGCAAGCCTTTTACAATGAGGGCATCACTATATCTACCAGCCAAAAACTTTAACCTTCAGCGTAGCACCATTATTCTTGTGCCCTTTTCCATCGCTAGTCACCATTATTATTACTGCTTCTGAGTGCCGAACAGTTAGGAAAACATGAGGAAAAGTTCCAAAGGGGAACAAAACTGGAAAAGCAGCATGCTAGCACAATTTAGGTGAAAGTATGCACAAAAACTTTTATTCAGGAGTTTAACTATGTTGAGTTCTGTATACACAGGCTGTACATTAAGTAGTCTCATATTTAGGACATGCTGGGGTTTTTCTAGCTAATGAAGGCCTTGCAAAGGATATCATGGGCTAAATTGCTATATTTAGTGTGTCCTCTTCAAGAGGAGGCTTGCAGGTTTGCTGTTAGTATTTTCCATATGAGGCTGATGTCAAAAAACAGGGACCTGATGATCAAATGTTAACTTTGCATTTCCCTAATCTCAAAGCTGGACCTGAGATCACACAGCTTCCAGCACTATTAAGGGAAGCAATCAAGGGCTGTTCAACCAATCAGAATCCTATGCATCTTTCTCATTTTACTGCTGCTATAGTTTGAAACTAGTTAATGAAGGAAAGAGCAGATATTTCCATTTAGCTTCTCCTGCAATACTCTGCAGCTGTATAAGGAATAGGCAAAAGCTAGGCTTCACAAAGCTGGAGATTCTCACTATCTGTCTCTATCCTAAATTTGGAATTGCCCATGTTGTGCTTCTTAAGTAAAGACAATACTACTTATAACTATTTAAAACTACATTCATGAGTGTTTTCATCCAACAGATTCAACACATCAACACATTTACTGGACAGGAACTCTCAATACATATACTAATGTCCACACACCATTACATCTACTGCTGAGTTTAAGATGTACTTCCCAGAATTTCCATTTTAAGAATTATATACTCACGCCCCAATGACTGAGCACCAAAATACCTGTCCAAGTAATGTTAGCGTGCTGCTTCTACAACAGTGTTTTATCTGAGCTAGTAATGGTTGTGGGCATAAACTAATCTTGAGAAGACAGTTTCTACCTTCATCTATACCTTGTACGTTTTATCTTCACCCCCAGATGAAGAGCGACTTGACTATCTGTAATGATTATGAGGTAAGAAACAGACCAAGTTTAGCAATTTGGGCACAGTCCAAGAAAGGGAACAGAAAAGCAGCGATGCATAGCATAGAGAGTCACCTTTTCAAAAAAGGAGCAACTTCTCTCTTGCTGGACAGGACTTGGCGCTTATTACGAATCTCAATCCTGCTTGATGCCTTTAAAAGCAAAACCATAAATTCTCTGCATTGACCAAAGCAGGAGCTAGTCCTTAAAATTTATTATTTTATTACTCATTAAGATGAGAAAAAGACTGCATTTATTAACTTTATTAGTAGTAGTTAAGCAGTCCTAAACAAGTCATCTTAGTTGATTAAATATTCTGATGCATCCTATTGCTTCTCCCTAGTTTCTCTCCATTGCCCCTGCAAAGTGTGATCAGTGTATCTAGCTAGAAGACATATATAAGCATAGTCAGACTAAGAGTAAAATACTGCTGAAATGTTTTAATCATATTTCTGGCTTTGGTAAGCTCCATAGTTGTACTGACAACTTGAGCTTTCCCTTCAAATCTGCTACAGGAATACCAAACTGGTAGGTCATCTGTTCTACCACACACACACACACACACACACACACCAGCATTAGATTTACTACAAGAAATCACTGAAAACAACATTTTCTGGTTTCCCACATGCAAATCCCATTGTAATAAAATCTGTATTTCCTTAAATGCACTTTCTCTTCAACCCCAAGTACAATTTCAAACCAGCATTAAAATCCTCATTTCTAGAGAAGCAATACAATTCTGAAAACAGGTTCTCATTGAATGTTTTTTCCTGTCTCCTTAAGACTCTGTACTCTCTGATGAAGGCTCTATTATACTCAAAAATCTCACATATTACTTACTGTCATGGCTATTAATTACTTAAGCAAAGAAAGAGTTTACAGGGCTCTAAAAATAAAAATAAAAAAATATTAAAGATACAAAATCTGACCTGTCATAAGGAGATTGTAACAAAATGGATTGCTAAACAATAGATATCAATATTAATTCATTTCTAAATATATTCATACTGTTACAACATATAGAGCAGATAGCTCTATCTGGAACATAGTTTAGCTATGCAGTATAACTCATCAATGCTGTAAGAATTTAATTCACACTCCCTAGACGTGAAGTTAATCATCGCCATCACATTGATGCAGTATTGGCCTAATAAGCCAGCATAAAAATCACATTCTACTTATTATGATGGAAGTTAAGTGACATGCTACATCATGACAAATCACGACAAAGCTTATGTAAAAGCTACAGTTTTGAGTACCTGTAGAACAACGGTTAACAGGATTCTCCTTATTACAACTAGGGTGACGTGTGGCTACACGAGTATACTTCAGGGACACAGGCAGGACTGTTCTCAAACTGTGGGTTTCTCCCAGGCTGGCATACTATCTTGTGCAGCAGAACTTCTTCAGTGACTTTCTGAAAACCAGCCGTTGGAAGTGCAAACACAAACACCAGCCTGGGAAACACTGGAAAGTAGCTAGACAAACAGGTGGGGGGTTTATATCTTAACACAGATGATGCCTTGGGGTTTTTTTATTATTATTATTTATTTATTTACTTAAATATTCAGACTAGGAGAGATACCCTTGCACATTTTTTCCTTCTTACAGCATTTTCAGAACACTTTCTCTTCTCAGCCTACAAAAAAATAGCAGGAAGCACATGTACAGAAAATTAACGTACCACCATTTGAGGAAATAGGGTAGTTCTGCAAAAATGGCAGCCAATTGTCATCTCTGCCTCCCAAGAAAAGGAGCTATTAAAAGCCTTATAAGTGATTCTGGTATCTAAGAGGAGGTTGTGCTAGAAGGCAATGTCTGGGACCTCTCTCTCTCTAAACTGGCTGTCAACATAAACACTAAGAATGTCAGAGATCAAGCATGCAGTTATGTTTTAAACATCAGTCAGTCACAGTTTTTCATCCTGTACATCATATTACCATAAACAAGCACTAAACATGACAAATGCACAAATGCACTGCTCACTGTGGTAAACAAGCTCAGTAACATCAGCTCCTCAACTTCCACTCATTTCTCACCTCTTTCCACACTGATGTTCTGTGCAACAGGTAATAGGGTGCCTGTCAGACCTCACAGAAAATTGAAGACCTTCTTGACTATTGTACTTCTAAATTATTTCAGTACCTAGGAATGCAAATAGATGTCCCTAAAATCACAAGCAGGAATGAGGTGCTGAGGCATTATTTTTCAATGCCAAGAAATTTTTATGCATATCTTTAAGTACCCAAATACCTTTGAGAACTTGGCCTCTGGAACATGCAAATCAATTGAAATCTTTGTGTCTACAGAAGAAAAAAAAATTAAAAAAAAATAATGTATCAAGCATTATAAAGCACAGTGTTGTCTGGGAAATATTATAGGATGATGTCAGCTATGTGAACTGTGGTTTCTTTATTTGGCTCATTGCATTTTGTCTTAACCATTAACTGATTTGCTCTTCAGTAGACCCTTGTTTGAACCGTAAGGCTCCTTGAGATTGAACAGACCTCCAGATCACTCTAGGTACTTGTATTAGCAGTTAAACTCACACTGAAGAGACATTCAGAAATGTCCATACAGAAGACATCTATTAAAAACAAAAGTAGTTCACAGTAGAGACAAACAAATTATCTACAAAGGTCATTCATGAAGCACACATTGGCTTTTTTGGCTGCGGAATGCAGGGGGAAAAAAGTTGACCACAGAATTTTAATTATGTTAAACAAGACTCAGCTAACTCTGCCAGTACATCGAATTTGAGTTTAATAGCCCTCAATCAGGTACACAAAGTGCTGAGCAGGGCAAAAGGGACTGTATTGTATACAGTTATGCTGAAATGCGTTGGTCAATTGAATCAACCTTTTCCCAAGGAAGGAAGACAAGACAGGCCTAAAGCTCTCTCTAATTTATTTCTAAATCCATATAATAAAATCAAAAGTATTTACCCAAGCAGTTCTTTCAAAAGCATGGTTTACATTTCAGAAAATGAGGTCTAAATCAGCATTTAATTTGAGCAGATGGAACTAATTTTCCCTTTTGTAGGGCAAACACACAGCATTTTTTAACCCCAAGTTCTTTTAACACTTTATTGGCCTGATTACATCAAGTATGTCCAGCTATAACAAGACCTCATTATGCTCTGCAAAACAGTAAAGTCCAGCAAGCTGCATATTATAAAATGATGGTGCTTTCAAGGTAACAGTTACACCCCTACAATTCAATTCCTTGTGGAATGAGCTTCCCACAGCTAATACAGCAAGTTGCTACACATTTCCAATTCACAATTTTTTTCAGCTGTAGGTCAGCTGAAATGCCAAACTGTTTATGCAGTTCATTACTGCATTACACAAGGTGATTGTGTACCCATTAATACACAGTGTTAAAACACACTCTCATTCAGATGTCCTCACATAATTTGGTTTAAATTAAGTGATCCATTCCTAAATCCAGGCATCATTCTAAGGAAAAAAAAAAAACCCTAAGCTTTAAATTCACCATAACAGCATACTTAAGGTCAAACCTGTGCTTCAAAGACTGCACACAGGTCAGCTGCAGTGGCCTATCAACCAATTATATATATATATATATAACGGAAATAGAGGTATGTCATATAGCTCTCCTTCAAAATTCATTTAGTTTACACTAAATTTTCCACTATGTTTTATGCTATTAAAAGAACCACCAGTACAAGTTTCAACTATAGAACAATTTTGTAGCTCATGTTGAGAGTGAAGCAGGTTCCCAGAACTTCCCTAGGCCTCACAGCACCTGTTCACCTAGTTAAGAAAATAAATTTTATTTTAAAGACCTCCCCATTTACCTTCTGTACATGGGACACTAGAAGCCTTAGTTTGATGACAAACTGAAGTTGAACATTTCTGAAAATATGGACCAAAAGTGTACAGAAAAACACAAAAATTCAAGAGATCCAAATAATTTCAAGACTTTCACTAGCCAAGATTATTTCTCATTTCAATTTAAAAAAAAAAAAGTTTATAGCTATTACAAGAGCAAATAGCAGTGAATGGTTTACTAGGATTAATAATTCCATTGATTCCTTTGTGCACAGTTGACGAAAATTAATTCTTTTACTTCACACTCATATTTATGTGAATGGCACTCATCGTTTGACCTCCTGCCTAACCCCACAGTGGACATGCATTTATGCAGCACAATTCACACTTTGTTAGGTCTTATTCCAGAAAGCAAATCCTTATTCAGGCTCTAATAGAGGCATCAGTGGGAGTTCCATCCCAGAATCGCATTTCTATGGCCGTTACAATGGTTAATTCCCTATTCTATGAACTTTTTCAAAAAATCTGACTGAACTGCTGAAAAACAAACCAGTAATTTCAACAGATTCAGATATTGAAACCTGGAAGACAGCATTATGGATATCCATCTCACTGGACCTCTTGAATTTCACCAACTGATGCTTTCAAAAGCCCTATAATTTCTACTGGAGACAGGGCATCTCTTTTAGAAAGTCATTTGATCCTGATTAAAGTACTTCAAGTGCTGAAAAATCCACTGAATCAAGAGATAAGTTCCAGTGCTTAATTATTTTTAATTTCTTTTAAATATTTCATTTCGCAGGAGAAAAGTCAATGATTTAGAAACATTTAGAAATTAAGATGAGCAAAAATTCTCAAAATATGGTGTCATTTCTAAGGAAGAAAAGAATTAAAGCCATAGAACACCTCAAACTGGGTTTTCTTTCTTAGAAGGAAAACCTAGTCAAAATTTTAAAATCCAGTAATCCTTAGAGAGGGTGGGAAGAAAGCCAAATTATTTTCCTCAATTACATTCTGAAGGTANAGTGGGAAGAAAGCCAAATTACTAAAATTATTTTCCTCAATTACATTCTGAAGGTAGTAACAAGCCAAAACATTTATGCACCGTTTTCAGATTTGACACCTAATAGATACCTAAATTCAAGATTACTAGTGTGAAAGTCATGCAACTCCCCAACCGTACATGTTGCTGTGCAGGAATAAGATTTTTTTTTTTAAATGAAATGAGAATTATCAACCACAAAAAGCCAGAAAGCAATAAATCAACAAAAGTTTATCTTATCTCATTTTACATTTTGTTTTAAGGCCTCAAGGAGCAAGATTTTTCAAAATATTTTGGGGATATTTAAGGACAGTTTTGCCTTAGGTTTATGTAAAAATACTACTAATGTTTGTTTACATTAACTGAGTAGTACCTAGCTAGGAGTGTCATTTGCAAAAGCCTAAAAGTATAGGAAAGGTTAGGGGGGATTGGAGAGTTTTGGGTTGTTCTGGGGTTTTTTAGATTCCCCTGCAAACATAGAAAAAGAAATATTATTGCAATACTAGAGCAGTACCAATGATGAAAAAATAGATAAAAATAAAGTCATTCTTTGCCTGTTAGAGCATCTAATTCCATAAAAGATCACCTAATTTTTATTCTCTGTACATTGCAAATGGCATTATTTGGGAAATTATTTTTTTTCCTTTGTATAGCCCTTAAGACATTGCTTCTTGAAGCAGAATTGGAATATTTAGTTAGCACACAGAGAGAGAACAAACACTGAATTTTACAGTATGCACTTTGAGCCTTTAGTCTAGAGAGCTAATCCAGCACCTCATATTGGTTAAAGCAGAATTCCTCAGTACTGAAGTTTTAATCTTGTAGCTGCTGCAGCTCTCTAAGCACCAAAAACATTTCTACTCAGAAAATAGAACACCACTATATTGAATTTAATTTATGAAGATCAATTCATATGCTCAGAGTTAGAACCATTATAAGCATTTAGACAAACTTGCTGCTTAATACAGATTCACACAATTTCCAAGTTCAAACGTGAAGGTTACAAATCCAGCAGTTCTCTAATTCATCACAGACTCTTGGGTGTGACTCCAGTCAAAGCACTAATTTCTGGAGATACAAAACTCGAATGCAACTCTTACCCAGGTGATCGACTACATTCAAAAACTCTAAAATTGGTACCTACATAGTTTGTCTGCATGCAAGAGAAATAAGACTTCTCTCCTATTCTTCATTGACAATCACTTTTGCAAATAAAATAATTAGAGGAATAAATAGGAATTACACTTTTTTTTTTTTATTATTTCAGCAGCTTACATCACTAATGCATCGTTTCTTACCAAACCAGCCCCTAGTAGAGAAAATCAACTACACAGCTAAAACTAAGGCATAATTTTTAACCTCTGTATTTATAGTATAAATCTTTTGTGATTTGTTTCAACACACAGGAAGGCAGAAACTGAAAGTTTGACCCTTTGCTCTTAAGAAACTGTATCTGCAACCTATGTTAACATTTCTTACCTATTTCTGTAATGTTCTTTAAACACTAAGCAAAAAAGGTCCACATAAAGTGCAAATTATCTACTTATTTGTAGAACATAGCTTTTCAAATTTGACTGTGAAGGTTTTCCAGTGGCATAGTTGCCTCCTTGAAAATTTAAATGCGCCATGCAATTCTGAAGTTACTGGACTAGTTTCAATCCATTACAAGAATGTTTTTAATCAGACATGTTTGGGGATAGTCAGTATAAGGCTGCAGTACACAATCGTATTTTCTCAGAAAATTGTCTTAGTGATACTATATCTCAGGCATTTTGTGAAGAAAGGGTTTATGCCTAACAGACAAACTGTTCTTTCATAGATTCATAAAGTCCTTTCTGAAGCCATGTACACCATCAGGATCCATCTTCTGCGGCAAGAACTTACGCAAACTAACTGTACATTGCACAAAACTCATTAAAGTATGCTCACTGTAAGGAAGCTGGTTTTGTGTGACAGTCACTTGACCTTGCATTAAAGAGGCAAGTGAATTGTCATTATATACTCACTTTCCCTGGATCAACTGAGATTTTACACATAGTGATGCAAGCACCACTTTCAGTATGAAGAGTCTTAGTCATTCCTTACACAGAACAAGCTCCATAGCTTCAGTCAGCCTTTCAGCCCTTTCTATGACTTCGCTAGTTCTACCACATGCTTTTTGGGACAGTGTGGTTTGTACCACACACAAACACCAAGAAATTACGCTCGAACAACATAATTATTTTTCTCCTCTGTTCTTTTCCACACAATTCCTCAATATTACGACATCAACACAGAAGTTGATAAATTCAGGTATTATTTTTCAGCATGGTAAGCAATGGCCTACTAATGAAAAGTTCGTTTACATCCCCTGTGAACACAGACCCAGTGAGAAACATACTAAGAACATTTTCATCTCTTTATCATTCTCACAATGTAATTAACTTTAAAATGGGTGTGTGTGTGTGTTAGGTAATACTAAAAAAACTAGACATGACATAATTAGATCAACAAAAAAGGTATTTTTATTGTATGATAAAGTTAACCATATCTTTTTATGTCTTTCAATATTATCAGCATCCAGAACAACCCACTGAAAGCACTGCTAGCATCACCACCATCACCCACAGCCTTTGTAATGTGTCTGCCCTGCCTCTCATGAAAATTTGTTACATCTACATCAGCTTCTCATTATCTAAGTTTTGTTCCTCAAACATCAAAATCACCTCTGCAGTACAAACACCCAAAGTATGATTTTCAGCTCAAAAAAAATACCCCAAACACAACAAAAAAACCCAAACCACACATAATGACAGTCTTAAGCACCTCAAGTTAGATGTCTGTAGCTGATCACGTTGCCAGTACCTTGAACTAGTTTTTGTTACATGCCAACACAATTTGATAACCCAAATTATTAAAAAAGAAATTGACAAACAAAGTCAGAGCTGGAAGAATCATATCCCTCATGAAAACTTCATATAGGAGATCCTCTTAACTTCTCACATTCAGAATGGTTTAACATGCAAAAGTTAGTGGCCACAAAATATGAAATATTGTAACATATTATACTTGACAAGGTATTTAGTTATCCTGATGGGTAATGACTACCGAACAGCAAGCTTTAAAACTTCTGCTCCTTACAGGATAAAAAAGCACTTGAACTTAGCCACTTACTCTACTGCTGGTCAGACTTAAAATAACCTTGGTGTCTTGGTTTCACCATGCATTCATTTTTAAAAAACATCAAGAGAAAAACTATTAACCAGACAGAGCCAAAGAAGCAGATGGCCACCACCACTATGTGAAAAGAATGTTCCCCAAAAGTTCAAGCATCTGCATTATTATCCATTATGGTTCCCCCTTATAATATTTCAGTCATTAAAAAGTGCTAATTGCAGTCTTAAGGGAGAAAGAGGAAGTAATAGACTGCTGGAATGAGAGAGGATACAGGGCCATCCAAATGTAAACAGATAAGCCTTCTGCTTCCCGGACACTTTCAAAGTCACAGATTTACTAGCAGTTAACAGAGGACTGTGAAGGAGAGTGAACCTGAAGACTAACAGCTCTTTACAGGCTTTACTAGAACCTCCAGATGCAGAGCTACTGGTTCAGTCCTGTGGCTTCCTGAGATATAATTCCCCTATTCTCAGCTCTCTTAGGTGGTCTCTAGAATACCTGCTTGGATTTAAAAGCTCAGAAATAAGATAAAAAGGGAGGAAAATTGGATACACAACAGGGAGACATCCAAATCTTTGGGTTTAGGCTTCTACCTTCACATAACTATTCAAGATGATGTGCTGAAGCAAGCATCAGCTTTTTCCTCTCTCAACACACCCTTACTTTTGTTCTCAGCTATTTCCAGATCTGTAATAGCCTTTTAGAACTAGTTTCTCAGGACTTAACAGACTGCTTTTACCTTCCTGCTCTCCTGTGGGGCATCTGCTGCACTATGCCCAGATTGTATGAAGTCTGAACAGAACATTCATGCATCAGGTATGGATTCAGCTCCAGAGCCCTCAGTACAGGAGAGAAAGGTACCTGTTGGAGCAGATTCAGAGTAGGGCTCCAAAAAATGATCAGAGGGCTGGAGCATCTCTTCTATGAAGAAAGCCTGGAGAGTTGGGGTTGTTCAGCCTGGAGAAGAGAAGGCTCCAGGGAGATCTTATTGCAGCCTTTCAGTATTTAAAAGTGACATATAAGAAAGACGAGCAAACTTTTTAGCAGGATCTGCTGCAATAGGACAAGATGTAACATTTTAAAGATGTAACGTTTTAAACTAAAAGAGGGTAGGTTCAGCTAGATATAAGGAAGAAATTGCTTACAATGAGTGTGGTGAAACACTGAAACAGGTTGCCAAGAGAGATGGCAGATAACCTTGAATGTTTCTAGGGATGGGGTAAGTTGGATATGGCTCTGAACAACCTATCTAGTTGAAGATGGCCCTGCTCATTGCAGAAGGTTTGGACTAGATTACCTTTACAGTTCTCTTCCAACCCAAACTATTCTATGATTCTATGATTCTATGTACAGTCTCTTCAGCATTGATGTAGAAAGCAAGTTTGGGGGAAGGGGGTGTTATGCTCATTAAAAACATGCAGAATTTTATGACTTCACCTAAAATTGGAAAAGAGTTACTAATGTGAATTCTTCAGTACACGTTATGTGTCAGCTTGGGTAATAAATGCCTCTCAAATAGAGTTCTTTCACAACTCTGGACACTCACTTGTCTCTGTGGAAGTCATATGACAACTAACGAATCAAAAATAACTCCACTCTCACAATACAACTGTAGCATGCATAGATAATCTATTTTAAAATTAGCCAGGCTGATAATAAAAGAATCAGCAGCAAAGTCTTCCCAAAGCATATAGAAATCACCTAGCATTGTTCCCCACTTTACTGTTACTTCCCAGGTAGCCAAGGTATTTCACACAACTGCAATCACTATTTCCAAGTATATTGTAAATCCATCCTTCACTACATCAGTGTGAGAGGGCATGTTCTAGCTTATGTACTTCATAAGCACAAATTAAAACATCAGGCTTTTTCAGGAGATTTAAGATCTCATACCAGAACCTAAACAATATATACCAGAACCTGAATTAGCCTTGTGCATAACAACCTGTTAGAAAGGATAGTATATTCCTGCTATGAAACCAACCTGGTCTTCTGGCTATTCTGTCAAAGCAGAATACTGCTTCACCCCTTCTTTCCATGCTGTGTCAAGCTTCCTGACCTACCCTGACCACTAGGATTTTTGCAGCAGGGCCTCCCTCCAGATCTTGTTGGTGCAAAATGGTATGTGCGTGTCTGTGTCTACATGAAGAAAGAGTATGGCTTTGCATACCTGCGGCACAGGCACCCACATCAAGCTGAACTTCTAGAAGCACTCTGTACCTTTTTAAGACATGACTCAGAGCAGTAGCAGCACCAAAGACAAACGATGCCTCTGGGGTATCATTGTCTCTGAAGCTCCCTCTACACACTGCCCCCTCAACCCAGACACACAGCAAAAAACCTGTTCTAGTTTGGAAGCAAGAGTTTTAAGTCTAAATAAAAAATCACGGTATTCCATTTGACACAAGTTGGTAAAACTACCAACTGGTATTTTGCAGTCATCTAAAAACTATTACTCTACTCTCCATTTAAGTTCTTGAACAGTTTACATTTCAAAAGAAAGGGTTTCATTGCAAAATAATACTTTAAAAATTGCCTGTAACTGCTCTGAATGCTCACTGAAAACGGTATTAGCCTTTTCAAAGAATCCAAACTTTTGGCATGGCACTTGCTTTTCATCTTGTCAAAGTGCTACTTGATGCCTATATATAACCAGCTACATTTTTTGTTGTTGACAAAAACCAGTTTAGTGCAAGGCTTAAATAAATTACATAAGAAGCACTTCCTTTCAAAAGGAGATCCGTAGTCCCCCGAGTGCCAAAAAAAACTGAGGCTGGCAGGGCACTTTCAACTGAGATTTAAAGCTCTGAGTACAACTGCAACTTTCTAGATGTTTTTAAAAGTCTCTGCAAACAGTCATCCCCGGCCACTGGACCTGTATATTTCATAAATTGAGAAAGTCAGAGGATACTACAAAGTTGTAACGCTTCACCAGATGAACCAGTTTACATCAAAACTTGACAACAGAAAGCTTCTAGATGTTAGTTTTACACAATTGTATTTTTCTTGGCAGTGGAAAGATTGTTCAAAATAAGCTACTGCTCATGGGAATTGGGTTTATTGTCAAGTAGAAATTCCCCTTTCCAATGTCTGCAAATCAAAATTTACAAGAAGCAGAAGAGATGCATTCTGTATTGGAGGAATTGGTGCTCTTACACCCAGTTCTGAGGCTGTGGAAACACATTCAGCAAGTGTAAATCAGCACTTTGACTTCAGTGACATTACTCCAGTTTGTGCTAAGTGATAATCCGAGTCGCGACATTTAATACCCTTCCTGTTTAATATCGTCAGCCCTGGGAAAGAATTAAAAACACTTAGTTTGTTTCTGTCATTCCAATTCAACTATTAGACAGCAATGAAGTAAATGAATGCTAAAACCATAGCACACCGTTGTAGTTGTGCATTTTCATTAGGGAGGAAAGTAGCTTGACATTGTTTCAGAACCTTGTAAACTGAGGTTCAGATGANAAGATGGCCCTGCTCATTGCAGAAGGTTTGGACTAGATTACCTTTACAGTTCTCTTCCAACCCAAACTATTCTATGATTCTATGCACAGTCTCTTCAGCATTGATGTAGAAAGCAAGTTTGGGGGAAGGGGGTGTTATGCTCATTAAAAACATGCAGAATTTTATGACTTCACCTAAAATTGGAAAAGAGTTACTAATGTGAATTCTTCAGTACACGTTATGTGTCAGCTTGGGTAATAAATGCCTCTCAAATAGAATTCTTTCACAACTCTGGACACTCACTTGACTCTGTGGAAGTCATATGACAACTAACGAATCAAAAATAACTCCACTCTCACAATACAACTGTAGCATGCATAGATAATCTATTTTAAAATTAGCCAGGCTGATAATAAAAGAATCAGCAGCAAAGTCTTCCCAAAGCATATAGAAATCACCTAGCATTGTTCCCCACTTTACTGTTACTTCCCAGGTAGCCAAGGTATTTCACACAACTGCAATCACTATTTCCAAGTATATTGTAAATCCATCCTTCACTACATCAGTGTGAGAGGGCATGTTCTAGCTTATGTACTTCATAAGCACAAATTAAAACATCAGGCTTTTTCAGGAGATTTAAGATCTCATACCAGAACCTAAACAATATATACCAGAACCTGAATTAGCCTTGTGCATAACAACCTGTTAGAAAGGATAGTATATTCCTGCTATGAAACCAACCTGGTCTTCTGGCTATTCTGTCAAAGCAGAATACTGCTTCACCCCTTCTTTCCATGCTGTGTCAAGCTTCCTGACCTACCCTGACCACTAGGATTTTTGCAGCAGGGCCTCCCTCCAGATCTTGTTGGTGCAAAATGGTATGTGCGTGTCTGTGTCTACATGAAGAAAGAGTATGGCTTTGCATACCTGCGGCACAGGCACCCACATCAAGCTGAACTTCTAGAAGCACTCTGTACCTTTTTAAGACATGACTCAGAGCAGTAGCAGCACCAAAGACAAACGATGCCTCTGGGGTATCATTGTCTCTGAAGCTCCCTCTACACACTGCCCCCTCAACCCAGACACACAGCAAAAAACCTGTTCTAGTTTGGAAGCAAGAGTTTTAAGTCTAAATAAAAAATCACGGTATTCCATTTGACACAAGTTGGTAAAACTACCAACTGGTATTTTGCAGTCATCTAAAAACTATTACTCTACTCTCCATTTAAGTTCTTGAACAGTTTACATTTCAAAAGAAAGGGTTTCATTGCAAAATAATACTTTAAAAATTGCCTGTAACTGCTCTGAATGCTCACTGAAAACGGTATTAGCCTTTTCAAAGAATCCAAACTTTTGGCATGGCACTTGCTTTTCATCTTGTCAAAGTGCTACTTGATGCCTATATATAACCAGCTACATTTTTTGTTGTTGACAAAAACCAGTTTAGTGCAAGGCTTAAATAAATTACATAAGAAGCACTTCCTTTCAAAAGGAGATCCGTAGTCCCCCGAGTGCCAAAAAAAACTGAGGCTGGCAGGGCACTTTCAACTGAGATTTAAAGCTCTGAGTACAACTGCAACTTTCTAGATGTTTTTAAAAGTCTCTGCAAACAGTCATCCCCGGCCACTGGACCTGTATATTTCATAAATTGAGAAAGTCAGAGGATACTACAAAGTTGTAACGCTTCACCAGATGAACCAGTTTACATCAAAACTTGACAACAGAAAGCTTCTAGATGTTAGTTTTACACAATTGTATTTTTCTTGGCAGTGGAAAGATTGTTCAAAATAAGCTACTGCTCATGGGAACTGGGTTTATTGTCAAGTAGAAATTCCCCTTTCCAATGTCTGCAAATCAAAATTTACAAGAAGCAGAAGAGATGCATTCTGTATTGGAGGAATTGGTGCTCTTACACCCAGTTCTGAGGCTGTGGAAACACATTCAGCAAGTGTAAATCAGCACTTTGACTTCAGTGACATTACTCCAGTTTGTGCTAAGTGATAATCCGAGTCGCGACATTTAATACCCTTCCTGTTTAATATCGTCAGCCCTGGGAAAGAATTAAAAACACTTAGTTTGTTTCTGTCATTCCAATTCAACTATTAGACAGCAATGAAGTAAATGAATGCTAAAACCATAGCACACCGTTGTAGTTGTGCATTTTCATTAGGGAGGAAAGTAGCTTGACATTGTTTCAGAACCTTGTAAACTGAGGTTCAGATGAATGAAACTGAGTAAAGTGCTAACATATGACCTACCACTGTCATTCTGGAAAACACATCTGCCTTAAACTTGAATCAGTATGATCCAAACCAGTAATGAAAAGAGAACAACTTACATTGTGTTTTGTTTTACTTACAACTCTTATCACAGCCCTGGGAGTATGATAACAATACCTCTGTTTCTTGAATTAGTAACCAGATAGTTGCACATAAAAGCATTTTAAATGTGATATATCTCTTCAAGAGAATGATAACACTGGTTTCCTGGATTTGACTATTCAGATGAACATCACTACAGCATAACAACTGGAGGGATATATTGTCACAAACTGTTTCTGAATTAAGGATGAACAATAGATCAGATCACTTCTGGCAGTACATTATGAAAACAAGCTGTTGAAAATATTTTCTTGGTTTCTTTATTTCAAGGTTTCAGGTAATCCCTTGATTATTAAAGTCCATTATCTTAGAAATGAAAATGCATTTTCTTCACAGTATAAGAGCAAAAAAAAAGTCTTTCCTTACATGAAAAAGCCAAGCTGTAGATTGAGATGCTACAATTTCCTCAGAGACCTCACAAACAGTTCCTCTAGGTTATTACTTCTTCAGAGAGCTACAAGTGCTAACACTGATGATTCATAGTTCAAATGAAAGCCATTGTGCAGCATGGTCTGCAAACAGACTGTGTAGATGGTAAGGTTGCCATTTGTCAGGCAGGACAGGAATTTAGATGCAATTTAAACTTTGCACAGCTATAGCTTTGAAAACGTTGTTGTTTTTTTTTTAAAGCTCCAAGGTTACTTTCTTTCATTATTTTTTTTTTCCATAGCAAATATCAGAGGAGACTTAAGGCAAAAGCACAGCAAGACAGATGCCTGTAGGAAACTCCTACAAGTACCTGGGAGTCCTCATAGACAACACATTGACCATGGCCACATGGGCACATTGCCGGCTCAAGAAGGATGGTGGTATCCTGGAGTGCATTAAAACTAGCATGGCCAGCAGGTCAAGGGAGGCTCATCATCCCACTCTACTCTGCCCTGGCGAAGTTGCAATTGGAGCACTGGCCCAGTTCTGGGCTCTGCAGTTCAAGAAGGACAGGGAACTGCTGGAGAGGGTCCAGCAGAGGCTACAAAGATAATCAAGAGTGTGGAGCACCTCTGTTATGGGGAAAGGCTGAGACCTGGGTCTATTTAGCCCAGAGAAGACTGAGAGGGATCGCTTAAAGGCTTATAAATATCTAAAGGATGGGTGTCAAGAGTGCAGGGTCTGGCTTTTTTCAAATGATACCCAGCAACAGAACAAGGGACAATGGCTACAAACTGGAACACAGGAAATTAATTCCATCTCAACATAAGGAAAAACTTCTTCACTTTGAGGGTGGCACAGCACTGGAACAGGCTACCCAGAGAGGTTGTGGTGTCTCCTTCTCTGGAGATACTGAAAACCTGCCTGCATGCATTCCTGTCCAGTCTGCTCTAAGTGACCCTGCTTTGGCAGGGAGGTTGGACTAGATGATCTGCAAAGGTCCCTCCCAAACCCTACCATTCTGTGACACTGCGAATAATCTGAAGAGTTGGTGCTTTATCTCCTGTGCATGTGCTTGAGCCAACAAAGGTTGGCTGTCATACCCTGTCTACTGACAGACTACTAGGAAGAAGGCAATGTGCAAGTGGGCAAAAAAATGCTGCAGGAATAACTGTTTTCCTTTCTGTCCTCACAGCAACTCCAGGAACCAAAACCTCTCTCTGGCCACAGGACTGACTGGCTCCCTGCTTCAGACCCTTCCTTTCCACCGAATAACCTCCTGTTCCTGTGAAATGAGAAGTCAGCTATAGTTCTAGCCTCTTCTCCTCCCATCCTATTTCCTCTTCAGCAACACAAGAGGCAGCTGGTCTAGTTGCTGCTTTCTGCAAGGTGGACAGGGCACAGGCAGGCCAGTGCCCACAGACAGAGCAGAGAACCTGTGGTTCTGTGGCTGTAAAGGTATAAAGGAGGTACACACCCCAGTGAATGCGAGAGGCAGGTACAGTGTGCAAGGCCCCCATGCTCATACCCATAACTCCATAAAGCCTGTTGCTTAACTCCAAGTCCTTCTCTCATATGCCTTCCCACTCAAAAAAAAAAAAAAAAAAAAAAAAAAGAGAAGAAAANNAAAAAATTGCCTTTTCCAGGCTCTCTCATCTGCTAGGGATTCAGCCAACTTCCCCAGCCACCCACTGCACCTCACCCACAGCCCAGTCGGCACTGCCATGGGATGATCATCACTCTTACCACTGAGAAGCCTTGAATTAATTCTGGTGCACATGAGCTTATCTCTCTATACACATCTGTAAGAGCACAGAAAAAAGTTTATTTACTCCTTTAAGTAAAGAAATATGTATATATTTTATAGAGTGTTCTGGCACCGTGTGATTCAGACTTCAGACATTTATTACTATCATTATAGTCATTATTACTGCTACCACAATGTTCATACATACTGAATAAATTCAATTTTAGTTAAAAAAAAAAAAAAAAAAAAAA
>VZRU01000655.1:305748-321811 GCA_013398155.1 Pedionomus torquatus
CCCATCACCTCTTTTAGAGCAGTTCAGCCAAACTTTATTAAACTTGTCAGCATTGCATTCCTTCATATATGGATAGACTGTTCCTGAAAAAGGTCAACATAAGAAGCACAAGCAAGCTTTCAACATCAAGAATGCATGCCTTCTATTCTGACTCCTCCCCTGAAAGAGAACTTTCTGAAAAACTTGTGTCTCCATAAAAGATTACACCACTAGTAAAAATCTGGAGCTTTATCTTTCCACACTCAACTTCTCTGACTTTTGTTTTGCATCTGATTAAGCAAGTTCCAGAAGGAAGGACCTTTATTCCTACATATATATAAATATATGCTATAGATGTCAATGACAATGAAGTTATTTAAAAACTTTGGATGCCAAATGTTAGGCATCTAAGCATACATCAAAAGATATATTTTCCCTTTGAAGTCAATACGAACACTTTGAAATTAACTGCTGACGTATGTGTCCAAACACAGAGTGGCATGTCTCATGTTAGGGACTCTAGGTGAAAAGTTTATCTACATCCTTACTATTGTAATAATCCACACACACCACTAGTAAGTAGCAGAAGTGTGCTGTGACATGGCGTAAGCAGTACTCAATTTTCCACCTAGAAATGCAGCCAAGCGCTGCCACAAAAGCAAAGCTATTTTGCTTCTACTGAAAGGCAGTGGGAATGCTGTCTTCTGTCTAGCAAGGGTGGGATTTTTCTGCTGTTCCACCACCTTCTTCCTCCAGGATTCTCTTGAAAATTGTAACATCTGTACCTACTCCCATTCTTAGAGTAAGTGATGGCATACTGCAGTTCCACAGAAAAATGGTTCATTTAAGATTCATCCTCTGCTCCTGGTTGTACCGCAGACTTCTGTGGAGTTAGCTTGGTTTCTCACTGATCTCACAGAGGAAAATATGCACTAGACTATATATAAAATGCTTTGAAAATATATAAATTAATTTCAGATGAAGGGAGAAGAACAGAAATACATATGATCTTCACAAGAACAAGACATTACATCATTAATGTATCTGGTAATATGATGTAATGAGGAGGTCAGCCTCTACCTTTTTTTTTCCCCCCTTATCACAGAAAGACTCATATTTCTAAATTCCTCCAGGGACACACATACGTGCTGCATACATTCATAAAAGCCGTACATCTGCACATCATTTCTTGTAACCTTGTACCTGCCCATTGAACCAACACATGCAAATGCCCAGGTCCACCTGCAAATTTTGTGGCAGCATCAATCAAAAGATAAGTTTAGACCATATATTAGGGGAACATAAGCTAAATAACCAGTGATTTAAAAAGCAGAACTTCAGCTGATTTGAATCAGTATAGCACCATCAAAGTTGGGTGAATCTCAATACCTCTTATCTGAGAATCTGACCCTAGCATACAAGCTGTAAAAAAAAAGGAAACTAATCTTTTAAGTGACACACCTGTGCACATGCACCTACAGACACAACCCTCTGGAATACAACTGGAAACTCAGTGCCTTATTTATATCTACTTTAAAACAAAATAAGTTCTCCAGTATTAAACTACCACAAAACAGCAACACTGTTTTCCTTTGTATCCACGGGATTTAGAATACTTCCTGTTCTATTTATCAGGCTTAAGTTTCTGTGTGAAGTTATCAGCTATAGCAGGATAAGCAAACTATTGAACCTAAACAAAGAAAATTAGCTCTCAGCAGTACAGTGCTTTCAGCGTTACGTAAGTTCTGTAGTGTAGCACATGGTATGCATAAGAAATTTTAATAAAAGGCTGTTCAATTCAATTTCCCCTCCAATAGGATGGCAGTAGCACTGGACCTGATCTTACAAAGCCATGACTATTTCATAGAGATATTCTTTCTCCACCATTTGCAACCAAGACAAGGGCATTTGGCTCAAGCAGGCAGAGTTTCCTTCAGTAAACTGGTTTCAGACAACTTGAAAGGATTAATGAATCCAGGTCAAATTCAATGACTAATTTCATCTGGGGAAAGACACATTATGAGCTAGTATCATAAAACCTTCCTCAGAGGCTGGAATTGTTTCCTCTTTACCCAATACCTCAGAGCACTGCAGTTTGGTGGGAAATCAGGGCTCCACCTAGCACTTCCAGGACAGGTAGCACACAACTCAAGTCATCAGATGAAAGGAGATGCTGTCTCAGTGGTTTAAACCTCATTTTTAATTCACAACTCCACAGAACATCCAAAAATGAAGTATTCTGTCTCTAGTCAGATAAACCATTTCATGTTAAATGAAGCATCACTTTCACTTTCCCACCTTGAAATGCACAGAAGTGAAACACTACCTTTGGTTCAATCTGAACAAATTAATTTTGTAATTTTATGCTTTTTGAAATGCAGGTGTTGAAAATACCTACAGCCTTCAGCACTGTCCTGTATACTGCTTAGGGTGATATCTAAATTTCAGTTACTCACCAGTTAGAGGGAATATGTACATATACACAATATTCTCCCCAAATGCAGCCAAGCCAAATTGCCTGTTCATCTTCTCTAATACTTACAATGATTTAAAAAAAAGTGACTGTAAAACAACATTTAATGATTTCAGTCTATTAAGCATGTTGCTTTGTAGAAAACAGCTCTTTCCTTGAAAACAAGGAGCTACAAATACCACTTGTACCTTGATGTTCCTCCCAAACTTCAATCCCCTTTGAGCTCCCAGATGGTCTTAATTAAAATAGAGTAGTTTCTAATTTACAGCACAGGAGACATTTTGAAACTGTTACTGAAGTAGTGTTAGTGAAACCCCAATAACCGAAATCTCACCCCCAGACAGGTACATCAATATCTTTGATTTATCTAAAGTTCCTGCTGTGCTCATATGTCTTCTTTACTGTAACAGATGTACTGTGCTTCCATAGTACCTTAACCACCCAATATAAATGAGAAGTTTCACATAAACATCTGTCATTGAATCACAGAATCTTCATGGGTGGAAGGGACATCTCAGATCAAGTCCAACCCATACACACACACACACACAAAAAAACCTAAAAAAAAAAAAAAAAACCACCCACAAAAAACAAAAAACCCAAACACCACCCAACCACAAACAAACCACNTCATTTCCTCTGCTCCTGTCATTATTCATAGAATTACAGAATGGTTAGAGTTGGAAGGGACCTTCAAGATCGATTTCCGCCCCCCGCCATGGCCAGAGACATCTCCCACTAGAGCAGGTTGCTCAAAGCCCCATCTATTCACTTGGGAGAAGAGGCCAGCACCCACCTGTCTACAACCTCCTTTTCAGGTAGTTGCAGAGGGCAATGAGGTCTCCCCTCAGCTTCCTCTTCTCCAAACTAAACATGTCCAGTTCCCTCAGCCTCTCCTCATATGACCTGTTCTCCAGACCCCTCATCAGCTTGGTGGCTCTCCTCTGGACATGCTCCAGCACTTCAATGTCCTTCTTGTAGTGAGGGGCCCAGAACTGAACACAGCACTCGAGGCCCCACTAGTGAGGAGTACAGAGGCACCACCACTTCCCCATTCAAGAAGTACTTTTTTTCCTTTCCATTCTTGCATCCCATTTCTTTGAGCTGTTTCAGCTCTGCAAATAGAGGCTGATACACACAGACAACAAACCTTCTCTCTGGATTATTACTAGCAGTCTTGCTTTTTCTCTGAAGCACACCGCATTTTGTAAAAGCAACATCCCTACTCCAAAGCACCTAAGTGGGATACCACACCTTATTGCAACACACTCCTCATGCATTCCATTAGCCTGGTTTTCTTGCAAGCAAACAGCCAGAGTGCCCTGTGTACACCTCAGTAACTCAAAACAGAATAGACTAATAATCCCTCTAGGACTGAATGCGGATTTTCAGTCTCATTGCTAGCTAGGTTCTTACAACTGGTAACACTTTATTTTTACACAAAGACAAGTGTATTAATAGCTTATCACCAATACTAAAACCAACAGGACATGTTTCTTAACTTTACATAGGAAAAGGAGTATCATTCAGTCCCACTGGATTTCATTTACTGCACGTGTGATATGTCCTGCTTACACCAAAGCTATACATACTTATCTAGAAGGACACCAGAACAATATTAACAACACACTACCTAAATGTACACAAAGTATATTGTACAGTAAGGAAGAGCTGGTTACCAGTAAAGTTCAGAAAAGCTCAATATATGTTTTCTTGAATGGAGAACTTTCCCCAATGAGCTATTTTTTTTCTTCTTGCAGAATTAATTCTAAATCCTTGGCAATTAATATATATTGCCCCTACTTGCTTTTTAAACTTCATGAAATAAAAATTTTATTTTCAAGTTAAATTAACTGTCACTAACAATTCAACCATACCTCAATCTCCAGGTATTGTTCTTTCAGAGAATCACATCAAGCAACAGTATGTTTCAGAAGCTATGCACTGTTTCAACAATAAAACTTTAAACATGAGTTAATCTAATCCAATGTTGTTTAACCAATGGTGCATATCCTCATTTCAGCATCTCAGTAAGGCGTGTCATTTGTCAAAATGAGTGACCACAAGCTTTTCCCAATGGCTTCTCACAGTTAAGGATTACATATGAAAAAAAAAAAAACAAACGTGTGTAAAGCTAATATTAACATATGGCTTCTTTGTATATTAATATTTTCCCCCTCTATGCTGTTTATTACCTTTCTTCCTCCTCCTCAGTCAGTCTCTTCTAACTGTCCCCTTTGCCAATCCTTTGTGTTCTTCTTCCCACATTTCTAGACTTCCTCCATTTTCCATTCCCAAACACCTATCAGTGTCTCTTAGTATTCAGTCTCCTTTGCTCCGTCCCCAGCAACTTTCCCTTTGTACCTTTTCATTTGAAGTATTTTTTATGAGAGCAAGGCAACATGATGACCCCCAAGGATCACACCTCTTTTACATGTTTCAGTTATGTTTCTCACCCCATTTTCTTTTTATACTCTTTACTTGGAAAATAGTTCTTTAGAAAAGGGACTATATGTCTTCTTTTGGCTTTACATAACATCTAATACAATAGGATCCAATAACCTGACTGATGTTTTTGAGTGATTTGTAATGCATTATCACAAACACTGAAGGTAACAATGGAGATTTCCCCAATACCTGTATGCAGGTTGCTCTAATTAATTTTAGGGTGACATGAAGTGCAGATTTGCATACATCCCCAGGGAAACCCTCACATACCTGCTGAAGATGGCCACAGTTTTGCTCATCATTGCCAGGAGGTCTATTAAGTGGCTTCAGAAGGCCCAAGGATCTCGCTGCCTTCTGAAAATGCTTTCCAGAATACACTGTCTTGAGGGAGACATGGCAGATGTCTGGGTACATGTACCAAAAGTAAGCAGCTCAACTGATTTAATAAACTATCCTAAGTACCAATGGTTTGCTTGGATACTTGGAAAGGACAGAAGAAAGACTACATCAAAAGGTCTTGAAAGGAAAATACCATGTTTACACACGTCACTCTCACTTAAACTTTCTTCTGACTTGTTGCCCTGCCACATAATTCTACCCTAGCCAAAAAAAAAAAAAAAAAAAAAAAAAAGAGGGTCCCTCAGCCAGCTGGAATCAGAACTCTGCTCTACCATCACTAAAAAAAAGCATACACAAAGTAACATGCCTCTGTAGTAATTGTTTCTACAACTCATTACATAAAGCCAAGTGTGCAAGCAGAAGATTGGAAAGCAAAAGGTGGAAGGGAAAAAGCTGAAAAGAAAGCAAGGTGAGATGGCTATGAGAACACATACATGTACAGTGAAGAAAAATCTCAAATTCCTTCCTGCTACAAAAGTCAGAAAAAGACTACACAGAGTCACACTAAGGCCCAGTAAATTTATGGCACTTTTGGAGCATGGAAATAAACACTCATATAACTTGCAAACATACCCAGTAGCCTGGGAGTTCTTCAGCCTCTTCACCCCAACAGCACTCTTGAAGTGCTCGGCAACAATCTGCTTCCCATATGCATTTGCATGAAAAACAGTACTTAGTTTTCAGTCCATCTTTTCTTAAGTCAATATTCAGGCTTTTTCTGATATTGTGGTAAACTCTTAACCGATGAAATAATAAATACAATTTCATGGTGTTTAGACTTCTCTGATCACTGCATTTTTAACTGATGCAAATTAATTTATTTATAATAAGAGATTAAAAAAATGTATTTGAGATTCTGGAATCACAAAATATACACAACCCATATAACATGATTTTTCATGGAAATAACATCATGTTCTTCCAGTAAATGAATTATTCAGTGCAATCCTTGATGCCTAACTACAGCATAAACTTTAATTTTTTAATTTTTTAATTTTTGGTTTTTAGCTCTTCTTTCTTAAAGAAGAGACAACTTTCTCACTTGAGACCCTGAACCATGGCACCTGTAATTCAGACTCCCACAACCCCCAACATCTAAATGACAACTTTGTTTTGCTAGTGATTTAGACAGTCTTTAAGTACCCTTTGATGACCTGACCGCTTTCATTCCTTCATGGTTCAGACTGTGCATTTCCTCTCAGGAGTTGAAGCCTCTGTTTTTGTCTCTAGTAGAGTTTTCTGCAAGGGCAAGGAACTTGCTGGGAAACCTTTTTCATTAAAGGTTATGCAACAAACTACAGAAGTAACCCATCTTTCCCAACTCCCACAAAGCTTATAGAAAGAAAACAAGTGACAGTTAAAAAAGTGGAATTAAAAATGTTAAAAACCAAGCACATTTGTTAATTACTATATTGTGTCTTTTTGTAGATGAATATTCTTTTCATTATCAAGGTTAAAATTTTACAATTACAAAGTCACAACAAAGGACCTGACCGTACCAACATAACTCAATATTCTTTAACATCCCTAAAGCTATCTCCTGAAAAACCTTACATGGCAGAAATACAGTGGTTTCATAAGAGCGTTCTCACCGCCATTGATAAGTCACAAACAACTGGCAGCCTGATAAGCAGTTACTCTGCCTCCCACTTGGGCCAAACACCAGAACAGTAATTCATCACTGCCAGTTTAGTTCTGCAGCAGCGGAATGAAGGTCCTACCTACTCCATCGACTCCCTTGCAAATACAAGTGCTAGCCACAGCCTTCTCCTAAATTGTAAGCGCTGCATTTCACATGCCCTTTACTCAGAATGGAGATACTTTTGCACACACTTTCAGAGAGAAGATCATCTCAAAATCTGTGATAATGCACATCATCATCAAAAAGGTATTGATGTGACTGCTTGGCAGTACCCAAAGCATTCAAAAACAACATCCAACCCATTATATTAAGAGACTCTTTTTTTGGTTTTTGTTTCCCCCCTCTATACTACCTTTTACAACAAGGAGCTCCAATTCTCCTCTCCAGAGAGAATGCTGACAAACAATTTTGCTTTCTGAAATAGTTTTGGGACTCCAAACACTTTTGAAGCATAAAACCAACAAGTATAAAATAAATTCCCTGGAGTCACATTAGTCAATATGGTGAAATTCATGCTTAACATACTGAATGCTAATGAAGACAAACTGCAGATATTTTATGGCATGCTACATCATTAAAAAGAGTATTAAAACTGCTTTATTTCCAAAGACTCAGTTTTAAAAACACAGAGACCACCTGAGATGCTTAGAATAATAATCTGTGTTTGAAGTTATAAAAGCATTACCTCCTACAGGCCCCTCTTTTTGTCAGATTGAAGGTAGAAAACTTTTCACGCAAACTGATCTGAAAGGCACCCTATATCCAGCTCTTTCATTTGCTAGAATAAAGTATTTTGAAAGTCTGTTTGATCATTGAAACATCTCAGGACACAGATATTCCTAGGGAAAAAAAAAAAAAAAAAAAAAAGAAAAAAGAAAAAAAAAAGAACACCACAAAACATCCCCTTTACAGGCAAATCATTTTCTAACACGCAACTTTTGCAGTTTTATACCCTTTACTAATTTTTTTCCACAGCATCACTTGTTTCTTTGCACAATGCCCTTTATATCCAGTATAAAGAGTTGTGTAACCCAAGCCAGCCTCATTTGTCTAAATAATGATAGACAGAGCCCTGTAGTCTGATTTCAAAAGCAACGCCCCCTATTTTTTCTTTAAAACTTAACTTGAAACCTCTTACAGTTGAATTCAAAGGCAAACTTTTGCCCTCTATCTGAAATGCAATTAAAAAATAAATCACTTAACCATTAAGAACACTTCAAGTTCTATTTTAGCATTTTAAAGCTATTAACATGCACTGCAGTTACACAAAGAAAAAAAAGAAGATACTTTCTCACCCTCCCCCAATTAATAATATGAAATGTTAATCCATGACATAAAACACACAGGCAGTAGCTAAATGGATTGTACAATTATGGCTTCACATGAATAAGAAGGATGGGGAGATCATACAAGGTACTTTGTGTAACTACACCTATTTTTGAAACTTAACCCAAAACCTAAGTAGCTCTTCAAAGACTACACAGGAAAGCACATTCTTAGGGATCATAAGATTAAGAAAAAACAAACAAACCTGCTTTTTCCCAGCTTTCCACATGGTTGATGAGATGCTACAATTGTTTCTACAATTCAATGTAGATTTTCTTTAGTGAAATGTACATTTAAATTTGATTAATGTTAAGCTTAACTGGTGTGGAAACCGATGGGTTTGTCTTGGTTTACAAGCAGGCCCACGTTAATCTAAATATTTAAACTACTGATAAGCAACGTTCCTTGAGTGTGTATATTTGGCTCAATTCTAGTTTCTGGTAAAATAACAGACTAATCCTGTCAACACATGGCAATATTCCAAAATTACAGATGCAGAAACAACAGCAGAAACAGTTGCACCTTTCTGTGCATGAGGGACAATAAGGAGTTACCTACAATCAGATAAGAATTAAGCTAATCGTCTCTGATTAGGTCAGACTTTGGGGGAAGTTATTCTCAACTTATTTTAGTATAAGGAAAAAATATCTGCCCTTCAAAAATAAGCACAAAAGCAAGAAAATTAACCAAGTGATACATGTCAAACATACCACCAGTACAATCGCCCAAGGAGTTTGCACTGCCAGTATGACCAATGTGTTATGCTTTGGGGCTGCTGCTCTGAGAATGACTTCCATTCAGTTAGAATCCCTTGGAATCTGAGGCTGCTTACATAGTAGGGCTGTTTGGGTTTTTTTGGAGGCAAATGACTGTTGGATGTTGTAGAGTGCTTTTATTTGGTGGGGACAGGGGAGTGGGGAGTTACTTTGTTTTTACCTTGAGGACCTAGCTTTTACTGTCTTTGCATACAATGCAACAAGCTTGCCATACCACATTCTCAAAAAAAAAAGCACATAGTTAAACAGAATAGGTGGATACATTCACTAAGACATCTTTCAAATTATTTGGAAGTTAAAATTCATTAGTGAAAGGCCAAAAGATTAGTAGAGATTGGTAGAATCAGCCAAAGAGATCTCCACCAAAACCCAAGATCAAAGCCTCTAGATACAAGCAGATAGCACATCCAAAGAACTCCAGCTTCAATAACAGAACTCAAGGTGGACGAAAAGAGAACAACTGTCATTAGCTTTCACTTTGTTGTCACAGTTCAAGAATCAGGTGCATTTTCTTCTGGAACACAGCAATTTCTGACCTACAGTCTATCTCTCCCTTTTCATATATGAAGCATGTTGCTTTTATGGGGAGACCACCTATTAGCACTTATATGGTCCATACAGAACATTCAGAATTAGCTTTTTTTACTCCATATTCCTTGAAAGTATCTAATCAAATAACTGTATTTCCATTAAACATCATATGAACTTCCACGAAATTTCTTAGTAAAATTACAGCAATTGTCTATGATATGGAAATCCAGAAGTTTTTCATTATACTTTTCCCTCCTCCTCTCCGTATTGTATACATCTGGAAACAGTAGAAAAGCTCTAGTATTAGTGTGGGCAATAAGAATCGCATCAAATCCACTTGCAGTACAGACATGGTATTCTGAAAAAGTATTGCCAGTAATGGACTTCTTTTCCCCCTCTAAAGTTCCTTCTGAGGAAAAAAAATGGAACTATTCTTCACCAACAGGCAATACAGAAATATACATACATAGACAGTAAGGTATAACACTTTTGATTACTGGGCATTTCTGCAAAATCAAATCACTTAGTGATTTATTTAATTTGGCTTTTTTTTTCTTTTTACTTCTGAGCAGTAATGTGGTTGCATCCTCCCCTCTTCATTTTGAATATCCTCATTTTAGACCCAATGATACCCATAGTTATATACAAGGCTCAATTTTAACTATTTTTCCTTTCCAACCAGAACACCACTATGAATAGACCTTGATGAACAGAGGCGTGCTTACCTGTTTTTATTATCATCTCTCAGAAAAGCAATAGTAAGACTTGAAATATTAATGTATGACTATAAATTCCATGCATCTGAGTAATTGTTGAAATTAATATTCTAAGAGGTACAAACTAGTGCATCTGCTAATGAGGACACCAGATTAAGCATATAGAGCACCTGCGTGTTGATGTGTTTTACAACCTGTGAGATTTATGCAGAATTGCAGCCAGAAATACAAGTTTTCATTTTCATTTTCACAAGTAGCACTTTTACTTTTTTTTTTTTATAAACAATCTCAAGTTTAGCAACAGTATCAGCAAAATAAACAACAGCATTTATCTTTAACACGTCCTTCTTTTGAAAGGGACTACATGGTTCCAGAACTGGGATCAATGAAGTAGTCCTATACAGATTATGTCTGGTTTACTGCAGCAAGACTCCAAGTGCATCCTTCTGCTTTAAGATAACTGTGTTAGCTGAGGGATATGTTGTTTGTTTGCAGACAGGTACTCTTACAGTTACTCTTACTCTTTCATCAGTTTATTGAGAAAGAAATCAAAAGGCAAACACTTTGCCTGTAACGCATTTATTTGCTTCCAAGCAAACCCAGAAGTTTCACTAAGAAGCAGAATTAAGTTGAACATTCATTGATCACAAGCCAAGAAGCTTTTGTTGCAATCTTTTCCCTTTATCTTCCATTCCTTTGTTTTCACAACAGTCTCTCCCACTACCCATCCTGCTAACATCTCATAGGATGAAAATAACTCTGGGACATTTTGCTCAGACAGATAGAGGCACTCTGGTAAAGCGATTTCAGAAAAATTTTCCCAACATAATATCAGCAGCAGCCACACACTCCAGGTGTAATGAAATGCTAGTAGCACTCCCTAGAAATTCTGTCTTGGTTTGGTTCTTTGTTTTTTCTTAATAATCATGCTTGCTTCTTAAAATTGTGGGTTTCGTTTTGTTTTGTTTTTTTTTTCAGATTGGGTTGAGTCAGCTTGCCAGGGTATCCCAGAGTTTGGATTAACAAAAACAAACAAAAAAATAATCTCAGCTGCAACTACCACATGTTGCTTACAAGATACATTTGCCCAGACTCTTACGAAACTAACCTCAGAAATCAAATCACATTTTTCATCCGAAAAAANTTAAACTCATATTTAGACTGACACTGGGGAGTTTAAGCTGTCAGGCTACCTCCTATCCAGGAGAAAAAACCAAAACATGCTGACATGCATGCTCACAAAAGGTCTTATAGCAACTTCATCTTCCTACAAAAAGTGGTTTTCAGAGGCTTTTAATACTGCTTGCAATAAATGCAGGATCCAAAAACTGCAGGGGGTGGATAACTCTTTAAAGTTTTCTCAAATCCTCTTATTCCACCCACTCCGAGAATTCTACAGCACAAGTTTAATAAGTGTACTGCAGTTCTGCTGCAAAGCTCAGCCACTTTTACAACCAAAACTACTCCCAACCCCAAGTTTGTGGGCTTTTTTCCCTGCAACTGCTCTATAGAACCAGGCTTTGAAATACTAGTTTGAGGTCATGTGCCTATCACTGTGTCTCAGTCTCTGAAGCGCATTCTTTATTTCCAAATAATAAATGTCTTTTATTGTTTCAGGGCAAATCATGTATTCTGTGTTGCATGAAGGATGTGTGAATATTCAGCAAACAAACTGATGATTCATTACAGTCCTGAAGAGCAATAGGTCTTCATCATAATTCCAAAAAAAATTTGATCATTTGTAAAATCATTTTTTAAGAAATATAATTTAAGTTTCATGTTCATGCATCATGCTCAGATGGTGACACTTGTGACATTTTCAATTTAAGCAATGTCACTAGGATGGAGAGGTCTGAGATTTACTCATTTCAGTAAAGCCCTGTTATATGCCAGTACTTACTTTAAATAATCAGAATTTTTAAGGCCTAACCCTGTGCAGCTATTTTTTGTTTGTCTTCACAGACCATTGACCAACTCTAATAGTTTGGAAGTGAAAGAGTCCAAAGTGCTCAGAGTCTAGACAAAATGCTCCTGGCTTGATGATCCCATCATTAAGTCTGGTACAACTGGGCTGCGCTACAGTCAGAGGATCATTGCCAACTGAAGAGCAATTTTCCATCATGCTCGGGACTGCTGAGGGTAACTGTGAGCGTGGTCTCCATATATGTGATGAAAAAATATATACTTGGCTCTCACTGTATTACATTTTGGCCCTAGTTTAAAAAAATACCCATGTTTGTATGTGTTTGTAATGCAAGATGTATGACACACATCACAATAATAAGGACTTGCACTTATTTTGATTTTAATGCCTAGTACCATTTTTAATTAAGTTGGTGAGAAGCAGATTCCAGAACAGCTTCAGAAATCCAACCATCTTTTACTGCCTCCGTGCATCTTCTCTAGGTAGTCACCAGCTTTTTAGTTCAATAGTATGACCCAGATGAAGTCCAGAATTAAGTCACATCAGAATCCAGTGATATAACCTAGACTCTACCTAGCTGTTACTTCTCAACTCATCACTTAATTACTCTAATATTTTCAACTTAAAAAAAGACAGCCTGCTTCTTCCATCACCAGATTTCTCTCCATGTCTCCCAACTAAAGGAGCGGTGGATAAATTCCTGGTCAGTCAGGAACAGAATCTGAACATCATCTTGGATTCAAGCCAAATGTGTAAACCTGTATGGAAGTTTACGCCTAAAAAATCTCTCTCCACGCATCTGTTGGCATTCCTTTTTCTAATGGATCAACACTTACCTTCAAGTACTTCCACATTCCAAATCATCTCATCTCCAAAACATCAGCCTCAACGCCTAAAAAAGTAAATAACAGTGTGTGCCAACTTTTGGGTTTTTTTCTATTTTTCAGTGCAGTACCTTTCAAAACAGCTTTTTCCATCCTGCTCTTCCTATTTTGTAGTATATCATTAAAGAGCTAAAGAAGATAACAAGGAAGCTTTGCAAGGTCCCACTTAAAAGGACAAATATTTTTTGACAGAAACAAGAAAAACTTTCCAGTCAAAAATTGCCAATTGCTACATGACATTACTATAACACTTTTAGGGTTCTTTTAACAATGTAGAATTGTCCAGGTCTCAGGAAATGGTAAAGACAATATTTAAAGTAACCAAGATTTCCTAACCCAGAAAGTTACTGATGACATGTGAAAGTTTCCTTGGCAGTGCAGAGGTACAATGTGGGAAATCACTTCATTTTTAAGTGATAAAGTAGCTGCTGCATTCTTTAAAATTCATTAAATATCACCGGCATTCTGCTTTGTATTAAAAAACAGAATTAAAAAAAAAAGCCCAACCAAACAAAAAACCACAAACACAACTAACCCCAAAACCAACCCAAAACTGCTGACAGGTAAAAAAACCTTTTGGAACAAATCTAATGAAAATCTCTACTCACCTTTTCAATACTGTTACAATATACTTAAGGACATTTGTTATTCTTTCAGACTCCCATTTCTAAGTTCATGTAAAATGTACTGTTCTAAGATATGCCTTTATAGCGCAATTCAAATAATTGCTTAAATTTTAAGGATAGCCTATAATCCACTGGTTACAAGAAACAGCCCCCTAACTGACATATTCACACAATTTTTATGCGCCTTTGCACTTTCATAAAAGAGAAATAGCCATCACCCCCATTTGAATGAGTCTAGATCACAAAGACATTTCCTCTTTCCCTGCTTCACACTAACAAATCCCCCAAAGACTACAGACAAGTTTCCCACCACCACAGGGGTGCAAAGGCCAAAAAGCAAATTTAATGAGGCCAAACAGAGGCCTTCTCTCGCAGAAATGTTAATCTTACTCTTAAGAGAAACAGAGGAAAAGAGAACCCTATAAAATCTGTAGGTGCACAAAACAACCTCATAAAAATGCTTACAGCATTTCTTTTGTCCAAGGTTATCATGAAAGGCTTTAATTCAGAAGAACTAGTGGGAATACAGTTCCTCTTAAAGTATATTAATTAGTATAATATATACAGTTGTCTCCTTTGAAAAGCACACCAAACCCATGAGATGAACAGCAGGGTCCTGAAAGGACCCGCCTACCACCTTGGATTTACTCCTCTGAGGATGGAGTCCCAGAAGCTGCCTCTGAAGCTTTGGTTCTTTTCATGTTGAAAACCTTCATTTACAGGCATAAATAACAATGGCATCATGATTAGCAGCAACAAAGCTCAAACTTCATCAGGAACTCACTGTCATTCTGATAACTCTCAAAATAGAAAGGCTAATCTACAAATTGGCACCCAGCTTTCAAATTGCAGATTGTCAATGAAATCGCTAAATGTATTTCCCAGGTCTGAAACAGAGTCCTTAAGACACTAGTCTTAGTGATTCATTTTATACGTGCACGTAACAGTGCTTATTTGGCTTACAGTGATATCTTGATCCCTAGAAGCTGGAAGCAGCAATGCAAGTACCCATTATCCCATGTGCTGGCTGATTAATAAATAGCAAGTTTTAGTAGCCAGCAATTGCCTCTGAACAGCTTACTTCAGGTGAAAGTAATTCCAAAGCATAATTTTGGATACCAGTTCAGATGATAAACTCTAAGTGCCCACCATAAAAGGCATCATCACTACCTGAACACCACTCAAAGAAACAAATGACTGGAGGTGTGTTTTGGAGAAAAATTACTGTGTTCACAGCTGACAGTGATCTTTTTAGTTTCATGTTTCAAATTTACCCATAGATATATTTGTGTATGTTTTTCTGCAGATCTGCAACTGGCCAAAAGATACAGCACTAAGTGCACAGGTGTTTGTAAGAAAGAAGAAAAAGAAATCAGTCTACAACCTATTTAAAAAGAAAACCCACAACACAGGGTGGGTTCCAAACAGGATTGTTCTCATTTTCTTGCACACTATCACCATAAAGCTTGCATAAGTCAAAACACATCAGTCATTTTGCTGGCAAAGACCTCTGCGACATGAGCTTATGAGGGTTAGCATAGGTGAGAATGATTAGCCTTGTAAGTCATGCAACAATTCTGATGACGCCTAAGAAGAAACAGCCAATTTACCCTGCTGTTGACAGGACTGGGAATAATCATAATTTTTGTCACTTAAGTCAATTACACTTCGTGTCTTTGTAGATATATGGAGCAGAGAGTCAGTGAAGGTGCTAATTTTACAAGTCAATTTTCAGAATTCAGCCACACCTCAAAACCCTGTTTGTTTAGTCACTGCTGTTACCTTGTATATAAGACAATGATGTCAACAGTTATGGTTTTGACTGCGACATTTCTTCATCAATGGCAAATAAAGCACCCAGCTTGATCAAACCGTGACTCAAACCAAATAGAGTCTCCCCTTACTGCGAGGCCCCCAGTTTTTCTGAACCTAAGGAGCAATCATCCACCATTCCAGCATTTAGCTGGCCATGCCAACTTCTTAAAGGTTTAAGGAAGACATGGGGAGAAGTGAGGATAAACACATTGGACTTCAAATTTGTTAAATCTGGCAGGAGGTTTCCCGTTAATGTAAATTCATTTGTAAGGAGCAAGACAGGTAAAGGTTGTGGGGAAAGAGAGGAATAAAGAATTACAGCAAGCAGATCTAGTCCAGGTTCTACATATACCTAAAAAAAAAGACAGCTTTTCCAAGTGCTGTTCCAACACATTTCCTAACAATTTCAGAAGTACTCTGGATTTAGAGAGGTATGTTCTATCCCAACTTCTATTAATATGTTTTACTGTTTAGTTTAGAAACAGAAGAGAATCTATCATATCAGTCGTCACAATTCCAGTACA
>VZRU01000655.1:321847-344419 GCA_013398155.1 Pedionomus torquatus
TTTTTTTTACTTGATAGTCTACCAACCAAGTATTTACCAGAGCCATACTTGCTTGAATTGCATGTAAAAATATCACTAAAGATACACACAGCCTCACTGAAACCAAACTAAAAATTCTTACCAAAAAATACCCCATACATATGTCAAAGAAAGAAACCAAACACTGGCAAGCAGGTCTATAAAAATTTCATCACTATGCTGCTAAAGCAAATGTCTGCCCAAAAAGCACTCCCCTCCCCCCCAAATTACATTAGCAGCAGAGTTTAGTTTTTATCTTGACAATTTAAAAAATTATTCTTCAACATTTTTAGAAGCTATGAATACACTGAAATAAAATCATCTGGCTGCAATATTTCGGTACTACCATTCTATCCAACAACAGAAAACTGCAAAAGGGAGCACTGCCAGCCTCTCACCTCTTTGGAACCTTTCTCTCATACACAAGCAGTATTTCTTAGCCCAGACTTTCGAGCTATGCTTCTCCTTTCTGAACTTAAGAGGGAGAAATAAATATACATTTCCAATACCAATGTTACATCTATACTTACCAGCCAGTCTATCTTTCAAACTGAAGAGTAAAGACAACAGCAAACAAAACCTAATGTTCTAAAAAGTAGCATCTAGAAAAGCCACTGATCAAGCAATGATACCCGAGTCAAGCAAACAATCAATATTTAACTTACAGGGCATTTAACACTTGAGCAACTGAGAAGGCAGTGGAAAGCATTTCCAAAGATCATCTAGACTACTTCACAAAATAAAGGCAAAAAGTAATCGATATCACTCCTGATGGGTATTTATAAGTCTGTTCTTAAAAACTTCTTGTGATGGAGATGCTATAGCTGTCAAATACAATCTGTTCTACTGCTTCCATTGTCTCCTGTAGAGAGGAAAAAAAAATAAAAACCACACAGCTTACTTTTATATTTTTTCCAGTTGGTTTTTAGGTATTTGAAAATTTGCTCTTCCCTTCAGTTGTATCCATTCTAATCTAAATTGCTCCAGTTCTCAAACTCCCTTAATCTACAGGCTTTCTTCAGATAGTTTTGTAGCTATGCTCTAGATGCTCCTCATTTAAGCCATGTTTGCATTGAAATGCTTCCCAGAACTGGACAAAGTTCTGCCAGTGATACCTTATCCGTTCTAAGTGGAAGAGCTATTTCATTCAGACCCTTATTCTACATACCCGCACACTGTCATGTCTCATAAAAGCATAATACTTAGCTTGTGCTCAGCTTGTGATTGATAAAGTAGTTAATCTGAAGAAATTTCTGGAGTTCGTAATCAGTGTCTCCGCAGCAAGTTTAGTTACATCCAAAGTATTTTCTACCCAGTCTTACTCAACCGTATCTTCCCCCTCCCTCCCCCCAGATTATTTCTCTACTTTAAAATTCTTGTAAACCTTTCAGTTGTGAGGCATCTGAATTCTAGTTCTGTCCTCAGATAAATTTGCAGATCCTCCCAGGCTGTTGTTCCAGAAACTAAGACACACACAGAAAGCAACAGTGGAAGGAAGACCAAAACACAAAATGCTTTTCAATTTCAATCCTTAAGTGTCTAATTAAAACACTTCTCACTAGCTCACCTGTTAAAACAACAATCAAAGCAGTGCTAAACATATAAGAAAAACGTGTAAAAGAGTTAACATATGCAAAGCATGGCATAAATTATTCTGATGAGAACATGGTACTAAAAAGGGGGAGTGAAGGGTGTGGGGGGAGGGGAAAGCTTGAGAAGCCAGACCAAAAAGAGCTTGCTATAAGAACAGGGTGTACTCTTTTATTTTTGGTACTATATCATGGGCAGACAAGAATTGGTGAAAGCAAGCAGCATGCGGGGAAAATGCAGTCTGAAAAGTATCATTGACAAAGAATTTTATTCACAAGTAACTTCTTTTGTTAACTTCTAAGTAACTGTACCTATCTAAAGTATTACCATAAAATAAGGGGTTATTCACTTGTCATCATTTGCTCACAAGAACCAGTCAGTCCTCCAGAAAAAGTACATTAGAAACTGATACATTATAAAGGTAAAGGCCAAGGAATTCAGAAGAAGTTATGAAATTCAATAGGACAATAAGGATCACACACACAAACCCAACCTGCTAAGTTTTTATTTACTTAGGCAGAAAAAGGAAAAAGCTAAATTTGATAGGCATCAGCAATAAATGAAGTATGATCCAGGCTACATTTGCTACATGAATAAGACCTTTTTTTTTTTCCCCCCTAATGCTTGAAGACTAATGGAAGGCAGGAAAAAAATCCATAAATTTGGATTCAACAACTGGAGATTTAAGTGCTAATCTAAATTCTTAAAGCAAAAAAGAAAAATAAGGAAAAAAAGCAGAGTTATAAGCCTACATATATATATATATATGGATAGCTGCACAGGGATATAAGTAGCTAAGGACCTAACACCTCATATACATGCAATACGTACCTTATTAACACATCCAGCCAACATCACTACACATCTGTTTGGGGAACTTGCACCTTCATTCTAGAAAATGCAGTCCAATCATTATTTTAATGGGAAAGAAGAAAGTAACTCAGAAATGTCCCACCTTATTAACCATGGCTCTTTCCGGCCTATATACCCTTACATCTGAACTACCATCTCTACATGCAAAGAAGAATCTCCCCAGAAACAAAATAAATAGCAGAAGTGCAAATGGCATGTTCTGCCTCCTGATTCATCAGAAGCACTACCCCAAAAGCTTTATTATTGACAGCAATTCCTGGTGGGAAGCAGGGAGAAGGGGGGTTTACACTGAATACAGCTTTGTTTTTCACTTATTAGCATTACATGCAATGCTGCCAAACAGAAAGACTCTCATCTGCAAACAAAACACATGTATGGAAGAGACAATTAACTTTTTTCCAAGTCACTTTTTTTCATACATCTTAACCATAATTGACTAAAACAAATACAGTTCCTAATTCAAAATCAAGGTCGATCTAACAAATTTGCAGGGTTCTGCACCTGGGCTGGAACAATCCTCACCATCAATGCAGACTAGGGGATGAGGTACTAGAAAGCAGCACTGAAGAAAGGGACTTGGGAGTGCTCATGGATGAAAGGCTAGACATGAGCAGGCAGTGTGCACTTGCAGCCCGGGAGGCAAATCACATCCTGGGCTGCATCAAAAGATGTGTTGCCAGCAGATCCAGAGAGGGGATTCTGCCACTTTGCTGTGCTCTGGTGAGACCCCACTTGGAGTACTGTGTGCAGGTCTGGAGCTCTCAATATAGGAAGGATATGGACCTGATGGAGTGGGTCCAGAGGAGGACCACAAAGATGATCAGGGGGCTGGAGCACCTCTGCTATGAGGATAGGCTGAGGGAGCTGGGGTTGTCCAGCCCGGAGAAGAGGAGGCTCTGAGGAGACCTAATTGCAGCCTTCCAGTACCTGAAGGGGGCCCACAGGAAGGCTGGGGAGGGACTGTTTACAAAGGTCTGCAGTGATAAGATGAGGAGCAATGGCTTTAAGTTGGAGAAAAGCAGATTTAATTGGATATTAGAAACAAATTCTTTACTATGAGGGTGGTAGAACACTGGAACAGGTTACCCAAGGAGGTGGTTGAGGCCCCTTCCCTGCAGATATTCAAGGTGAGGCTCGATGAGGCCCTAGGTAACCTGGTCTAGTTTGGGGTGTTCCTGCAAGTGCAGGGAGGTCAGACTAGATGACCTTTGGAGGTCCCTTCCAGCCTGGATGATTCTATATGTGTAGTACTGGTGGAGTACTCCAGGTCCATAAGGAAGAACACACTGAACTATTCTAAAAACTGTTTAATGTAGTAGTATAAAGGGTTTATAATAAAAGCAATGCACTGGAAATCCAGCCCAGTAATAATCTGGATCTTGTATACTGCACAAAACAGATTCATAACCCTCGAAAACAACTACTTCAGTATGTGTAACACTCCATCACCAACCATTAAATATGTAAAACCTTAAGGCCTGATCACTTGATACTTGCTGTATATCTAATTGGTGTCCATCCAACAAATAAAGACCAATATTTTTCAATAACTGTGGTGTATTTCAAGAATCCAGTAAATGTTCATCATATGACATACTTGCATGAGAACTAGATTATGGTGCAGTAAAATGAAAATAATTCTACCAAATATAATAATATGAGATCAAGTTTCCAGAGAAAAATCACATTTTATTCCATATTAATGGAAATAAGATCGCACAAAGTTAGCTGCAAGGAGCTGTTTTTCCCTCACTGTGACAAGACACATTTGAATAAAATGGGCAATGACTTCCGTAAAAAGGCTAAAAGAAAACACTAATAAAAGTCTGAAAATTCTATTCCTCTACTCCCAGGATCTCCTGTAAGACCATGTACATCTAGGAATGCTGTACAGCACAGAGGGATGCTTCTTTGCCTATAACCAATTTCTGGTTTTCTTCAGTCATTTTTAAATCTTTTAATGAAAAACCTTCATGTAAAAATGGTGTCTTTTTTGTGTGTGTTTGTTTGGACTTTTTTTTTTTGAAGTTTCACTTGAGAAAAATCAAAAGAGGTATATGCTTGCAGAAAAGTTTTCTGCAGTTTCCATCAATTTTCTTAGCAGACAAGTCTCCAAGATTTTTCAAGGTCCACATTCTTATGAGCATACTATAATTTACAAGGATAGATGATTTTTGCTAGCTATCCTTTAATTTAACAAATTTTCCACTGATAGTCCACTCAGTGATTATTTTTTTGAGCAATTTCATTTATCTATAATACACAACCATATGTCCTTGTTCAAATTCCAAGTTTTCAAATAGTAATTACTGAAATATGCACAATATGCAAGAACAGGTTAGAAAGAAAAGTTATTGCTAACACCACTATGAACTCTTTGAGCCTCCAGTTCATCTTTTGAGGCAAAAATTTCTGAGCCATTGTTTCCACTTAATATATTCCGCTGATGGTAACCAAGTACACCAGCAAGACTTGTTATTCACTCTTACTCCTGATACATACAACAAATGGGCAAATAAAAGTGATATTGATGTATTATCAATAAAAGATTGCCATTGACCACAATTAAAAAAAAATATTCCACTGGGGAAACAGCAAAAATAAATAAATAAAAACATTCTAACTTTAGGTACATCATGTAGGGATAAAAAGAATCCCAACTTCCATCTCATTATTTTCTAACTGTTCTTAACTGACAGCAGAATTAAAAAAAAAAAAATTCAACTCTTTCTCCCCATAATTAAAACAAGAGGCATTTTTAGACTATAAAAAAAGACCAGTGTCATAAGATCATGTTTCGTACAGAACCAAAAAAGAAAATTAATTGAATGGTAAAATGCAGCATATCTAGTCCATGCAAATGAATATCAGCCACCTGCTGCTGGTCAATACATCAGTAGTTAAATGTTTAGGAAAACTGATTTGTTACATAACTTCTTTGCTAATAAAGAACATATAATTAACTTTTTTTATGGACAAAATTGTTGTTTTATTCAGTTCAATCATTTGACAGCACAATTTGAGAAACTAATTGTATTTTGCCCTAACACAAACAACAAGGATTTGAAACTACTGGTTGTAACCTTTTTTTGATTGCATTTCAGAAAGAAAATGGGGGACTGGTTATATAAAACAGACAAGTGTGTATAATGACATCCTTTATGAAGCTGTTGTTTTTCTAAGAACCCTATTTCACTTCACTTCCCTTCACAAAAGGGCAGTCTTATTCTCTCAACAAAACAGCTGAAAGGAAAGCAGCAACAAGTAAACGTCCCCCCGCTGCATCTGTGAGAAGGGTATGCTCTCATCATGAAGCAACCATGCAACCTCACTTGGTGGGCATCCAAGTGCTAGCACCATCATATATTCTGCATCATCTCAAGGGGAGAAAACCATCTATTAGTTTGCCATGAAAAGAACCCCAATGAACCTCTCCTCACAGACACCGTTGCTTCCTTCCAGACTTTAAACTGATGGCTCTGCCACAAAAAGTCCTCCTCAAGCCACTTTTACTCAGCTGCTTCATAGCGTTTAGACTGAGGTGACTAATCATGGCGTAACAAAAAGATGAGTGTGTCTGAACACAATGCAATACAGAGATGCGAGTAAGCCTCTTTGCCGTCTCCAGCAACACAGTTTAAGGAACACTGAAGGCAGTAAAAAAAAAGAGAATACTTGAAAATCCAAATGACAGATGGCACTATGAGGAGATATCTGTCTTCATGTAAACACAAGGGTTCTTTAGAACCAGCAGGATTTTTCCCAATGAGTCTGAAAAATTTTGGCTGTGTTAGTTCTTATCCAAGTGCTATTATTAGTAAACAAGTTAACTCAAATTCATCTCAAAAGTATGATTAATGGCAACATAGTAACATCATGCCCCACTGACCTTTTTTTGTGAAGACCTGCACTTTACAAGACAATCACACATGTGATGGGAATATGTGGTCACTAGGCTAATAAACCTATAAATGGCATGCCTCAGGGAAGAAAGAAATTCTGAGATCATAATTGAAGTCCATTTCTAGGAAAATACCAGTCCATAGGAGGGATCAGAATTCAGGCCCTAGTCATTGTGCTTCTTGCTCCACACAAAGGAAGAAATCAAAGAGAGAGAAAGGGCTGACAGTAACAGGATCAAGCAAGGAGATAAAGTAACAGCTTTTAGAATAAGTCAAATCCATCCCTGTTCCTTTAGGACTCCAACATCAACTTCTACCATAGACCATTGGTCTCAATGCTTTAATATGCTCCAATAGTGATAAATAACATGCAGAGTGCAACAGCTCTTACAGGCTTTGAAGAAAACCACTGCAGCAAGTGGGAAGCCAGTAAGCACACTATTTTCATGCTTCTTCAGACCAAAAGAGCGATGTAGAATCAGAAAGAGTTATGATCACTCCTATGCTTAGGCAATAATTTACTACTAGTTCACACTTGCCTCCATCTTATTATAAATTCCTTCTTTGTCAGCTCCACACAGTAGAATAGCGCCCTCTGTCAGGAGGACAACATTCAACCTGTGCATTCTCCCTGCCCACTATTTTGCAGGAGAAACTAGGGGTGTGCAACGACTACTTGCCCACATACATCATCTAGGACACAGCCTAGAAATACAAGGGACACTTACCCCACCTTGTGCCACCATTCAAGTCCCCAGCCAATCTGTCCCTTAAGACAATGAATCTGGACATCTTAGATGAGTGCATAATGTCTACAAAGGGTGCTTCAGTAGAAGACATCCCACAGACATATGACCATCTTCTTTTGATGTCATTGTTTGCTAAGGTTTGAGAAGCCCTTTTGGCAGTTTACACTTCAACACACCCTGCTGCTGGATCCACTGCTTAGACTAAGTCAGCAATAAGCACTACCTGAAATAATCTCTAGAAAGCCAAAATCCAACCTGAGCTAACTTTTTCCAGATGCTGCAGAGAAAAGCTGTATGGAAAAAAATGTTAGAAGACCATTTTACTATTTTTCCTTTTAAGACTCTGTCAAGCCTTAATCCTTCTTCATTAGGCTTACTTGGGAGTCTCTTTAGGAGCAAATCAGGCACCTTGCCTTTACTGTTGTGTATCCTCCTCTTTGACTAAGAGATTTTCTTCTGAACATAGATGTTTCTTCTAACAACACAGACTTGGGTGTTTTTCCTCTTCTGCTAGCACACTGAGGACAACTTCTTGGTGTAGATACTAAGGGAGTTGACTAGGAAAGGTGCCCTCCTAGACATATTGTTTGTAAGCAGAGGGAGAATTGTGGGTGGTGATTGGTGGCTGTCACAGTTACAGTGACTACAAAGTAGTTTTATTTCAAATTGTTGATGATAGGAGAAAAATTTCCAGGAAAGCTTTGACCCTGGACATGGGGAGAGCAGACTTCAGGCTACTGAAGGAGGTAGTCAGTAAGGCTGCCTGGGAATCTGCTTTTGAAGGTACTGGGATCTAGGAATGCTGGTCACTTTTTAAGAATGACCACAGAAGCAGGCAATTCTGAAGTGTTGGATTTCAAGCAGCAGGGCAGAAGGCCACCTTGACTGAGCAGGGATCTTATTCTAGAAGGAAAGCGTATGAACATTGGAAGCAAGGACAGGTGACATGGAAGGACTGTTGAGATGCTGTTCTCCACTTTAGGGGAAAAAAAATTCAGGCAGCCAAAGTTCAATTACAGTTTAAGCTGCTTAGCCCTGTGAAGGAAGAAAAGGACTTATTTTAAAATATGTTAATGGAAAAAGGAGGATCAGAGATAACATTGGTTTGTTACTTTGAGGTTGGTCACCTCCCAAATAAGGGCATAGACAAAATAGAGACATTTAATGCCTTCTTCGCTCCTATCTGTAACACTGATCATGGGCCCTGGGACTCTCGTAGCCCTGTGTTGGAAGACCACAAACAGGGGGATAATCTCCCTGCCAACTGTGAACTTCAAGACTTCCTGATCTAGCTGGATGCACAAAAATCTGTGGGGCCTAATGGGATTCATCCTAGGGTACTGAAAGAGGTAGCCAATGTTATCACAGGACCTCTCTCCATTATTTCAATGGTCTTGGGAACCTGGAGTGGTGCTTTTTGTCCCCAGTTTTCAAGAAGGCTAAACAGGAAGACACTGATAATTACAGGCCTGTCATTTTCACTTCAGTGTCTGGTAAAATTATGGAGAAGATTATCCTGGTAGTTATTGAAAAACACTTGGGAGACAGTGCAGACATTGGTCACAGCCAGCATGGGATCTTGAGGGGAAAGTCCTGCTTAACTACCTTAATTTCCTTAAAAGTTACCCACCTAGCTGACCAAGGGAAGCCAGCAGATATGGTGGGTTTGAATTTTAGCAAAGCTTCTGATACTGTCTCTAACAGCACCCTTCTGGATGAAGCATCCAGCAATCTAGCTAGAAAAGTCCATAATACTTTGAGCAAGCAATTGGCTGACAGGACAGGCCCACAGAGTTATAGTAAAGGGGGTTACATCAGGCTGGCAGCCCAGTCATCCATAGGGTTTCCCAGGGTCCAATTTTAGGGTCAGTGCTCTTTACTACCTAGATGCAGGAGTTAAACGTACACTAAGTTTGTCAATGTTACTATATTAGGAGAAGCTGTGAACTCTTCCATGGGTAGGGAGGCCTTACAGAGAGATTTGGATAGGCTATAGAGCTGGGCAATCACCAATAGTATGATATTTAACAAGAGCAACTGCTGGATTCTCCATCTGGGATGAGGTAATCCTGGTTACACATAAAAACTTGGGCAGCCCCACAGAACAGCATCTGGAGATTTGGGTTGATAGCAAGTTGAATATGAGTCAAAAGCATACCCTGGCAGCCACAAGAGCCAAACATGTCCCGAGGTGCGTCAAGCACAGCATAGCTGGCCAATCAAGGGAGGCGATTGTCTACACTGCAATGGTGTGGCCCCACCTTGAGCACTCTGTGCAGTTTTGGGTGTTTCAACATAAGATGGACATCAAACTATTACACTGTGTCCATAGGAGGGTGACAAAGGTGGTGAAAGGTCTCAAGGACAAGAGGTAAGAGGAGGATCTGAGGTCACTTGGTTTGTTCAGCTTGGACAATACTGAGGGGTGACCTCATGGCAGTCTACAACTTCCTCAAGGTAGGCTACAGAGCAGGAGGAGTTGATCTACGCTCTCTGCTGGCCAGCAATAGGGCACAAGGAAATGGAATGAAACTACATCAGGGGAAGTTCAGATTGGACATTAGTAAAAGATTCTTCACTGAGTGGGTGGTCAGTCACTGGAACAGGGTCCCCAGGAACATATTCACAACACCAAGCCTGTAAGAGTTCAAGGAGTGCCTGGAGTATGCTCTTAGTCATATGGTTTAGTTTTAGGTAATCCTCTGAGGAGCATGGAATTGGACTCAATAATCCTTATGGATCCCTTTCAACTTACAATACTTTGCAATTCTATAATTCAAGATTTTGGCAGTCCAAACAGGGATCATCAACCTCTTCATACCACTGCTCACAAATAAACTTACATAGTACAGTGGTATGAAAAAGTTAATTAATGTTCCCATAAAGAAAGGAAGGGAACATCTGGATTCAGCAAATACTGACTTTTCAAGCATAGCATCAGGAAAGTAGGGAATGGGAGACCTAATTCCCAGAGTTTTTAACAGCCTGGGCTGAAAAGATCATCATCTCTTGCACAAGTATGGAAAAAAAAAAAAAAATCTGGGTAGAAAAATACATGCATATGCAGAATTCAGTCATGTTGGTAAGAAAATTAAGATGAAGGTCCAGCTGTATATATGGGTGTCTCTTTTTCTGTCCCCCAGAAAGGATGTTTTGAACACTTCCGTAGGGTTTGTAGTAGCTTTATCTAATCACTTCTAAACAATCAACCCTCAGAGCAATATTCACTAGGTCTGCAAACTATGAATTGAGATGTTAAAATATATAACTTTCGCATAAAGATAAATATAATTTCTACTGTTCAGACTGTCCCCGAGTGCAGCCAGAACTCTTACAATATTACAAAACTAATTCTGTATTCCTAGAAGGAGATATAGACAAAGTTCTTGCTCAGATTGAAAAGAATAAATGATAAACTGAATGGTAAATAAATAAAAAATAGCATGGGAATGACAGAAAATAACTATATATCAAAGCTGAAGTAAATTATATTTGCTGCACATAGAAACAAGTACATATAAGGATCCAAAGTGGGAAGAACACAACCCACAAAACTAAACTAAACTAAAAAACCACACACAGATGCCAGAATACCTACCATTAATGGGAATATTAATGGCCTAAAGTAGTGTATTTGCACATATCAGGTCTCATTATTGTCAGCCAGAATTCCAGTTAAAGGCTAAAGTCACCTACCTTCAGTTAAAATAAAATAGTGTCTGGGTATCAGAAATTGTGGTAGCACAAGAAGCTACTTCCATCCCTGGAGAAGTCATCTGAGCTTGCATTGCCCACTTGCTAAGTTAAGAAGATCCTTCATGGTCGGATTGGTTTTAAAATAAAAACAGCCTCCAAAAAAGTTCCCAAAAGCTTACTTTAGTTGCAAACCGATTTATTTGCAACTACTTTCACATGTAATGATTCAGTAACCTAAGTTAAGAAAAAAAGGGCACAATACAAGATCTCTTTTCAGTATTCTCAGAAAATGGGCATGTGACTGCCAGCAATGACACTTCAACAGATTCCATGTGATTAAGTCTTGCACTGCTGATCAGGATGGAGCACAGAGGGGCGATTACCAAAATTAAAAAGAAGAGAGGAATGCATTGAAGAGAAAGAAACTTCTGCTGCTGAAAACAGCAATTTTATTCAAAATTATGAATACTTGGTGCTTGTAAGTCTTTGGCACATTTTGGTTAATATATTTACATCAACTCTATTTTATAGATGGAAGAACTCAAATATGAAGATGTTCCACCCTACCTTTGCAGTCCTGTAAATGATTATGATCACAATAGGGAACTGTTACCTCGTTGTGCTTGATGCAATTCATTAAGCACAATGTTTTCTCTAAGGTGTGTCTTTAAAGTTGCTGTAAGAGAGCTTTTTCCAGAGTGTTCCAGTTAAAATAAGACACATTGAAAACAGATTAATTTCTCCCTATTATCCTAAAATGGGATGGTATTGTTTGAAACACATTAAAAGACCACCTCATAGCAGCAAATCAATTTTAAGAGATGAATGGGGATTTAAAAAAAAAAAAAGGCTTTCAGCTTTCAGTATTGCTGAATTTCTCCCTCATTGCTGGAGGTTTGGTTTTCAAGGTTCATACTTCTTTTAAACTGGCCACTTTAACAGTTTATGCACCACTTTTTAATTTAATTTGCTAAAAGAAAGTCCTCCTAGCACACATCATGATGCAGCTCAGCTGGGAATTCAAACTAAGGAATTATGCAAAGCTGTCCTGAAGTGAAATCCACAACTGCCAGGCTTAAATACTAATTTCTCTTCACTAAGATTAATTTCTCTACACTACAGAAATACAGTGCACTTACACTCTTGCTGCATTGGAAAAACACTTCATCTTCACATCCAGAAATGTTTCCAGCCTTCTGCAAACATAGCTGTCATCATTACACAAAAGATACCAACTCTAAGTATTGACAATGGCTGTCTAAGCACTGGTTCATTTTAAACTGATGTCATGCCACTGTGTCTTTTAGTCTCTCTGGTTAGTCAGTATTCTGTGCACTCGCTGCCAGGAACCACTTGGGAACCATATGCAAGATGATCCTTACTGAACTGTGACTTCTTCATAAACACACCTAGCAAACACTGCGATCCACTTCTGTAATATCGCTGCTCTCATTTGTAAGTGCTAACTGAAGCCATTCCCCAGACTGCATCTTATTAACCGACACAAACGACTGTTGGGCATACAGCAGGACAGCGAACAATGAAGAGCTCAGGCTCAGCACTGCTGTAAGGATCACCTTAACAATGACACCACTTTGGTCTGCACTTGGAAATGTCTGCATAGAGCACATCTCCCAGTACAAGGCCCGGATTATGAGTTGGGAAGTATTTTTACCTCTGTTGGAGACAGCCATCCTGTCTGAGAGGTGAAGGGTATGAAATCAATAGCATAACAATCACTTCTGTGTCAAGCTGAAGTGACACTTCTCAGCATTTGTCATCCTTCAACTGGCAGTAACCAGTAGTACAGCAGTGGAGGTGCAAACATTAAAGAAACAGCTGATAAAAAGCAGCAGAAAAGTTGACAGTTACAGAGACTCTCCAGCTGACACTTAACGGTATTCTACATAGGGATGCCATTGGACATTATCTAGATGTAAACTATCTGACTGAAGCAGCAAATATTAATACACAGACTATGGAGTTTATCCTTTTAATCCCCTATGCTCAGGTATCACAGCTTCCCCTTAGAACATCAAAGGAATCAGAACAAGAGCTGACTTGGAGGCTATGGGCAGAGGGTGGGGAGGAGGAGAAGCTTGAGGAGTGCCTTCAAGCAGCTGGTTGTCATATTCTTAAGAGATTATTAGAGATGCCAGCTAAAGGAAATACCTCCTCAATTTAGGATGCATACACTTTGACTTTCAGCAATGCAGTCCTCCACAAAAACCCTACCATTATCCAGTTGAAGCACTGCTATATAAGAAACCTTACATCATTTCCTACCAACACAACTGGTACTACCAGCACAAGCAAGGTCTTAGGCTGTAGCCAGCTATGCTCTTGCTCTTACAGATTGCACATGTTCTTAATCACGAGATATCTTTGTAGAAAGCTTATTTAGCATTCTTCATATTATAGGGTGCTGTTCTGCTTTCAGATACATATACACAAATCTGTTACTGTGATGGCAGCCACAGCTCTGAAAAGATTTTGGTCTCCAACTTTCTATACATTTTCCTGGTTGCAAAACTCTTTCTGTGTTCCTTATCCCCTACCCCTAATTTTAGAAAAGATCTTTTAAGTAGTAGCTTTTCAGCATAATCTTGAGCACAGTCCATAAGAATGACTTTATTAATTAAATTCCTTCCATAAGTATAAACTAAACCTTTAACATATACTTGTGGTATGATTTTTTTCTGTGCTATTATATTCAGACAAGAGCTACAGAAAATACTTAAGTAGAAGGTAAAAGAAATTTTACTTAAGACAGCATAAATCAGAAGTGGCAGAACAGCAAAGGCCTTAAAACCACTTACTTTTTTCCAGTCTTCCTCCCATTATGTTTACAGCTCTTGCACTACCACCTAGTACTATACTACTCTCTCCTAAGAATACTAAAACTCTTCAAGAGGGTGCAAAGAACCAACCTGATGAGCTAATTAGTTGGGTTTCTTTTTTTTTTTAAAAAAAAAGGAGGAAATAAAACAGGTCCACAAATCTGTGCTGTTCAGAGGAAGAAGCTCGCAGATACCAACAGATCAAAGCAGTACCAGGAAAAGGCAAGAGTCAGTTATTTCAGTCAGGAGAAAGAAGTGGATCAACCACCTGACTTTATGAGGGTCTTCCCTACCATAGTGAGCTATATTCTACACTATGTCACCGGGGCTCGGCAGGCAGCCTACTATGTGTCCAAGTTACAACAGAATGTGAAAGACTACCAAAACCATCATACTGCTGTTACACAGTACAGCGTACTGCGTTACAGAGAGGATCAAAGAGAAAGAACATTTGACACCCTTCTTCCTCTCCTCAGTACTTCCTCAGCTGAGCTTGTAGAAAAGTCACAGAAGGGTAGAAGGAAGCTACTTAGAGAGACTCATGTCCATCATTATTCCTGTACAGTCTCCTTTTCAACCTCCCCAAGATTCCATGAACTTGTGATCCGCTCTCCATCATGAGTGCAAACAAGACATATTGGCAAAGGTAAGCATCTGTAAAAAAGAACTCTGTAAGTCATGTTCCTAAAAACCCAAAATTAAATTCCTAAACACTTTAAAAAAAAAAATACACAAATCATTAAAGAACTTTTCTAACATACCTGCCCAACACAAAATAATTGCAAGGTCAGTTTCATGCACAACCAAAACCAAGATAATAATTTTAATACCTACTACAGACTAAACTAAAAGTATGATTTTCATAGACCTTCATTTATTTTCTCATGTAATTCATCTGTGAACATGCTAAAGAAAACCATACCTTCTTTATACTCAACAACCTCCTGCTCAATTTAAGACAACGTAGGACTGACTATTGTTGCTTAAGAGCTATATTGCTTCTTGGCTGAGCATATCTAAACAGAAGTCTCTGAAATCACTGTATTAATTTTCAGACCATTCTAAAAGAACAAGTGACATCCAAGTTTTATCACCTCTGTTATTCCACTCTTCTGTCAATCCAGTTATTGTTTCTTTGCCCTACAAAGGGCCATCATCCTATCTCTGATAAGGCCATATATTTCTAGTAAAAATATTTACATGAGTATATAACAACTCCATATTTCTTCTAAAAGCTTGCCAAACAACTTCATCTGTTTCAAAGCATTCCAAGAACAAGAAGAAATAATTCTCACCAAACACGCATGCAATATTTACAACCACATGTAAATGCCTACTTCTATAAACATACACCTGCAAGAATCAATTTTAATACAACCTCTTCTCCAAAAGCAGGAGCAGGAAGGATAAGAAGTTTTATAGTGTGCATCACAAACAAGACTGTCTTCCAACATACTTTTAAGGCTGATCATCATCCTCTCCCTAAAACAGTTTTCTTCATGCAGACAAAGGATGGGACAAGTGGCATATTTCACAAATAAGGAAATTGTCACTTGCCTGTAAGACCTATGGAATCTATGGAAATATTTAAACAGATTATTTTAGCTTAGACACACATGCATCTGTAATTTCTTGTACTACATATTTACCTATTTACAGAGCAGTATACTTTAACTGAGGAGACTATTTACATGAGGCTTCTGCGCTTAATCACAGAATTAAGGCAGATCCAACAACTTGTTGAGCTGCACTCAACAACTGCACAACTTACTAGACACTCCAGTTGTGAACCACACAGAAGGAAATTACCGACAATCATGCCCAAGAAACGTTTGCTCCAGAGAACAGAAGCATGAATAAGATTATTTCCTGGGGTATCAACCCAACCTGTATTTCTAAAGTTGTTCACATCTACATAGAGAAAAAATAGCTCCATTTGCACAAAAACTGTGTATGAATCTTACACTTTCAAATTTGACACTCAGTTCTGAAAAGTTGTCCTGACATTTACTTTTATTAAGCTCTCACAAACAGCTGCTTCTGCTTAACTTAACCCCATGAAAAGACCCAAGCAGATGAATTTAAGCAGGCACTGCTCTACTGTAAGTCTAACCAGTAAGAACATGACAGTCCACAAGCTTCCAAAAAGCAAGCCTGCAGCACCATGTTCACTATTGTATGCATTATCGGATTGCAAACTGCAGCTTTAATCATATAAGGTGAAAAATCTTTCTTCCAGCCTGTGTTATTCTATGCCTTCTTCCATCTTCTTAATAGGTCTAAGTAAGCAGTCAGATTTCTTTCTGTGGCCGATTCAGAAAATCAACTGAAACAATGAAAAGGAGAAGTGTTCTGCATAGACGAGCCTTCCCGAAGGGGCTGTAGTTAGCAACAGGACTCACATGCCGTGTCCATTAAAGATGGACAGTTTCATGGAGCTGGTAACTTGAATATATTAACATTATTGTTCTATCTGGTGGCCTAAAAGGCTCTGTAACAGACAGCTTCTGTCAGCCATGCTGTTTTTCAAAGCTAGCTGATTTTTACTACACTGAGCATACAAAAAAAAAAAAAAAAAAAGGTAAAAATGCCGCAGCCAGTAAAATTTGAAGGGAGTAAGAAGGAGGATGAGTGCTGTAATGCAGGTGCAGCAGTGCTGCTCTTCTGCCAACACAGTTCCAAGAATCCATTAACCTTTAAGGAAAGGGACAGGGAAGATAGTTTTGCTGAGAAGTTTTATCCAAGTTTTAAAGACTCTTTAAGGAAATAGATGCATGTACTTAGAAAAAAAAAAAAAAAAAAGATNTGTAATAAAAAAAAAAAAAAAAAAGATATTCACCAAAAACCCCAAAACACACTCAGCAAAAACATTGCTCCAGAAGTAGGCTTAATAGCCATGTCTTACACTGCAAGGCTCACTGTACTTAAACTGCTTTGACATTTCAGCAGCTTGGATGGACAGCTGCCACATGGAAGGAATCATAAGAACATAAAATGTGTTGTTTTATTAATCTCATGTAAGAACAGTCAACACAGACAATTAAGCCTTTCTTTTAATGTGGCTTACTTGACAGAACTATCAAAGTTCAATAAATTTTAATTCAAGTCATAGGGACAAAAAAAAAGAAAGAAAGAAAAAGAAAAAAAAAAACAACAAACAACTTTTGTTAATAATACCTCTGTCACCAAATCAACCTTTGTTACACCCCCACTGACATCAGTAATATTACAAAAGACAGAAATCTGGTGTGGTCCACTGTCAATCAGTTCTCCTTTGAGCCACATTATGTTTCATTCATCATGCTGCACACCCTACCTCCTTACCCAGAGGGAAGGGAATTAATAGGTCACATCTTAGCCAATAAAATATATTCAGCTATTCTGTAGGGAGAAAACAGTATCTCTAATCAGTCATCCAAACAAGACAACAGACTACCCAGAAGGTTGCATGCTGCTGCACATCAATAAACATCTTTATCCAGGAACTGAAATGAAAAATATCAAACCAGTGAAGGTATGAAAGGGGAACTCAAAGCCCTGTCAGAAAAATTACAAAATTAGAGCTGAGTGCTGCATTCAGCAAATAGATGATACAGACATGGCAGAAATAAGTAGTGCTGGGAGCTAGATTCAGATAGCACACTCTGGAATGCTAAGTAACGGGGAAAAAACATACTTTCTATATATATGGGAACTATATATACGTATGTCTTTTCTCTTGGGTCTCTCTACTGGTAAACACTTCAGTCATCTTTTCTTTACCTCTTTCAGCCTTTACAGAACTGAATCATAATTAAAAAAAAAAAAAAGTAATACACTACTCATACCTATTTCAGTATTGTTTTAATCACCAAAATTCAATTTCTCCTTCATTCTATCAGCCTCACCAATTGAATGCTGCAGGAGATAGCATTTATGGAAAACACAGAAATAAGAAAAAAAAAATGTCAAAGTTGTACTTTCTCTGGATGTCAAAACAAACATTAGATGCTTAGGAAGATAAAATCAGTACTGGGATGCTAAGAAACTACATTGATTTTTACCATCCATGCTGCTACCAAAATACATACAGCAGACTCATCACCTTATTGAAGGACTATAGCTGTGGAACACAGTTTTCCTACTAGAGTTACTATAACCAGAATAAGACCAACTGGCATTCTCTCCCTCCCAAGAAAACTCCTTGTCTTCTGACATTTAATCTCCTGAGCGAGCAGGTTTATGTACACACAACTACCCTGAAACGAGCTTTATAACCTGATGGCAGCAAATGGCAGAATGAATTAGGAGGTGCTTCAAATGCCAAACGATAAAGCTCTTTAGGACTGGAAGAGAGAATCAAGATGACATGATTACAAAAACAGCACAGAAGAGTTGGCCAAGAAAGAAGAATGATGGTGGCATCCATGTCTGGAAAGGGTTTGACACTACAGGTATATGAACACAAGAGGAAGAAAAATGCAGGTTTATTGATAGGAAAGATACAAGAGGAAGAGTAAAGGTACAAACACTGCCTGTGGCAGAAAAGAAAAACATAAATTTGTTTGGTCAACTTTGTCAGGTACCCATCAGTAAAGTTTAGCTAATGTTCTGTGGAGGGAAAAGACAGCAAACAAAAACAAACAAACAAGAAACATAAAAAACAACCCAAACCTGCAAATCCCATCAATTTATAATTTTACATTTTGCAAGCTATAGTGAACATACATATACAGTGCCTCATAGCAGTTAAACACAAAACATCTCATGTTATGCAATGTATCCTTTGTTCAATGCAGAATTAAAGAAACATATGACATGTAGGCATTCTTGCTTATATCATACTGTTGGCTTTTTTGTATGTATTTAAAAAAAAAAAAAAAAAAGGATAAGTTCATTATAGAGGTCTTCCTTAAAGGGAAGTAAGAAAGAAAATCCCTTCTCAAAACTGTCCTAAAGGGACATGCAAAACCATACATGATAGCCTGCTAGCCTTCCTGCTGGCCAAGGTTGAACTTTCTGTACTAATAGACACAATTCCTACTCCTGTCAACACCATCTGACTCCAAGAGTTGGCTCTGAGCATGACTTACAGAATGAGACATTGTGGCATATGACCCTTAACAAAACATAAAGGATCAATTCTCTAAAACATGCAAGCATATGTTAATTTCTGTTTTAGTCCACAGGTCTTAAGTATACACATGAATATGCTTTCTGGGAGAGGAAATCTGAATCTACAAAAACCTAAGACTTTCCTAAAACTCCATTGAATTTGATACATCTCTGTGCTTTCTGCATGTGTTACTCTCTCCACAACAATGTAATACCTGGCACCTGGTAAGAAGTATCCAGCATGGTGCTTGACTGTTTCTCATAAAAGCTGATTGTGTTCACACAGTCATTTAAAAGAAGAGTCAAGTGTGTGAAATAATCACCTACACACCTACTTTTTTTTGTTCATCTCTTACAGTAGAGAAACATCAGTGTACAATAAATAATAAATCTGGCAAAGGAAAACTAATCGATTATGCTTAAATTAATTGTAGCCACTCCGTTTGCTCCCCACTCCTATGTGCAGAAGGCTAGCTGCTGGCAGTAACTGCAGCACTAGCTGCAAGCATGGGATTTAAGCTGGCACTCTTGTTAGAACTGAGGTAATTTAAGAGGAATGTCAGCATGCATTTACTTTTCAAACTTTATTACTCTGCTTTAAGAGGAGAAAGAATGCCTGCTATTGTCATTTTAAAAATATTTACAAAATCTTTGTTATCTGGTTTTAGTCGTGCAGAATTAAAAATCAAAACTCTAATGTTTCCTCACATTGTGTTTCTTTTATAAAACAGAAAATAATAATTTGGGGAAAAAAAAAAAACCATGCATTTTGTGAACACAAAGTTTTTAAAGAGAAACGTAACCACTCTTCACTCTAGTAAACGTTCAAGACTACTGGTGAGTTAAAAGGAGTTACATGTGGACAGCTCTGCAAGCTATGAGCAGTTGGGAATCTGGCTACCTTTGGTATCCAAGCTATTCAAGCCCAGTTTCCTTTGAATGTGCAAGTTCCTGCCATGGAGACCCTCAAGGGGATGAGCATCTCAAGCTAATGAGATCTACACCAGTTGCATAACTTCAATCCCAAATCAGAGACCACATTCTCACCCTCCTGGCTGCAGATTGAATTTCTCTCTCTTCTTTTTCTAGAGAACAATGTAACCTATTTTTAAATAATCTTTATTTCTCTTTAAAGAGCAGGATGGTGGAAACTGTCTTGGTGGCCATTTGGCAGCAGCCTTTTCTCAAAGCACACAGATGTCTCGAAAACTCACCTCTGTACCATGAAGGCTTTCCAAAGTCATCTCTAACAGACAGTATTTTATTATTACAGAAACCAAGGGAAGAAAGGCAGAAGCTGAGCAGAATAAAGCAGCAGAATAGAATCACGTGGGGAAGAAAAGAGGCAATTTACTCTTTCGCTTCACAAATAGCAGGCAACATAAAACCACTGCATTTCCATGATACTTTTCCTATTAAACCAAATGCCTTTGCAAACGCAGTAGTCCAAATTTGTAATAGCAGCATTTAGGATGAAACTAAAAGCCCATCCTGTCTAGTCAAAAAAAGAATTTTAACAGAGGGAATCAAACAAAGAAACAACAACTTATTCACTCTATCCCCTCCTGCTCTGCCTAATGCTTGCTGTTAGGAAGGCATACTGCTCAGGTAGTGGTGCTACTCAGCCCATGTTCTCTCAGCCAAGACTCCCAAGACAATGCCATTTTGGGATAGATACCTGCCCACTGGCAACAACCATGAGAGTATCAACTCAACAATGAGGCTATCACATAGCAACATCTTTCAGTCACTACAAAACTTGCTTCCAAACTGAAATAGCTACCCAGAGGTGAAAAGCTCCCTATCAGACAGACTTCTAATTCCCATACCAGCTAGTCCTCTCTGCAATTTTTTTTTCCTAACAATTCATACAAATTTTCTCAAGCCTATGAATCTTGCTCCCTTGAAAGTGTTTCCCAGATCAGTTTATTTTGATGTTCATCTAGCAAGGATATCTACAATGCATATCAGGAATACTCTGCTGCTCATTATCTATTTAATAAAGCATATTTCTTAAAAAAAAAGGTCAGGTAAAAATTGGTATAATGTGGAGCTCTAGTGGTAGTGGGGAAGTAAAGCAGCACATAACACCAGCTGTGAAACAGTAGATACTGACATTTAGTATGAAAACAGCAAGCAAAACCACTGAAACAGATTAATTTAAATAAGGAAAAGAGAAAGAGAGAGAGCTTGGCATCAAATTCAACAGCATTTCAGGTTTACAGACTAGATCTCTGCATACAACATGATGAGCAGTCCTCATTTTAGTGCACAAACTTGAGTCCTATCATTTATTCCAGTTAAGCAACAGAAAAAATAAAATCAACACTGTATGCTTATATTAGTCTTTAACAAAAAAGTTATATATAGAACAGCAGGAAATGAACGGTCCTCACCAAAACTTAACTGGGCATCAATTAAATCTATGCACTCTTTTAAAAGAAATCCTAGTCATATATATTGTCCTTTTCATGTTAGCCATGGTAACTCCTATACAAGCCAGTAAATACTTCGTTCTATCACCAGCAAAATACCCTACCAACCACTGTAGTCAGTTTAAACGCTGAGATTCAGTAGCCCTTTCAGAATGATGAGGCATGAATTAAATCCTAAACCAGAACTCCTTCCTTATGTACCCAGTACAGTTCCACATTATATTGGCAAACATCATCACCTTAAGTCTTGTGGACAGTCGATGTTCCACCTGTAAAGGAGAAGTTTTTCCAAACAGAGTGGCAGGGTGTGTAAAGCAAACTGTGTCTAGCATGCTTCATCACATAGAGGATGCTGGAATTCCTACAGCACCCTGTAAAACCCTGGCATTATTTTCTACACTTTTAAGATGCCATTTGAACTCGGGTACATATTGCAGGAGTGTATGAAGCTAAAACAATATTGACAGCTATCAGACTGCCAAAAAGCAGCACAAAAAAACCCACAGGAAACATGGCAGTGTGTGTGTGTACAAACAACTGATCTCAGTATTAGGAGGCCCAATTTCCAAAGTGTAGCAACATCACTGGTTGCATAAACAGACACAGTTTTGAGCCCTCAGTATGAAACCTATTCTAGGGAATTCCATCCTAAGGAAACTGCTTTCATCTACAGCTACAGAAAAACAAAACTGAAAATCTCTTGTATATACTACTGGTGACTTGCAATGGACTCTCCACCTATTCAAGTCCATGTTATAAATCATACAATATTTTTGCTAGAAACTTTTGTGCTACTTCCCAAGCTGAGCACGCAATGCCTTGATTCAGTACTACCCCATTTAGAACAGATATTTATTTTTTTTTTCCCCCATAAGTGTTATTGTTTGGAACCATGCAGCCTAACAGAGGGGTTTACATTGCATTACTTCCAATCCAGTGCCACAGTGGAAACAGCTGATTCTGGGCTTTACACCTTTTCCACCCAAGGTACAGCTGTTGACTGAAGAGACATCCCGTGGATCAGATTTGAAAAATCTGATTTGTATTTGAAAAACACGGGACACCAAACCTCCCCGAGTCACAAGCCTCAGAGAGATCTCCACACCGTGTCTGTTACCTGGTGGGCAGTTGCACTCTGGAGGCGCTTCCCTCGCTACTCGCATTTTTGCCAGGTGCTCGTAGGATTTCTGTGGGCGAGAGAACCGGCGTGAGGGCAACCGGGCGAGCTCATACCCCACCTGCCCCCCAGCCCCAGCCAGCGCTGCCGGCCCGAGCGCCCACAAACTGGGCTTTACCGCTATTCCATAGGGTGCGCGGCCGGCGAGGACTTCTTCGCTTGGACCCGACCCAAGGTGTCTCACTGACTTCTCCACCA
>VZRU01000655.1:344555-373783 GCA_013398155.1 Pedionomus torquatus
CCGCCCCCCTCACCGCCTCAGGCGGCCTCCCATCGCCCCTCACGCATCACCCCCATCCCCAGCACAGGCTGAGAGCAGCCACCCCCGTCCCGCACACCTGGGCGAGGAGTCGCTCCACTTTCTCCTGCATCATCGCGTTCAGCTGCTCCAGGGAAAAGCCGGGCAGCGGCGGCAGCGGAGCGGCGGCAGAGAAACCCCCTCGGGAGCCCTCGATGGCCGCGACCCTGGCCTGGAGGTCGCTGGTCCGCACCCCCAGGTAGACGCAGGAGGCGGCCGCCAGCGCCGAGAGGAGAGCGGCCAGTACCGAGCCGCAGGACCCGGCCCGCCGCGGGCAGCGCTCCCCGCCACCGCAGCCGGGCTTCCCGCTGCCATCCCGTCCTGCGGCTCCACGGCTCTTCCCCTGCGTGCTTTTACACCCTTCAGCTGCGGCAGCTTTGATTTCCCTTCCTCCGCCCCCCATGGAGGCAATTAGTTTGCAAACAGCGGCAACAAAAATAATAACAATAACAATAAAGTAGGAGAAAATAAATAACGAAGAGGCGAAATAATAATTAAAAAAAAAAATGCGCTAAGTAGAAGAGAAGCCCGCAACCGGCTCCCACACTTTCCAGGAGGAGCGGCGGGTCGCGACTCAGCCCCGCAGCGGGGGGCGGCGGGAGGGGGGTTGGGGAGTGTGTGGGGATGATCCAAAAGGCGGCAGCAGGGCTGGGTGCGGGGCGAGCTCCCGTAGCTTCCACCAACCCTTCGGAGGGAGCAGCGTGCTCTGCAACGGGTTNGGGGGGAGCGATTTTTCTTGGAGGTGTCAGGGAAGGGGCAGCAAGAGGTGGCCAGTCCCGCCAGGGGAAGTTGTGGAAAACCGTACAAATTTACGGCCGTTTATGACCAGGCTGTCACACCCGTGGTGCGGGCATAAAACACAGGGAGCACTTGGTCGTTCTGTTCTTATTTTTAGAGTGTAGAGGATAAACGCGTATAACTCAGCGGCTGGCTCCCCAATGCGATGCCAACCCTTGTTGGCATTTACTCATGTGAATCATAGAATGGTTTAAGTTGGAAGGGATCATAAAGATCATCTAGTTCCAAGCCCTCTGCCATGGGTGGGGACACCTTCCACTAGACCAGATTGCTCAAAGCCCCATCCAGCCCAGCCTTGAACACTTCCAAGGATGGGGCATCCTGGAATACTGCAGCTTCTCTGGGCAACTTGTCCCAGTGTCTCATAACCCTCATAGTGAAAAAATTCCTTCCTGATATCTCATCTAAATCTACCCTCTTCCAGTTTGAAGCCCTTACCCCTCATTCTATTACTGCATGCCCTTGTAAAAAGTCCCTTTCCAGCTTTCTTGTAGGCCCCCTTCAGGAACTGGAAGGCCATTATAAGGTCTCCGCGGAGCCTTCTCTTCTCCAGGCTGAACAACTCCAACTCTCTCCACCTGTCTTCACAGCAGAGGTGCTCCAGCCCTCCAACCATCTTCATGGCCTTCTGCCAGACCCATTCCAACAGGTCCATATCCTTCTTGTACTGAGGACTCCAAAGCTGGATGCAGTACTGACAAGATATAAAGACTCATGAGATGAAAAAGAGACCTGTCAACTATGGCACTTCTCAGATAAGACTGAGAGTGGTTTGTACTACAAATCAGGCTTTCTTATGGAGTCATATTTGTGCAGTTTTATTACCTATTATTTCCCAATTATTCAAGCAATCACAACNCCCGCTCTCCTCCCCGCCGCCGGACTTGTTGCTCCCCCGCCCCGCACCTGCCCGCCGCCGGCGCCCAGCAGCCGGGGAAACACGCAGGCGGCAGGAACAACCCGCGCCGCCAGCCCGACCGGCAGGCAGCCCCCGCGCTGCCCCGCTGTCAGCCGCGCCACCGGGCCCGCCCGCCGGCCCACCTCCCCGCCCTCATCAGCATAATGTATTCACCTAGGCCGTGGAGAGCCTGGGGCAATTAGACTAACAAATGATGGGAGGGGACCACCACCCTGCGCTTATTTGGGTTTTTTTTGGGGGGGGAGCGATTTTTCTTGGAGGTGTCAGGGAAGGGGCAGCAAGAGGTGGCCAGTCCCGCCAGGGGAAGTTGTGGAAAACCGTACAAATTTACGGCCGTTTATGACCAGGCTGTCACACCCGTGGTGCGGGCATAAAACACAGGGAGCACTTGGTCGTTCTGTTCTTATTTTTAGAGTGTAGAGGATAAACGCGTATAACTCAGCGGCTGGCTCCCCAATGCGATGCCAACCCTTGTTGGCATTTACTCACGTGAATCATAGAATGGTTTAAGTTGGAAGGGATCATAAAGATCATCTAGTTCCAAGCCCTCTGCCATGGGTGGGGACACCTTCCACTAGACCAGATTGCTCAAAGCCCCATCTAGCCCAGCCTTGAACACTTCCAAGGATGGGGCATCCTGGAATACTGCAGCTTCTCTGGGCAACTTGTCCCAGTGTCTCATAACCCTCATAGTGAAAAAATTCCTTCCTGATATCTCATCTAAATCTACCCTGTTCCAGTTTGAAGCCCTTACCCCTCATTCTATTACTGCATGCCCTTGTAAAAAGTCCCTTTCCAGCTTTCTTGTAGGCCCCCTTCAGGAACTGGAAGGCCATTATAAGGTCTCCGCGGAGCCTTCTCTTCTCCAGGCTGAACAACTCCAACTCTCTCCACCTGTCTTCACAGCAGAGGTGCTCCAGCCCTCCAACCATCTTCATGGCCTTCTGCCAGACCCATTCCAACAGGTCCATATCCTTCTTGTACTGAGGACTCCAAAGCTGGATGCAGTACTGACAAGATATAAAGACTCATGAGATGAAAAAGAGACCTGTCAACTATGGCACTTCTCAGATAAGACTGAGAGTGGTTTGTACTACAAATCAGGCTTTCTTATGGAGTCATATTTGTACAGTTTTATTACCTATTATTTCCCAATTATTCAAGCAATCACAACTGCCATGAAGACATGGATCCAAAAAGCTTTGTGAGTTTCAGTATAATTACTTAGATTTTTAATAAAGCATACCAGAAGTTCATAGCTAGTTATTTATTCTTCGTCATTTGCCTTTCTCCTTAAAAAAAAAAAAAAAGTTTTGTGAACTCTAGTGAGAGAGAATAAATCGTAGTGACATAGCCCTAGGTGATAATATCTTCACAATAAACAGTTAATAGTTGCAATGGACAGTTTGCAAACAGGTTCCCCCAAGCGGCACATACCTTATGATCAGGACTTGTGAATAACAACTGCTCTTTTCAAAACAAGGACTTGCTCACAGATTATCTCTTGGCAATAAGAAAACAAAATAGCATTTGGAATGAATAATCTGACAGAAGAAAACAAATAATACCCACATGCTCTTATTTGGTGCATGGCATGGGCTCCCTGAGAGTGGTATGAGCAGAACCCAGGCTGCCTCGGAGCGGCTGAGGGGCCAGCGAGGCGCTGGGAGCCATTGGCGCCAGCTGCAGCGCTTAACATTACCCCCTGCTGTTAGTAGCCAGCGCCATTACTCACCCCTGCTTGTGGTGACATCCAGCAAAGCAAAGCTGGGAACCCTCAGGATATGATTAACTTCTCTGGTGTGTGCAGGGGGTTACTGAGGCGCTGCTGGGGGCAGGACGACTGCTCACACCCCACCGCTGTCTATTCCATACTGAAGTGGGTGCTGCCTCATCTAGGCCGGGGTGAAACTTCATCCCAAGATGAGCTCTTCTTATTTCTATGCAGATATGGACAACCCCCAGCTGCTTCAGTGCCCCATAGGGGACACAGGCAACCATATACCCACATACCAATGTGACCTGGCTCCACATTTTCTTCTGCCAAAAGATGGAACCTTCCTGTCCAAGCATCTTCCTGTACTGGCATCACGCTCTCCATTTGTTTTGGATGAGGCATATTCCTCATCAGAAATTAAATATCCTGAGACAGAAAGTCCCTTGTTGCATTAGATTTATCATAAAAATCACCAGTTTAACGAGATCACTGTATCATTGTGGGACACAATGCAAAGTTGCTTTCCTACTGGATAGCAAATTTCATGCTAGTTTTTTCTTAATCCAAAGACATGTGATGAGAAACCTTTATTTCCCTATCTGGGACCATGGTATGTCTGCCATACTAGAATCAAAGCCCAAACCTGGCAAGAACAACTTTAAAATATCCAAGAAATTGTTTTCATGTTTTTTTGATTTGTTTTGTATTGGTTAGGGTTTCTTTTGCAATGAGTAGCTATACCTTTATTCACCTGGGAGTAATGTTATCCCTTCCTGGTCTCACCTCTAAAAATAGACAAGGCTCACCCATTCCTTGTCCTATCTCCTCACACATATCCTCAGGCACAGACAAAGGATGGAGATAATGAAGACATGATGAAGAAGAGTGAGAGGAGAAAGACCAGTACCAAGCCTTCCTCCTCACTCCAGCTTAAAAACACATTTTTCTTTTTGCCAAATCTTAGTTCTGGTAAAGATGTCATCTAGAAGTTTGTTTAAATGTTTAGAAATCACAGAATTGGAAAATAAATTATTTCAGATAGCGTTATTCTAATGTTTTCACACAAAAACAGTCACCAGAGAGGCTTTGAAGATGAAAACTAGCTGTGTTCTCTTCTTACAGAAAAGACATGATGGTTTTCCTGGTAGAGGCATATTTATTCACCTCACTGCAATGCTGGTCCAGAGTACACTAGACTCAACCACAGAATCTGAGCAGCAAGCTAAATTAAACAGAGTTTGATTCAGTCTAGCACAGGAGTTGTTAGTGTAGGTGAAGAACATAACACAGTTGGTTTACCTATTACGAAATTTTCTGGTCATGCCTGCCCAAACAGAAAGTGTTAAGCAGCTGTAGCCTCCCATGCTCAGTTACTTGATACCATCAAGTGGACAACCAGCAGCTTTGCAATACGCTCACCCTATCTAAACACAATAAACTGGAGAAAAAACCATGTAAGACTCAGCTTTGCTGCTTTTAATGGCTTTCCACAAGCAGGAGGCAGAGCAAATCCAGGACATGCGAATGATCAGTGCCAGTGAGCCTGCTTCTTATTTTGCAGCCATGATGATGCCAGAGTCAAGAAGGCATCTACTTAGGATCACAGCTAAGATTGAAAACAGATTGCTGTAGTGCTTTTGAGAATGCTATCAATGCAATGAAAAAAAATATTTATTTTTTTCCCTGTCTCTAAAAAAAAAAACCCACTATTTTTTGCATTTTTTTATTGGTGAAGATTTATAGATTTTGAATTGGAGCAAGTAACTTTGTCTGAGGAGTCAAACTCTCACTTCAGGAGTAAAACAGATGGCTATTCACGTGGGCAAACAGTAATTTAACTGCTTGCAGGCAGCATCTCAGACGTTGCTGGTCACACTTAAGGTGATATACCACACAAGTTCAGGTTACGAAACACTTAAAATGCTTAAGAAGCCTGCTTTGTATCTGGTAGCTAGAACAAAGCAGCTTGAAATAAGAACTCTACCCCAGATATATTGAGCTGGCCATTCACATATGCAGGTGAAGTATAAGAGATGGCAGCTCTGCAGTGAACCAACTCAAACAGTAGCAAAAGAGGAGGAGAATTTTAAATAAGGTCCACTGAAGTGTTCGTGCACGCAGACCTGAAGCAGCCACACTTCCCACCAGGAGGGGAGTGCTCTCACTTTGAAGATTTGAATCTCTAAATGCCACGTTTCAGCAGATCTTGTGCATGACCAGGCCAAAGGTATTGACACAAGATGCTACTGTTTGCATTTCATGGGTCTGTGTTTGAAGATGTGGATGGTGTTTGCAGATAACAATTTTCCACCAGACAAGACTAGTGTCTGGAGTTCTTTCCATATTTTTATGTCTATACTGTGCTCTATTCTGGCTGATCAATCCACAATCCACTACTGGATTTCTTTACCAGATATAACATAAACTTGTGACTAGAATTACACAAAAACAGATCAGTGAAAAATAAGCACTTATCCACTGAAACAACAAGACACATTCAGCTTGTGAAATACTTTTGCATACATGGTCAGGAAAGGGAGAATAAATAAAAGTAGAAACTGGAGTCTCGGACTCTGTTCTGGAACTGTGGTGACACGTGCAAGTACAAAAGCTTGAATGGTTAGTCATGTGTACTCCAAGACAGAGTTAAAACCTTCGATTCCAAATGTTCCTGCTTTCAAATGGATCTTATCTATTATTCATTATACTTGGACTTGAATTCAATCTGTATTCTGCTGCTTCTTCCATTCCTCTCACTTCTGCTCAGTGCATCTTGCACCCTAAATGAGGTTTTGCTCAACTGTTGTATACTTAAGTGGATAAAACGCAAGGTCGAACTAGAATCCAGCACTCTTGTGATTTGCCTCCCTTCTCAGTACTCTGGCAGGCTGGGTAGTATGGTATTTCTCATTGAGCTGCTCATAATATCTGCCAAGGTAGCACAGAATCACCAGAAATTACTTCACTGTTTGGGGAAAAAAAAGCTGCAAAAGCCTTTCCCTTTCTAATATCCAAATTGATTGCCTTCTGTCACTTTAAATTTAATATAAGTACATTAAAGTACTGTATACATGATGCAGTACATTAATATACTTAGCAGATGGATAACACTTGCTTGTGATTTAATACTTAGATATACTCATTTCACATCTACCGTACAAACACTTCATATATTTGAATCCTTAAGTCAGACTTATCTGCAGACTAGAGGCAATTGAGTCACATGAGCATAGGATTTAGTTTATTAGTTCCATAACCTTACTGGTATTTTGGCAAACCTGATAATAAAAAAAAAAAAAAAAAAATTGAAAAAACCCTCCTTGCATCTGGATTTTAATATATTTCACAGGATTTCCTTTTTCAACATGATGAAACCAGCTCTCCTAGGCCTACAAACTGACTGATTCAAGACAAAATTCAGACCCTGTATGTTACTCTTTACTAAAATTCACAGGAATTTTTCATGTGAAAGTTTTACAAAACACTTCATAACAGATAAACCAACTATCTCACATTTGTCATAGCTTCAAATGCTTGCTTTAAAATGCAGTCAACACTTAAGAAGACATGGCTAGAATTTCACTGATAGAAGAACTACTATCAGAAATGGGACAAGGAGACAAGACTTCAGAACCTCAGACTGAAAAAAAGACATCTTTACTCTGGCTTCAGGCCAATTAATATCCCCTGGTTCCCTGGTTTGTTTATTTGTATATGAATGAACACTGCTGGAATTCATGGGTTGTGGCGAAAAGGCTGGGAGGACAAGGTTCAGACAAAGAGTTTCTGAGCCTGCAAAGTCCTATGTTAACATGTAACTTCACTCACGTGAGGAGTCTGATCCATATCAATAGGATTAGTCATGGAAGTAAACTTTCATGTGTGCTGCAGTATTTGGAGGGTATAAAAATGCCAAAATGAGGGTCAAGATGTAGGATCCAGCACAAAAAGCCAAGTATACAGCAGGGAAATTTTCTAGATCCTGTAAATTCCAAATTTCTGGTTGCTTTTTTCCTAATTTTTTTCATGATGTCATTACTAAATAATTTGTGTATGCAGAAGCAGTTTCTTTTAAGAAATTATTTTATTTCTCAGGAAGTTATTACAATGAAGAGTATACTCTTAGGAGATCACAGTGGAAACCATCTCTGAAGAAGACATCTCTGAGGACATTTTTATGTCCGAACAGAAAGAATGTATCAAAAATGTAAAGGTGAAGAGCACAGGACAGTGGCAATCACAGAATCATTGTGATGCAGATAAACTAACATTTCTATAAGCACTGTCAATGATTTCTGTCCTGAAAACATGCTGAACCTTCTTAGGCCTACACATTGTGGGTCAAGGATGTTAAAGATTACAGCAGGTCAAACAATTAGGAATCAGAAAAGGCAGCAGACAGAAGGAAGATGGTTTCATTACCAAATTGAAAGGACGGAGCCAAGAAGCAAGTAGAAGAAAAATTCTTGTACAGATTTGCAGAGCGTGAAAGACTTAAGTTGCAGCAGGAATTCTTCCCTTGGTTCAGTGGATGGTGTCCTCCAACTGACTTAAGACAGATAAATTCTGGTGATTTTTTTTTCCTTTCACAGTTTGGAATGAGTATATTCCAAACAATTTATCCAGAATAAAATATCCTCTTAAAATCACTTCATATTTGAGTATCAGTGCTTTGTTTTAAGCTGGCCTCCACTACTCTGCTCGGGGCCATATTCTTCTCTCTGTTTAACAAAATTATGATGATGAAATCAAGTGATAATCTTTATTACAGGATGTTCAGTACCCTCAATTATCTTCAGCTTCCCTTCTTGATGTTATTAGTGATTCCTCTTGAGGTTTCTATTTTATGTTACTAGGTCTGAAGAAGGCAGTGGTGGGCTCTGAAGATTTGTCTCTTCCAATCAGTTGTTGAGTCTCTCATTAATACTGTGAGGTCTGGGCACAGATGTCTATGGGCTCATTACTACCTCCCCAGTCAGTCACATCACAAGAAAAAAGTGTCACATCGTTCAGCAAATTGTGAAGAAGTCAGTAGTCCAAGCACAAGTGCTCTGGTATAACTCTCAAAGCTGTTATATCGTGAAATAAAAATTTGAGAACTAATTTAATTTCAGATTTGGTTTCCTATGTTATAGAATTTAATGAGATGTTGATATAAATTAAGTATATCATTCTTTTAATAAAGGATGATTGGTCTCAGAGGAATTTATTCCGAAGACAATCAGAATTCAGCCACTGCTGAAGGTAGATTCAGGATAAAATACAAAAATTTAAGCAGATCAAATCTAGATACAACAGAAATCCTGACTGGATTACTTCTATATTTTTCTGCACTAGTCCCTAACTTGACTACCTCTGTCAATGTTAATCCATTCCCCAGTTATTCAAGTACAGTTTCAAAACGCTGTGCCATTAGCAGCTGAAGATTTTAATCCACTTCTGAAGGACATGAACAAATTTCTCTGGGAAACTGTTGCTTGTTCATACAAATTTCCAAAAGAAAAATCCGTCCTTCCTGATTGTGGCCAGATCAGTATGTATAGGAATTCATTTATCAGGAAGATAAAAATGCCCAACTACATTAAACCTCAGGTAGGGGGGGTGAAATAAAAAAAAGGAAAAAAGGAAAGGTAACAAACAACCAAAATACTCTACTCTAAAAAGCTTATTTGCACCTGCAAAATAACTGGTTAGTTTCTCTGCATTGGAACAATATAAGTTTCAAGCTGTCTGTAAGTACATGACAAAACCTACTCAACAGGGTTACCAACAGGTGTATAAAGAAGTGCAAAACCATGGATTTGAGTTCTTTCTCAGATGTTTTGAGAAAATAGCCTGGTTTTCTCAGATCTTTTATCCCTGCCAAACTGCCAGCTGTCAGATCACTCCCTTTGCTTCTCCATGCAATGGGCTAGGATCTGGTATGTGTGTTGCAGAGCAGGAACACGTGAAGAGGGCCAGCAGGCTTTCCAGAGCTCCTGCCTTTCTGACACTCTAGGCTTCTCTTTGTCTCTCTGTAGAGGCAAAAGAGGCAAAAAGCCCAATTCATTGAAGGAAAAGCTTTGAAAGGGTTGTTCATAGGGCATGGGATGGTCAACCATTGAGGCTGATTCCAAAAATCAAAAAATCTATCTTCAAAGAATCATACAATCATCTAGGTTGGAAGGGACCTTTAAGATCGTCAAGTCTAACCATCAACCTACCACTGTCAAAACTAACACTAAACTATGTCCCTAAGTATTCATCTTTTAAATACCTCCAGGGATGGTGATTCCAGCACTTCCCTGGGCAGCCTGTTCCCATGTTTGATAACCCTTTCAGAGAAGAAATTTTTCCTCTCATCCAATCTGAAAGACTCTTTCACGTGTCTCTCCATGTGTGAAGAGCACTGTAACCTTTTCTGTGTGAAATTCTCAGCAAAGGAGAATGAGGTAAGATACCTATGATACCTGGGCCAAAAATTAAGATGTTATCCTGAAAATTATGTAACTGAGGTGTCGCAGAGCACAGCTGCTGGAGAGTCATGGAGCCTAAAAAGTAAGCTAGCAGCCAGGAAAGCAACTGAAACCTGATCACAAACATTTAGGACATCTTTCGTTGCCACCAGTAGTGAGATAAAGGACTCTAGTCAGGAGATATTATCATCTAAAGAATTCATAGATCTCCTGTAGATTTCACAAGTATTCACGTGAATAGGCATAATAAAATAGCCCGGCTGCTTGGGATTACAGGTCCCAGCCTTGTGTCTGCATCATCTCAACTCTGTCAGGCTTCCAGCTGCCAGAGACTTTACTGCATCTTTCAGGGGCACAAATTCTTCAAATTACTGTCATAGACTTCTTGTAGCTGTCATATTCTTTACATTACTTGTATTATTTTTATGCCAAAGATAAAGTCAGGCTGTTTTCTTTTCCCTACTTGCTATGCCCGTAAGAACATTTTTTGATAATAATGCTGGCTATGGACGTCTAACCCAGTGAATACTGACTTAAGGGAGAAAGAGATCACGAGGTTATCTCTTAATTTAGTATCCATGGTACTAGTCATGAGCCTTAGTCCTAGATCTCTTCTGTAGGGCTTCCATTTCCAATAGCCCTGTTATTCTTCTTCATCTGTAGCCCTCCACATGTATGCTTTCCAGAAAATTGCACTGCTGTGTTATAGATGTCTGCTTAGAAGTCAACACAAGATTTTCTGTTCCTCTATCTTTCCGAGATTGCACTGTCAAAAACAGCCAGCTGAAGGTTACATATGTTAAGTGCTCTCTCTGTCTCAGTCTCTCAAGGAGTTGGGAGAGACATTGTCTTTATAGTTGAGCAGAAATATATTGGCAAGTAGTCACACAGGAACAACAGCAAGTGTCAGTAATAGTGGGGACTGACAGAGGAGGCAGATGGGAAAGAACAGTAACCCTGCACTAACATTGCAGGAAGCAGTAATGTTCTGAAGGAAATATGAGGAAAGGGAATTTATTATGGCCTTTTATAGCTGAGGGCAATGCTCCTAAAGCCTCTTTCCTGATGGAGCAGAAGTAGAACTGAGAGAGGAGAATGGACAGGCTTTGACTGTGGGGGATAATAGCACTATGGATGAAAAAGCAGGGCAGAAAAGATATATCATGGTGACACAAACCACTTCATACATTTATATATACAGGGAGTAGGGGGAGATACAGGAACTGTCAAGCCTGTGTTTTGCCAGCTAGCTGGGGGACAGGATGAAGCCATCTTATCTGTGCTTAAAAGATCTTAAGATCACGAAGGTGGCCTCTTGCATGTGGTGAGGTTGCTCTGTGCATGGTGCTGGGAACGTCTTCTATCAAGAAAGTACGTGATGGACTTAAGGAAGACTGTTTTCCAGCTGAGGATTTCGTTCTGGGTTAGTTAAAACCTCAAAAATCATGTTTTTCTGATGTTTCTGGTTAAGGACAGCTCGGGTCTAAAATTAAAACAGTCCCCATGTTAGAGGGACAAAAACAGACCCCAGTGGGCTTTAGGAGCAGCATTTCCCCAGCAGGACAGGAAAGGGAATGTTTGATTGCTGCAGCTGAAGTATTTTCTGCTTGATGTGGAAGGCCAGGTGGGTCAGCAGAGATGCTGAGTTTGCTCTCCTGGATGAAACAAAGAGAGAAAAAAAGGTTTGGGGAGAAGTCTTTTCCCCTGGTACATACTCATATGTCTGCTTTCTGATACATACCTACCCAACACCAGCACTCTAGTAGTTTTTGTCTGACATCATATTTAGATAAACTACCCTCCTGAAACAGCAGGATGATTTGTATGTAGATCTTCACTATTACTGAATGTGGACTTCTACCTGCTTAAGAAATCTTGTGCTCTTAATTTTCTGTTTCATCTTGACCTGGAAGATGGTTTGGTTCTACTGTATTTTTCTGTACTTTTCTGTCCTCCATGATTTGTGTTTGAGACTTATTAAAAATAAAAGCTCTTTGATATCAGCTGGAGCACAGCTGAGGATTAAGCCTGCCCCTCAAAACTCTGCCTGCTGCTGTTGTGCGTAAATCCTACATAGGAATTGCTCCCTTCCACAGAAATCAGCTGTAGCCTGCATGAAACATAGCAGATGCTTCACAAAACAGATACGAAAGGAAGTGAAGATACCTTTTCCAGTGAACTTCATGATGAATATAAAAACCGCCATCAGAGCAGGTCCCCTCAGGAAGCCAGCAAATAGGCATCTATAACTCGTTTATAAAATGCTTTCTGGAATCTTTAATGGGTGTGAGCAAGTGCCTGTCAGCTTTCTGTCACATGGGAAAAGATGGTATGGTCAGTTCCCTCAGAAACAGTGCTGCCAGGCTGGCATGCTACACTGCTCAGGAGGGGGCTCACTGCAGCCACTCAGGAAATGCCCCATCTGGGCACCAAGCTTGGCTCACCTTGTCTCAGCCAAAGAAATCTGACAGCATTGCAGTCCTAGGTGCTATGACTGCAAGCAAAAACCTACTAATCTTGAGAATGTAAGGAATACTCAAAAGTTACCAAGACCAAAGCAAACTGGTAGTATTGGTCATCAAAAGGATAACGAAATTTGGCCATAAGGTGGGAATCTACTCTTTTTTTTCTGGCAATGCTCAAATATTTTGCTGCCAAGGTTTCATCAGATGTACTTTATGTTTTAAGTTATTTGAGTCTCCATTAACATGTCTGTTCTGGAACTAATTTTTAGGTGGTTCACCCACAGGAACACCAGCCCATATGCTTAAAATAAAATGGGGGAGACAGATATATACACACATATGTAGAGAGATGGAATATAATATTTTTTTTTTGCTAGTGATAGCATGCCTGTATATGATTACAATGTGTAAAAAATACTCCAAAGCCTTCTCTTCAACCTGTGTTTATAGGAAAAGTCCTGTACACTTATAAAAGAGTGAAGAGTTCTGAAACCAATACCATAAATCAGCTGTAAAACTTCATGAACTACAACCATGATGTAAAAACTTCCTGGACCTATGTGAGTGTCTGAGGGTCTTTGCAGCCTCTTGGCTAGGTAGCTGTGCTGCAGGTTAGTCGCTCCTCAGCACTGCTCTGTTTCTTACGGGAGCTGCACGTTGCCTTAGTGATTTCCTCTGGTGGCTGGTTTGTTTGGCCTTTGATTTTTTCCCTAGATGCTGATTTGAAAAGATCTATTGACAAAGAAATGCAGATAAGCCATGGGCAGGTTTACTGCTGTAGCCCTCCCACTGGTGCCATTCATACCCTTGCAAATCAGACTTTGATGGAGCAATCAGCTTTCCAGAGGTGTCTTCCAGAACATTGCTTCTTCCAGATCTGAGGCTAACATGTATTGATTTATTGAAGTCAAGAGATAGGACCCATCAAAATTAATCACCCTCTACGTTTACATCCAACCTTTGTTGTTTCTTCCTGTTGCTCCTGTGATGCTTGTCTCATCTTGCTCATGGGTCAGATACAGTATCCATCTCCCCAGCAGAGTTTGTCCCCTTTCCAAATGCAGCTGCACTGCCACCCCATTGTAGCTCTATAGGTTTCTTCAGAGCTCTACTGCCAAACACCCATTGAAGGCTGACCTGCTGCATCTTCCTAAATGCTTCCAGCAGAATTGTAGCTTGGTACAAATGTTTGCAATGTCATCTCTTGAGTTATTTTGTTTGTGACTGTATGAAAAACCATGGAAGGAAGTGTATTTCATCATAGGATTTATCACATGGCATAGTAAAAAGAGGATGGAACACTCTTTACAGTAATACACTGCTGAAAATTAATATATATTTGCAGCTCTCTGCTGGCTAAAGTGAGCAGGAGCTCTTTATTCTGGACTACATAACTAATGCCATTACTACAGGTCAATGAGATCTACTACAAGCAAGGAAGCTACCTGAGCTTAGGATATGGCTCTCACATCAACTATATTTCCTCTGCTTTATTGGTCTCATTGTGTTTTCCCAATGGCTTGTTCTCTGCATCTCTACTCTGCATTTTTTTAGAACTTAAGAAACTTGCTTTGGGTACCACTTGTGCTGTTCTGAATTTTATGGGATCCTATTTAAGCTCACAAAGGTCACTGTTTCATTCCCCAGGAGCTGTGTATTCAAGTCCCATTAATATTAAATAGGATTTCAGGGAATACATTCAGGGAGAATAAGCCTCTTAAACACCTTTTTTACCATACCTATTTTATTTCTTTGGCATTTCTCATCTCTTGAAGCTATATTCTTATTTTCCTGTCTATACAAGTGTAGACCACCTCTTGCCCTTCTAACAAGACTCCCTCCCTTATCCTATTGAAGACTGTCAAGGAAGCCAGATACATGGCTCTTTGCACGTTTTTACTTTCACTTCCATTTAAGAGACATGGTTTTCTTCTTCTCTAAACCCAGAGACCAAAGCTACTTCTCTGTTTTACCCTGAAAAGGAGCATGTACTTGCCTGAAGCCATACGATGTTCCAGGATTAACATAGAGACTCGTATGTCAATTGAGCAACCTGCTCTAGTGGGAGGTGTTCCTGCCCATGGCAGGGAGGTTGGAACTCGATGATCTTTAAGGTCCCTTCCAACTCTAACCATTCTATGATTCTATGATATTTTCTAGCCTTCTTTGAACTCTAAAAATACAATTTAAAAAAAAAATAATTTTCATATATATTTCATTTCAGTATATTCCATCCTCCAGTACCTCACAATTTATGACTCAAACACTGACTGAGAAGTGCTGTGAGTTGTAGAGTCAGGCAGCCCTGCTGGACTAGATGGAATCATATCGAATCAGGAACATTTTAGAAAGGAAGTGCTTTCATGTGAAGTTTGGTCTCAGTTCACAGGCTGCGATGCTGACTTGTAGCAACCAGAATTAGAAGTTAATACCCAGCTTCATGTGCTATTTCCTTCTTGAAGTGATGGCCTGAGATAGCAAATACTATTTCTACACATCTCTGAAACAATAAACAGCATTTGTGCACTCATATGAACCACTTAGCTTCAGTCATTGATTCAATTGTTTTTCCATAATCAAACAATGAACTGTTAAATGAGTTGAAAATCTGTTCTGAGCTAAAGATGTCTTCTCTGTAGTACTAATTGCTAACAAAGCGAAACAGAATATCAAGACAGAGGAGAATAGAAGGTCACTTGCATGCAATTTAGTTAAAAAAAAAATAATCTGGGAATATATTAGCCAGATCTTAGAAATCTTAGAATGAAGGCACTTGATATTTTACAATTTATCATATATGATTTCTGCTTCAATTGCCTGTAAACAGCTTCCAACAATGTCTATATGACTTCCTAGTTTATGGTTACCCGGGGAGTATGCTGGTCACAATGTTTAGCTTTGGGTGATGATTTCAAGGTGTCTCTAGCTACATCATTACCATTTTTGCAATGATTGTTAGTTAATGTTGCATATCTTGAGTGCCCATGATATGCATTTGTAATTGCACAGGGTCAATTAACCTTTATTTCCCAGGTGAGTGAGGCAGCTGATAGTGTAATGAAGAAGTGCTTAAAGAAAGTATCATTCCATCTGGAAAACTTACAGCAGGAGAGGGTGAGAGAGAACAAGGACCCTATCATGCAAGGTAGCTCTTAAAAGGTGTGTGCACAATAAAGGGGCTGTGTGAGCTATACACAGGGACTCCAGTAATAGTTCCTGTGTTAAGGGGAAAGTTACTGCATTACTGTTTGCTTTTTACTCTCCCCCCTGCCCCCATCCCTGTTAACAGTGGCCTTGTGAGCAGCACAAAGTAAGAACTTTGCCTTGCATTTGCTTTGAAACCACCGCAGCTGGTTGCCGCAGGGGTGCCTCTGGCTGTTTGTGCTGCTGGAAGCGGCTACCCAGCAGCAAACAGGACATGGCAGCACCAGTGCCCCTCCAACTGTGCACCTCAACTGCTCACACACACAGAAAACTCAGAGTCAAGTATCTTTCCGAGTCATCACTGGCATGCCACCATGCTGGCCTGTTCCCTGGCCACTGCTATTCCTCCTGAAGACAAAGATACCCCAGTCATCAATGCCTGAGTCTTCCTCTCTGGGCTTCATTCATTCCTTTATTTTTTTTCAAGGATGACTAGTGACTTTTTTAGCTGTTGAGCAGGGCCGTGGAGCCAGCAGTCTGGGGATGTCACAGAATAAAACATGTTCCCCACTCATTTTCTGTAAGACAGCACCTGGGGTGGCAGCTCCCGCTTAGAGGAAGCTGTGTGAGGCGGGGTGGCAGGCTCCTTTGCAGCCCATTGCCTAGGTTCAGGATTACAGAAGAACCTGTTTAAGCAGAGGAAAGAAAAAGAATGAGGTAAGTTCTTGCCCTCCATATATCAGAAGAGTTTGAAAATGTGAAAGCTAAGACTTGGACTGTAAGTCAACTTGAAAAGAAATTGGGTTTGTGTACTTTGAAGATTCACAGCCAGTTTCATGACTTTTTTATGAAGATCTGTTGGATTCATGCTTTTTCAGTCCTTCTCACCAGTGGAACAGTTGATTTACTTTTTGGTTTGTTCTCACTGCTGCTGATGCCTCAAACACATTTACTAACACTGGCAAACTCCTCTTGCCCATCAGGAGGCAGAGCAGTTGGATTTGCCTGAAAGTTAAGCAGAGCCATGTCACGCTGACCTGCTGGATAGTGTAAGGAGCTCAGGACGGGGAGAAGACTTTCCCCCTGGCCTGTCAGGCACAGGGCCCCTCACAGCAGCACTGAGGGGAAAGCACATGGACCATCTCTTCTGTGCATCTGCACAGACAGCAGCACTCCCAGGGGAGCAGCACCGGGAGGAAACAGGACGACTCCTCCTCATTTACCGGCCTGGAATACAGCAGGATTATCTACAGCATCCAGGAGAGCCTTTAGTCAGTGCACTATTAAATAAACTGGCGTAATTGTCAAAAATAGCACAGAGCATTTCTGTACTGCCTGCTGTGCTTCATAAGCACGCACAGAGCTTCACTAACACTCTGTCAGTATGTACGGTGGCACTGAGAGCACGGCATATGGAGGGAAGACGTGAATAAATTAAGGTTTTTCTGTGTTACCAGATCACCAACAGAGAGGCAGAAAGGAAGAGGGGCACCTTCAGGCAATGCCCCTTGCCTACAGCAACAATAAAAGGTGTTCAGCAGCTGCTGCTGCATCAGGCTGGGCATACATTAATGTGCTAGCTCAGACCAGAAATGTGCTTTTCAAGTGAATTGCCTGATTACCCCCCATTACCATGTTCAGGTTGGCAGATAGGGCTCATGAGGTTGGATGCCTCTCTGCTGGAACACAACAGGATGATGTGGTGAAGGACAAAGCTTCTGAAGCCTGTGCAGTTGGTACTGGGTCAGGAGCACCCGTGGTTCTAGCCCTGTCCACACTGCCTGCCAGGATGGCATGGCCTCTGTGCCCCTCTTGGTAAGCCTCAAATGGGACAATGTATATTTTTGCAAGGGGAAACGACAAGGCAGGTGTCACAGAAAGGAAAAAGTATTAAATGGGTTGGAGGTCCCAGGAACTAAGGAAGATCTTGATGGCTCCATATGTTGTAGTGAGCTTAACTTAGTGAAACCATTATGTTATTTTTATGTCCAGTTTTCACATGTGAGGTGTGAACACAGGCTTCGTTTCGTTTTTAAAGGTGTGACTCTTCCTCCTCCGCAAGCTGTTCTAAATATGTGCCTCCATGTTTAATGTGCCAAAGTAAATGTTCTGCTACATTCTGATTCTGGTTTGGATTTTGCTTCCGAGTTTTAAGCCAGTAACATGCACAATGACAGATATAATATCAGTATTCAACACCCTCAGATACATGATACTGCATGGCTGTGTTGCTTTGGTAATCTTTCTTCTTCCCTTCATAAAGTTATTGGCTCATTCATTGTTAAGAAAAATAAAGAGAAAGAAAAGTCTTAGGAAATAAAATTCATTTAATTCCCTGATATGAACCCAAACCTGTTGCAAATTTTTTATTTTTTTTATTTTATTTTATTTTTTTAAGGGAAAAGTCTATATTACAGTTAGGTTTCAAGAAAAGCCTGATCTTTTTCTTTTTAACAAGACTTATGATCATGCTGGTAAAAGTCGAACAAGCGTGACTGACTTTATTTAAAGCCTCAGCTGCTCAGGTAGCCACCAAATATAGCTGAGCTCTTACAAGAACAGCTTGCAGGATTCTCGTATTGTTTAATTTGAATACAAACCGCAGTCTAGGGTTTCATACCACAACTAGACTCAACGTAAGTGAGATTCTGATCTGGAGCCAAGCTCCACATCTGACCCAGCTCCAAATATGTCAGAATCCCAAAATATATTTTAAGTATACCACATGACAGAGTTCCAGAACATCACAAAAAGTTTTATGATAAATCTATCCAAATAGGAATGCTTTCATAAATATGTGAGTTATTGTGCCATTGAGTCCTTTTGCCATGGTGTCAAGGACATAGGGTCAGATCCTGGTCTGTTTGTGCAGAATAGGTTTGCACCGTGCTTATGGACTTGGACTGCTCCAAAGCCATGTGTGAAGAGCACAAGAACAATTGCAGAGATAAAAGAGCCAAACTTCTCAAATGCTACAACCAGACGGCCCAGCACGTAATGCCATGGCTGCTGCATGGGAAGGGTCCACGTTGAACACTTCTGAGCCTCAGGGCCAACTGCGAGGCACCCGTTTGTCTGAGAGATGTGACACCACGGCTCTAGCGCCTGGCTCTTTGGTGCTCTCAGCAGGTGGTTACCAAGCAACATCGCAGCTTCAGACCCACGTTGTCTTCCCTGCAACTGGATGGATGCATCAGTCACAGCTGCTGCTATCGAAAGGGAGAGAATGTGATTTTGGGGGAGGATGGCAGGAAGGTGGCCATAAAGATTGATTTATATATTTCCCACCCACTAGATTGGTGTAGATCAGCTGGCTGGAACTTAGACAGTCTTTGAGGAAAATTCAGGGATCGAAATTCATTCATTTCACAGCAAATGAGATTACTGTAGAAAGGGAAAGATCCCAGATGATTGCTCTCCTTGCAAAAGAGCAAATGCTCTTGCATGATTTTTTAGACTAGGTTATTGTAGCACCTGCCTTTGCTGAGTTGTGTAATGATGCAGCTCACCCTTACAGTGACCTTCAAAGGAAAAAAAAAAAGAAAAAAGGGAAATAGTTTGTATGCAGAAAAACCTATAACACATCTTGCAAGCTTGCAAGGAAAGACTCCAAAGCGCCTGCCTGCTGGCTATGCTGTACGTGAGGGGGTGGGGGCTGAGACTTCAGCCTGGATTCTCACACCATTCCTCTTTTACAACCAAAGAAGGTGACTGGTTTCTGCTTTTTCTTAGCTGTTTTTCCTACAGCTGGGTTTGTAGACTGAATAGTTGGGACAGGAATTTGGTGCAGCACTTCATCCTGCTCACTGCTATAGCACTGCAAATATGTACAAGAGAAGGAAGAGGGGCTGAAAAGGTGAAACCCTGTGGAAATGCAGTGCAGAGAGCCCACGCTACACCTGCTTTGGTGGGGTAGCCAGTATATATGCCCAGCATACTGATTCCTAATTGATGCTTCTACAGAAATGCCCACTCCTGGACACCAGTGCCACCTCCTCTCCTTGATCTATGAAGAAACATCTCTGCAGACCATGAGGGACATGACACAAGGGAAGAGAGAGGGAGTTGGGAGGATGTACTTAACATATCCATGTAGGACAAAGCATAATTTAGCCCTTTGCTTCATATCTAGTCGCCCTTAGCCGCAATGCAGCCAAAAGAAGCCTAGTCTTCATTTGCTTTTCAGATTTCTGTTATGTTAGATACTTATTCCTCAAAAGAACTTCCTAAAATAGGCACACAAAGCATGTCTGCATCTAGGAACGCTCACTTAATGGAGTTACCCTGCTCACAGGCTGAATGAGCTTCAGAAGGACTCTTTTAAAACTGCATCCTGCAAAACTGGTACAATTTATTCCTCTTGAAATTTATGAGCAAGTAAGCACGGGAACTCAATAAGCTATGTCTAGTTTCCACCCAATTTCAAAACTGGAACATTTTTCTGTTTGTAAAAAGCAACCTGAATTCAGCAAGCCCTGTTCTTTCCATATTCTTGGCTGTGAGATCTACTCACCACCAGAAAAAAAAAGAGAAAGCACTCAGCATCTCTTAGGGTGAAGACCTCAGGACCCCACTCAAGGTAAATAAGGGTGGCTGAGGCTGTCTGAGGGAGGCTTCACCTGAGGAGCGGGAGTGGCAGCCATGCCTGCATGGCAATGCAGCTGCGTGGCAGGGCTAGGGACACAGCACATTCTTCTCCCTGCCACAGGCATTCCCACAGGGGCAGGGAGGCTCAGGGGCTGCCAGTTGCTTGGCCCTTTGCTGCTGGAAGAATGCAGCTGAATGTGAAAACTTGTCACCAGGCTGAAGCCATGATACACCTGTCCCTCCTGTCAGTCTCCTGCAGTAAAGTCTCACAGGGACTTAAAAACTCCAGCCATAAAACTGGGATTTAACTAGCCTTATTCTAGAATGCAATATGTAACACCCATGCTCCATATGTCCCATGATGGGAATGTCCATTTAAACCGTGCTATGTAAACAAGACAGCAGCTGTGGAATGGCATGAGCCATCCCACAATAATTCAGAGAAGAGTTAGGCAAAACTTTAGAGGAACATTCCTTTTTATAAAATACCTATACCCAGAGAAATGGGAAGAATGTATGGTGGGAATCAGTATCATCGCCTTTTTCATTAAGTGGTGGAGCTGTGAGAAACCCGTTAGAAGGAGGAAAATGGCTCCTCCAGCAGTGAGAACAAGAGAAACTATTTCCCTTTTTCATGTTGTTAACGGTCTTGCATCTAGCCTGGAAAGGTAACACTTAGGGAGGCTCCTCGCACTCACCTTTTATAGGTCAGCAGTGTGGGAGCCCTGGAGGAATGTACTCTGGTAAATGTATGGAAACGGCTGACTGCAGCTGAATCAGTTGTTTCCTCCCTGGAGATAAATGTTTGTCTGTCTTTCCCCCCCACCCCCGTTTTCTTAAGATCGAAATTAGACTCCCATAACACAGAGAAATTTCCTGATACATCCAGTGACAGCATACATAACAAATGCAGTAACGAGCGCTGCTCAAAGTGCTGCTTTTTCTATTTGTTGGCTGAAGTGAGAGGAAAGGATTGTGGGTTTCTTTTTGTTCCTTTAGTGGGCTTTTCTTCCATGTGAAAACAAATATATTAATAGCTATTTAAACAAAATGTTTTATTTAACTATAAATCAAACATGTTGGCTGTTTCTCCCCCCACACTTTCCTTTATTAAACTTGGAAAAATTGAAATTAAGCATCTCCAAATTGCAGGTCAAGATGCTTGACCACTCTTAAAAAAGCAGCCTAGTGGATTGATTAATTTGACTTTAACTTGGAAATAATTAGTTCTACTGAACTTTCATTATCAGTTAATAAAACTTCCAGCATTTTCTTCTGTTCTAGGTACAATATATGTACTCACTTTTTTAACAGACACTAAGATTTAATACCCTCCTAGGCAAATATTGATCAAGACAAGAGGTCAATATTAACCTGTCAAATCAATAAATCCAAGCATTCACACTGGCAGTAGTTAATCTGCTTATACCTATTTAAAAAAAAAAAAAAAAAAAAAAAGCCAAGATTATCAAAGAAGTTAAAGTTGCTGAAGATCGGAAACATACTTATTTATCACATCATTTACAAAACCAGGAACAAGTGTTTACTTGGACCATGGAAATTAAAAGTTAAGACCGTCATAAATCTTACCTACTTTGACCTAACCAGAAGCTAGGAATCATCATCACACACACACTTTTCACAGGGATATTTAAAAGCCATACTTGACTAAGGCAGCTTGTCATTTTAGTGCCTGAGTGCAGGCCTGCAGGGTCAAAAGTGAGAATTAAGTGCGCTCTTTTCCAAATACCTGCTCTGCTAAACACCCTGGCTACACTCACTTGCATTGAGGCACTGGTGCCTAGGGGCAGGGGGAAATCTCTTGGGTGGGGGAGGAAAGATTTTATTAGAGCAATTTCTTCAATGCTATGGGTAGGAAGCCAAAATCTGCATTTGCAAAGGTTTTCAGCAAGGAAATCAGGACAAGGTGTCCATCCTAAAGAGCTTTCCATCTGCGGTTATGGAGCTGTAAGACTTCCTATTAGTGGTTCCAACTCCCCCTAAAATCTATTATTTATGATGGTTTTGTGATAAAAAGTTAGTGTCCTGCCTGAGTTACTGGGAAGTGGGCATACACCTCATCAAGCTTTCAGAGAGGATTTTGAAAAGAATTTCCCGCTTACTGCATTAATAATTCCCTGTTTGAAAGAGGTACAGTGCAGAAGCTGAGTGCAGAGGGGGAATGGTCCTCCTTCTCCTCTGCAAAGGATATGCTTCAATAGAATATTTAAAGTCTCTGGACCCTTTCTGTTTATTTTTTAGAACTCAAACAACACCCCGGCTATGGATTATCTGCGAGCTGAAAGTGCAAATCACCATGCAAATGAGTACACCGAGGACCCTTATTAACAGAAAGGCAACAAAGACTCTTCAGGAAAAGAGAGGGGTAGCAGGCAAGGATAAAAGGTTCCTGTGGGTCAGCTGTGGGGTTAGCAGAGGGAATTCAAGGCTTGGAACTGAACCATCAACAACCTCTCTCCATTCTCACAATGGGGCATTGTTCAAGCATCTCAGTGATGTCCTCTATTAATAATGGTGTATTCTCTTTGAGTAGCCTGCCCTAGAAACCGTATGGATTAGACATCAAGTCCCACATACTTTAGCAAGGGGGAAAGAGAGAAAGCATAGAAAAGCTAGGCTTGCTTTTGCATTCCTTCACTGTTGAGGGCAAAGGAATAACACAAAGCATGCAGGAAAATATTAATAAGGTGTGTAATCTGGTTGTGAAAAGAGGAGGGAAAATACAACTGTAACACTCCCGGTTTGATCCTAGCTTTCAACATTGCAATCATGACTGTATTCTCTGCCCTTCATGTTAATGCAGCTAAAGTGGAAGAGGTTTGCAGAGCACCATTTATTTCAGTTGTCAGCTGTAATCATGATCACCATCACTTGTGAGCCGATCACTGTGACTGTGCCCCTGTGTAACAGGATGAAGGGGGGTCCCCCGTTCTCCTAGACCTTGATGAAGTATAAAAGACATCGATCCTGGACCGAATAGTGTACCAGCCAACCAACAGGCAACAAGCTTGAGCTATGTAAAAGCAAGCAGCAATGAGGAGGAGGTGCTAAAGGGTGTTTATGGCATTTCTGGGTTACAACAAATAGTTTTACATGCAACCAAAGGTGTCCAAACAATTTAGAAGTGTTGAGCTTATTGTAAAACGAGTAATTAAATGATAACAGCTCTGCTGAGGCACTGTTCCACACCACATGGTCCTTCCCTGAGCATGCTGCTCTCTGAATACAGGGTAAGTCAGTGAGTTCACACTTAGGTTGCATTAAGACTTGTTTCTCACACAAGTCTAATCCAAGCAGCTACAAAGAGCTGCAGAGGAGGCAAGGGAAGATGAAGTCGGTTGTAGAGGACAGAGGAGGATGGTTGTAGAGGGAATACCAACAGCAGATGGAAATATGGCAGTGGGTATAGGCTGAGCTATTGGCCCTTGGAATCCTAGGTCTTCCAGCAGCCAAACCTAGTGCTGAGAGCTCGAGGCCATTGGTACTGCATGTGAGAGCAGCTGCAGGAACTAAAGGTTTGCCTGGTGGGTAGTATGTAACGAATGACATTCAAAGGCAAAAATGAAGATGCATCCATGAGCATATCCAGAAGGGCATTTGAGGAAAAGCAACATTACAAGCCACACAAGATAAATAGGTGGATAGACAGTAGGCTTGTCTACAGGGGAAATTTAGTACTAAGGTGTGAATTTATACAGCCTTAGCTACTCTGCACTAGCTTCCTGTGTGGATAGCTTTAATCTGCACTAAGAATGCTTTTGTGAGCACAATGACACATTTACTACAGGAGTTAATGTAGAGCAGCTTATCCACTACAAATTCACACCCTGCTGAACGCCGTCTTGCCTGCCCTTTGCTGATCACATAGGAGTGCTTTTTCAGCAAGGGGTACTTCAAGCCAACTACTGTCAGGGAAAGCGTTTCCAAATGCTGATGCCGTATTGGGGCAGGGCTGCCTTTGCAACCTCATGGGCAGAAATCATTAACAAGGATTAAACAGGGATGCTTGTAAAATAAATAGGTCTGGACTTTTTGATAAGGTTGGGAGGGTACCCCTGACGAAAAGCTTTTTTTCTGAGGTGTCCCAGAAATATTTAATATTATAAAATAATGCTTTGAATATATGCATGCTGATATGCCTTATGTGTCCTATGGATATGATTCACCAAATACAGTTTATGTACCTCTTTGTTGGAAATGGTGAAATTGAAATACAAGTGAAATGACGTACCTGACATCACATCTGGAAAGGAACCCCTAATCTCCTGATACTAAGCCCTGCTCTTAGGGAGTCTAGCTGTCATAAACCACACTTTTTCATTTCTGTGAAGGGAAGAAAGAGTGGAGACTTTGGCCCAGCTATGAATCTGGATCCAAATTTTGTAGCTGAGGCATTGCAGTACATGATGAACCTAGCAAAACCCATCCTTGCTGGAATGCATCAAAAATAACACTTAAGAGAAAGAGGCTTTGAAAAAATCCCAGTCGCTCCTGAAAAAATGTTCACTTTAATCCTACTTTCGTTGCTGAGACCCTTAATCCTAGAATTGTCTCACTTATTTGAGTACATGTTGGGGGGAGAACAATCTGGTTCTGTGGAAACAAACATACTCTTTTTATAAGTGTTAGGTTAAGCATGCAAAGTCTGTCATTACCATAATGACAAGAGTGATGCTCTATGAAGAATACTAATGCATCCGTACTCATTCCATCACGGAGGACGTGTCACTTTTATTATTGAAAGCTGCTGATGTGACTAACACAGAAGGGTTTCTCAACATTTCCTGTTTTACTGAGTAGTATATCACATCGTCACATCACACTGTTATGTGATCTGGTAATGAAACACCGTAATGCACTTGTGTATGGAAATAGACTTAAGGATACAGGGAGTACATTAGCTCTCAATTATCTGGTCTGGAAAGGCCTAAATCTCAACCTTTTGGATGCTTTCAGGTCTTGCATAAATGCAAAAAGTAGCATTCAGAACTGACAACCAGAACTGGCGGCAGGAGTGTAACAGCATCTCCTATGAAGGCAGACAAAAAAACCAAGCTGCTGTACATGGAACTATAGGGTGCATATCAGATATCTCACCTGCTCTTAACTCTATCTGATTTTACCCTTAATGTTTAACAAATAAACAAGCTTCCATAAACACTTAGCTATGTTGTGTTATGCCGCAGTTATATAAAGAAGCTGCCGTGTGCTGCTTTGTGAGGATGAAGCTGTTTTGTAAGTGGATGCTCCAATAGGAAACATCTGTCCCTTATTTATGGGCATGCTTTAAGCCACTGAAGCGCTGATTCTTTACTATTTCCTTTCTCTGCTCTCCTAGTGGCCTATTATACAGTTTGCCAACTATTTAGAGTGTATTCCAAATGTCCTTCTCTTATTTCCAGGCCTGAAATTAGCCATGTGCTGATGTTTCTGATGTTTAGCATCTAAGGAGATGTCTGCTGCTTCCTTTCCAGCTCAGAGAAGATGGGTACAGAGTCAGTGAATCCCTCAGAATTCCGAGGCAGACAGTTCAGTCAGGCAGGGAATGGCTCTGTGTTACCATATCCCATCTGCAATGCTGTTGTTACATGGTTGAATTGCAGTTCCATTATAAGCCTCATTTTCTGGGGTTTGTAGCTCATCCGTAACTGGCCATTAAGGTTGTCAGCCCAGCAATGAATATTATTCTAAGACTTTGTTAGAAAATTGGCTTAGCTTGCCTTTTTTTTTTTTTTTCTTTAGGAGCTGAAATCTAAAAATAGATTTTAGATGTGGGCTGTGAAATCTCGACAGATCGCAATGCCCTCACCAAAATATCAGGGGTACTTTGACACACACTCTCAGCAAGCAAAGCAGCACAGACTGAAACGTGGAACTTGAATTAAGGTTAATAGAATATCTTTCTGCATCTTGTGTGCCATGCTGCTCCATTCCTGGCCTTCCAACTCTTATTAGAGACATCATCTATATTTAGCTTCCCCACACTAGTGGCATTCAGTCTGCATGTTGGACCTGATCTCACAGATTCTTCATTTAGTTTAGTTTTGCTCAATTTCAAAAGCAGAAAAGAACACTTCCAAAAGCTCTATACACCTCCAAGGAATGCAAACTAAATTTCACACTTAGGTGGTGGTTCAGAGCATTATGATTATTTACAGTTGTGAATTTCACCCTCCTGCTGCTACCTATCTTTGCTTGTACATCTATGTCTCCCATGGGCAAAGGAGAATAACTCTTATGGGAAGGATTGCAAGGAGGAGGTGCTTTCTGTCATAGTTACTGAGGCTGAAGGAAGGCTCATTCTCTTGTGGAAGAATGTCTTCAGCTTACAGGATCCCTAATTCTTTGGGAAACCTGGATACAAGAAATGTGAACCATATTTTTGGATGTCTCTTGTCTCTGCTCTGGCACCAGTGCCCTCTCTTCTTCCTGCAGTTCTCAGACAATGTGTCTTCAGACAAATTTCTCAAAATGCTTAATCCATTGCTGAACATCCGCAGTGTGGAAGGTCAACTCATTCCCTCCTGAGCTTGCCTGAGCTCCTCTGCAGCCACAAAATTTCTCTTTCAGATAATGTGGTTATGGCAAGCTGTCTACTGTGCTATTAAAAAAGACTTACATCCTTGTGTCATGGCCTGACAGCTGGGTTAGAAACCCTTCGGAGCTAGGACCTGCTTTTGTTTTCCTTGCAAAATACTGTGAACACTTTTGATGAAGTCAGGCAAATGGCAAAGCGTGTGATAAATTAATAGCCTTGTCAGTTGCCTTTGGAAACCAAAATTCAAGTGGAATTCCACTACACAAATGTGACCTGTTAAACTACAGTTCAAGGCTGATGAAGTGAAAATGTAAAACCACTGTAATATTCTAATACATCACTAATAGGGAGTTTGTGCAATTATAATCATTTTCTCCCCACCAGTTTACATTTTTGCAGTTCAGTAATATGGTACACAATTCCCAGCACGTATAGCAAATCCACCATCCAAAGAGTTTGCTTCCCCTCAAATCATCTCTGTCCCTTTGTCAAAAGGTGCTGCCCTGATGGCAGAGACAGCGTAGCAAGCAACATGTCAGCTCCACTGATGCTACAGTGCACAACCCAATATATCAACTTAAAGCGCTACAGATTTATGTTTATGTTAAAATACTGAACAGTGCAGATCCATCTCCCTCTCCATCACTTCTACTTCTGTAGAAGCATTAACCTTAAAAAAGGGGCAGGGCTGCCAGTCAGGTCAGCTAGGATTTAGCTGCCACTGCTGAATCTGACAGGGATCACACACCAGAGCCCTCAATCTCACCTACATTATTCGCTTATGTGACTGAGCAGTAACTCATTCCTATCTGCTTTTACTGCTTTGGCTAACGCATGTGGATATCATATTGCCTATTGATTAGCCAAGCTCGCTTCAGATCACCACCAGAGAGAATTCAGAGAGAAGTAACACAATGAGTTTGTAACTAACTCGTCCAGCAATGGCATAACCAAGGAACAGGGCACAATTAATCTAGGATCCAGCAGAAAGAAGTACTGCTGCCTCCCTGCTCCACGTGCAAAGGAAAACATGTTTCCTTAAGTAAACTCAAATGCACATTAGAAAACTGAAGCATTCTCCCAAGTCTTCCTTTTGCTTGCTCATTTTCTGAACTCTGAAGTTTTATTACTTCTTGGAATGCCACTACTAATGTAAAGGAAATTAAATATCAACATTTCTTTCAGCACATTTTAATCATATGCTTTGTGGCTAGAACTTATGCTGTTAGTAAATGCATGTTAAACCTTGAGAAGATTACAGTACAGTCCTGAGATTTCAAGAAAATTCAGGGAAATAACCAGTCATTGTCCCAGTATTGTGTTACAGCTACCTGCAGTGTTGGGAAACAGAAAATTAATACTGATTAATGTGTTTCTCTGAATTATTCTCAATGCAAGAATGAGTTAACAAATTGAAATCTAAATTAATTCTGATACCAATTAAATTTATTCCATCCAAATTCATACCTAAAGATGATAAAAGCCATCTCTTAGAAAGAAACAAAGCAAAACACTGTATGTCTAAACCAAACCCTTTCCTAGCTTCACAAAAAAACCATAGACCTGCCCTAAGTGAGCTCAGCTCCCTGAAAATAAGAATTAGGTAGCATTTCTAATAGGTCTGCAATTCCAATGTATTTTACTCTTGCTTAAATTTAAAACTGTGCAGACAGTAACTCTTCTTCAAGGGGGAATTGTGGTCCTAGAGGGAATATGAACAGAAATGCACTGAAAAGAGCAACTGCCTATACCAGAAAACGAAGCAATAACCCACTAATAATGTGTCTTGAACCCAACAGTGACCAGTACTCTGAATACTTAGAATCATAGAATCATCCAGGCTGGAAGGGACCTCCAAAGGTCATCTAGTCTGACCTCCCTGCACTTGCAGGGATACCCCCAACTAGACCAGGTTGCCCAGAGCTTCATCGAGCCTCACCTTGAATATCTCCAAGGAAGGGGCTTCAACTACCTCCCTGGGTAACCTGTCCCAGTGTTATACCACCCTCATAGTAAAGAATTTGTTTCTAATATCCAATTTAAATCTGCTCTTCTTTAACTTAAAGCCATTGCCCCTCATCTTATCACTGCAGGCCTTTGTAAACAGACTCTCCCCAGCCTTCCTGTAGGCCCCCTTCAGGTACTGGAAGGCTGCGATTAGGTCTCCTCGGAGCCTCCTCTTCTCCAGGCTGAACAACCCCAGCTCCCTCAGCCTATCTTTGTAGCAGAGGTGCTCCAACCCCCTAATCATTTTTGTGGCCCTCCTCTGGACCCGCTCCATTAGGTCCATATCCTTCCTATATTGAGGGCTCCAGCCCTGCACATAGTACTCCAAGGTGGGGTCTCACCAGAGCAGAGTAAAGAGGCAGAATCACCTCTTTGGATCTGCTGGCAACACATATTTTAAAGCAGCCCAGGATGTGATTTGTCTCCTGGGCTGCAAGTGCGCACTGCCTGCTCATATCTAGCCTTTCATCCATGAGTACTCCCAAGTCCTTTTCTTCAGTGCTGCTTTCTAATACCTCAT
>VZRU01000657.1:0-20118 GCA_013398155.1 Pedionomus torquatus
GGTTCGTTTTACCTCAAACCAGGACACAAGGCTTTCTCTAATGCAAGAGAAAACTAAGGTTTATGCTTCACACGTGCGGCTCTCCCTGAGTGTGCAGCTTAACGCCAGTCTGAGCCCATGCAGCCAAGGCTGCGCTGCTCTGGAGCGAGCCCGGGGGCTGGAAAGCACCTCCCCAGCTTCCGAGGAACTGCAGCCGCACGGGAAAGCATCACAGGCGACTCTGTGCCCCATACCGCCATTCCTCTCCAACAGCTGGAGCAAGGTACGGGCTTTTTACAGCATTTTACCTTGCCATTGCTGTTGTTTTTCATAAACAAGAGGACCTGTCCTGCGAGGGGCTGGCCTGTGCCCACTACCCCAGGGGGTGCCAGCCCCCGTGTGCCAGGCTGGCCTCGCTGCCAGCCAGCTGCCCGCCCAGCCGCTCGCTCCCTCCCCTCCGCAGCGGCACAGGGGCTGAAAGTGAGACGAAAAACTCATAGGGTGAGATAAAAGCAGGTTAATGAAGGGGGGGGTGGGGTAAGAAAAACAAAAAAGAAAAACCTGCAGATGGAAGCAAAGGGGGAAAAACCCACAAGATTTGTTCTCTACTTCCCATGAGCAGGCAACATCCAGCTGCTGCCCGGGAAGGGGGACACCAGTACACGTAGTGGCTGCTTGGGAAGAAAAACGCCTTAATAACAAGGCATAATAATAAGTCTTCCTTTCTCATCATGTTTTTTGCTGAGCATGACCTCACACCACAGGAACAGCCCTCTGGTCGGCTGGGGTCAGCTGTCCTGGCCGTGTCCCCTCCCAAGCTCTTGCCCGGGGTGGCAGGGACAGCCTCGATGCTCGGCATCCGCCAAAGCGGCGCTGGGGCATCGGTCCCCTGCCAGCCACAGAGCACAGCTCCACACGGGCTGCCGCGGGGAAAGCGAGCCCCGCTCCAGCCAGACCAATACACCTTGGCTTGTAGTTATTAAAAAGTAAAAAAATAAAAAAAAAGGCCTGTGCATTCTGGCCATAAAATCAAGCAATCTCCTTCAGATGCTGTGCTTCTCAATATTTGCAAATACTTAGAGTTATTTCGTTAGTAGAGGACATCAGTGAGGAAAACCATGAGGTTTTTAAATGGTTTATCTAAAACATTAAAAGCTTGGTAGCGTATTTAGCCCACAATGGAGCAAACAGCTTCCCCTACACTCAGCGAAAGACGGAACGTGGTGTTAAAATCCCAAATAAGTAACTCAAGATCTGATGACAGATCACAAGTTTCAATGGCGTAAGGAGAAAATTCTTCACTTAAAAGAAAGGCTCTTAGAACTCACAGATGATTTATGTCACCCTTAGGCATTTCTCTCTTGGTCTCACAATAAGAAAAAAAATTGTTAACACGATCTTCTGATCAAAGAGAGTCACTAGGAAACAGAATATAAATTTTTCTTTTTGTGTTTGAAAGGTTCCATCAGTGTCCTCTGGGGAAAAAAAAGAAAAATAATCACAAGTAGAATTACGAAAAAGATAAAGGAAGATTGAAATTCAGCTCTGCTGCTAGAAATGCTGTCGGGCTCCTCCGCAGACACCCTGCAAATGCCTGGACGGGCTCAGGTGCAGCCTCCCGAGAGAAGGACAGTCAGTACCTGACCCGCACCCTGCAAACCCAAGCTACACTCAAGTTGCAGCATGGAATAGGTCACTGCAGAGGGAGAGAGGAGAGAAATGAAGGGGGGAAGGTGCTGGCAACAAAAGCACCCTCTGGAAGACCCTTGGCCAGGACCCAAAAGCTGCACGTCGGACTGCAAGACATTGTAGAAAAACCCACAGGGTTGGGAGCAGCGAGCGAAGGAATCGCTCGCCTTTGTTTCCTTTATGCTTTATTCAGGAAAAAAAAAAACCACGCCAGATTTTGCATGGGCAATGAAACTAGACTATGACAAGAAGTATCTGCTGCTTTCATCAGCTTATCCCATGACAGAAACAACTCCCCGGCCCCAAAGCCCGCCCGGCCCCGCAGCTCACGGGAGGGGAGCTGGTGTACGTGGCTGATGCCTTTCAACATGTTCCAACGCATCTCACGACACCGCAGTTGGGTCTAATTCACATGAAGTCTAAAGAAAAACAAAAGTAACGTGATATACCAATTTATTTTATGAATGTCTGCATTTACAGACTAAAACATGTGGATTTGGTTTTAATTTCATCTCTGCAGTTTTATTGATGAGTTTCCTAAATCCATCCTAGATCACCCTACATCAAATAGATCCCCGTTAATTAATTGTAATGCATTTTCTCACTCTCTGCAGAGCAGTGGAGGCTATTAGAATATACAATAAAAGCCTCTTTTACAGATTTCATGTGATACACAGAACATGGAGGAAATAATTTTGATCATTAACCCAAAGTGAATTTCTTGTTATTAACATGTACTTTTCCTCTGAAAGCTTATGGCTCCTGGAAAGCAGAAACAACAGACGAGTCAGGAAAACAAACCGTTTGCATTTGTCTTTTCACAACCGCTGCCTCTTGACGGAATCTGCTTGAAGCTGAAGGGTTAGCCCAGTGTACACCACATTCCTGACCAGAGGAATCGAGAGACGGGGCTGATAGAAAGGGTCACAGTGGCAAATCACAAAGAGCACCCAGGGGATCGCCTGCATGGGATACATACTTGGCATCTACCAAAATAAAACCAACCAAAGACAGAGCTTGTTCACAGTTACGCCTCATTTCATATTTGAATATAGACCACATGTTTGAGGATTAAGCTGGTGAACCCAATCTGTCTCCTCCAGGAAACAGTAATGTAACAATTGGGCCATAGCGCTGTCAATTATCTCATATGGACCAGCTGTGTCTGAAGCATCTTGTGCGCCGAAACACAGACCCTGACTCCAAGAAGAAGAGCTGCTGTAACAAGAGCCTCAAACTCGGAGCACACCCATGTGTAACTGAGCCAGTCGTCCTTCCACAGGAGAAAAAGAAACCCTCCACACATCAATTCTGCAAAGAGAACGCACACGACCTTTCAGAGGTCACCCTGCCCACGGTGGACTTCAAATACCCCTTTTTCCATCTAACAGTTCCTTTACCGGGAGTTTCTTTTTATCATTTTATATAGAAAAGAAACTAAAAAGGGCAATTGCACTTGTACTTTTCAAATGAGGTTCCACCAGACAGCGAGCAGACCTCTGTGGAGAAAGCAGCCTGCCAAATTCTAGAATTACAGGTTACAAACAGACACGAGCCAGAAGAGCGGCACAGGATCCATAAATCTCTGGCAACACTAAATTAAACTGAAGCTTATTCTTCCTTTTGATCTCACTCAGCAGATTAACCAGGCTTTTCCAGCGATCAGTATCTAATACTTTGAAAAAAGACACACAAAAAAGCTGACAGTTTTTATAATTCATTTCCAATACTTATGCTTTTTTTTCAACTCTTTTCAAGAGTTGATACTTGCACATGACTTCAGCAGTACACAGAAAAGATGGATAGTAAATCTGATGGGGAAAAAAGCCCCCATTGCTTCTTGTCTTGCACTTCTAAGAAAGTAAACGTTAATGTTTTGAGTTATGTTAATGACTTACGTTAATAAGTCATATTTAATCATATATGCTCCGAAAAAAGCTTCCAGGCAATACCAGCAGAAGCAAGACCCACAATCCTGTTTAAGCGAGTACCTCTTTTTCCTTTAGAAGACAAACCTGTGGATAAAGTAAACCAGTTCATTGAGTGACCTGCAGAAATAAGTCAAGGAAGTCTCAGCTAGGAACCAGAACGAAGCGGAGGAAAGAACCGCCCGTACAACCCCGTCCCAACAGCCTGTGACTCCCACGTTTTAAAGAAAACAGGACTCAAGTTATTAAAAATATCTTTTTTAAACAATCAGAAGCTGCTTATATTTTGGATGAACATTGAAGAGTTAAGTAAAATCTTGCCTTGTGTGACTGTCACAGGAGCAGGGTACGGGCCATTTAGTCTTCCTAAACATTGCACAAGGAAAGTCTCCTGCACCGGAGAATTCACTTTTGGCCTTAAAATCACTTGAATAACTAAACCACAAAGGCCTGAAGATAAATAATCTTAAATAACCTTATTCTGCATCCATAACCTTCCTTCACAACAATTATACAATGTGAAACGGGCGCATTTTAGAACTGTCAGTCTGAACATTAAGATGGACGGGACTTTGGGTAAGAAAATACCTGCAGGAACCAGAGAGAATTGTTGTAATTCTGTTCCAAGCTGACACCATCGGACTTTTAAGTCTGGAGAACCAGTGCCCATGAGTAAATACTTTCCTTTACAAGCAGTATTGCTACCTGTCACACAGGTGCTTGGTTTTTTATTTTATAAGAAATGCTTTGGGAATCCACTGAGGACAGGAAAAGGCCACGATAAAAGCATTCAGACTTCTATTTTCTGTTTGCAGCGTTTGTGTTTATCTCCACATCCTTCCAATCCTAGGACAAAAGTCTGCGATACAAATAGGGCCTAAAGCGAGAGGTAGAACGCTTAAGGGAGTACCACTTCAAAGAAAAAGGAGGTAACCCTTTTACCTCTACTGTGAGGCGCTGGCACAGGCGGTCGAGCCGCAGTTCCAGGCGGGTCGGAACCGCAGTTCCAGGCGGGTCGGAGCAGCGGCTCCGCTCGGCAGCGCGGGAAGGGTCGGGGGCTGCCGCCTTTGGCAGCTTCCCCACGTCACACCGTGGCAAAGCACGATCTGAAAACTCCCAACAGAATCCAGTATTGAGACAGGAAAAGAGATTAGAAATTAAAATCTTGTTCAGCGTTGACACTTATGCCAGACCCACCAAGTCGCTCGGAGAAAGCTTTATACAGAGAGTTAGAGCCGCTTTGTCAGCCGGCTTTAGAAATATTCTGAGCTGTGGGAATTTCTCCCCAGTTCTCCTTTCTCCCCACCTTTTTTAAATAAGAATTTTTATGAACCATTATTCAGCTCCAAACTTCAGAAAGCACAGAGGGCCACTGGGTCATCTGCATTACAATGCCCGATTCATCCTGTATTTATAGCGTAAATTATGTTTCACTATAAGAAAAATAATTTCCTGTCAAAACGAAAATGCCCAATTTTCACAGTTAATTTATATGCCTGAGAAAAAATAGACCCAGGCCAAAAAGCCTCATTAACTTAATTTTATCCAGTGCGTACCCATATAGAGGCGGAGAGGAAAATTAAATATTCATAATTTCATTATCTGAATCAGAAGATTGGTTGTGACGTCAGGAAGAATGGCCTCAAATAGCCATAAACATGTTAATTGTAAAGACACTGGGCTACTAAACACATCTGCATCGCTTACACCCATGATTTAGTAAGCTTTTTGCCTTTTCCTTATGAAATCTAGAACATTTGCTTTAGTAGTTTTGAGTTTCAGGTTATCTCAATTTTCCTCTTTGAAATATTGTACGTTACTGGTATTGTTTTGTGTTCTTCCCTTCCAAAACAGTAGAAGATTTCAAGGGCCCTGTATGGTTCCCTTCAGTGCAGAAGTGAGTAACACGTGAATAAAACACGTTATATTTGTTATATCTGTGAATGTAAATAAATTAGTGCTGTCAAGTTTCATTCAGCAGCTACAGAACTTTTGCAAATGCCCTTTTCCAAATGCAGCGTCTATAAATCTACACTGAAATCATACGACAAAGTGTGTGAATTTCTGAGACACTCATGTCTACAGCTAATTGCCCCTTCCCCCCCCTCTGCCTCCTTCCCTCTCAGTCACCTCTTCTCCCCCTCCTTGCCGAGTCCTTGGCTTGAACTTTAGTGCCCAGCACGGCTGCTTATCCTGTCCTCGAGCAGAAACGCCTGGTTTCTAATCTTCTGGCTTTCAGAAGCGCCCCTAATCAAAGCAAAGAGAAGGAAGACTCAAGCAACCAACCTAAACAAAGGCAGGAAAAAAGCAGGAGGTTTTTAGAGAAATAAGGGGAGTCCCAGAAGTGAGCAGGGAGCTACGCCTCTACCCAGCAAAGGCTGCGAAACCTCTGCTGACTCAGAGGATTCCAGCAGGATTCGGGGCGCAGAAACATCCCCTCCACTTGCACTGCTATTGGTACTTGCATCTTTACAGCTACTGCTTTGAGCAGGTACTTCTTCAGATCTCTGCACCTGCAGCTTCGCAAACCCCTGAAAACTTCTCGTGGAACCCGCTCATGGAGAACACTGACTTTCATCAGCGGAAAAAACAGAATGATGGAAAGCAGGCATCACACTGGAGTTTTAGTTCTAAAAATTAGGCTGAAACATTGGGCTTATGAAAATCTCTTTTCTAAGGTGAGAAAGCTTTATCATTCCTCTTCTACTGGCATCCACTTCACTGCTTTCATTGGAAGGACCAGCCTCCCCCGAAGAAGGCAATAGGAACAGAGGGACCGTTTCAAAAGCCAGCATCTCCTGCCTCCTCTCCTCCCGTGCCCACACTCCACTACCAGCAGATGCTGCCAATATTTTGAGGCATTTTTGAACGTTTGCTTCTCTGTAGCACATCAGAAAAGCCTCCTCACCCCTTAGGAAAATTCTAAATCAGTTCAGGTCTTTATTTCAAATAACACACAAGAAAAATGTCCCCACAGACATTTCCCCTCCCACATACCTGGAAGTCAACTGGGAAGTCTGGATGTAAATCCACCGTGAACACAACGTCCAATATTAAGGTAGAAAAACAGTATTTGATCTCAATACCACTCCAAAGCAAAGCATCAAATAAGTCATTATCACTCTGAAATTTATAGTATTCCAGATTAATACAGATAGAATTTATACATCTTCTACAGGTTTTAACTTTGCTCTTAGGTGCAAACAATAGAGCTTCAGAGGAGCAGCACTTCCAAATAGCTTGAAAATAGAAGCATCACTGATAGATTTCATTCCATGAAAATGACATTAACTGTCAACAAACCAAATACTACGAATGAATTAGAATTCCTTTTCTTCATTAACCTCTCCTAATCACACAATTACTGCTTGTTAGGACAAGTTCCCTACACAGCCCTTCTGTCAACAACAAATGATCAGCTTCACCCACCTGAAAATTCAGATAAGCTATTTGAAATAATAAGGGGAAGCCCACATAAGTCCACTCTTTGTCTTCATTCAAGGCCCGTTGAACCAAACAACACCCATTGAGCAGATTCAATGAGACCAAACAGCGCACTCATCTGCGCAGTTATCTTTCCGAGACACAGATATTTTGGGTTCATCCAGGCAGCTCCAAGAGCCATTACCAGCTGAAAGCGTGATCCGTTTTCTTCCAACAACCTTTTAAACTCATCACAGCAATGCTGGCGTTATTACACGCGGTTTAATCAGTAGGCAGAGACGTGATGCCCTGGGCAGGAGCCCGGGGGAGAACCTGAACCACCCTCAGCTGCCAGCGCCCGGGTAACGCAGCGCTTCCTCCCCTTGGCCACCGCGGGACGGTCCCCACGCCCGATGCGGTGCTGGCAGGCAAGTCCTGCGACCTGGGGTTCACACACGGCGAATCCTGAAGTTTCTTGCCTGGAGCCACGGGTCTTGCCTTAACCCATCCTTCATTTGCCCTTTAATTACCTAAAGGGGGAATCCTGGAAAATAAGGAGATAAGCCATTGGATTTTGCTACTCACTGAATGGAAATTGGATTTGGCCTCGCTGCCTTCCCCAACACAAAACTGAAGGAGTCACTTCACATTAAAAAACTTTCATTTGTAGAGCAGAGCAATGCATTTTCAAGAAGTTATTAGTGTTTTAAGAGGGCTACTGAATAAGGCACAGCAAGCTGTGATGGCAGGAGAATAACTGTATGAATCCAGTAGGATGAAAGCTTTGCTGGAAACTCTATGTAAGCACAAATATAAAAAAATCCCTATATTAAGGGATTTGATCCATGACCTGTCAAAACAAGGCTTCTGAGGGTATTTACAAGACGAATTACTATTTTAAACTCCATACAGAACTTTCCTGTATTGCCCAATGAAAGCCAATACAGCCATTCATTCCAGCATTCATGCTCACATCCCGTCAAGCTATGTCACGGTAACAACTGTAACGCTCAAGAGACCACGGAGGAAGAGATATCCTCCTTACGGGAAGGAGACATAAGAATGACCTTAGAAAACCCAAGTGCCAGATTATTAAGACCTTGCTTTGGATTCGCAGGAGGTGATTCTCCCCCTCTACGCTGCACTTGTGAGACCCCACCCGGAGTCCTGTGTCTCTGGAGTCCTCAGCAGAGAAAGGACATGGACCTGGTGGAACGGGTCCAGCGGAGGGGCACCAAGATGCTGCGAGGGCTGGAGCCCCTCTGCTGTGAGGACAGGCTGAGGGAGCTGGGGCTGTTCAGCCTGGAGAAGAGAAGGCTCCGGGGAGACCTTGGAGCAGCCTTCCAGGATCTGAAGGGAGCTCCAGGAGAGCTGGAGAGGAAGTGTAGTGATAGGNATGATTCTACAGAGCTACAATCACAGAAACAACAGTTGGAATATGTAAAATTGAGGAGAAACTATTTACTCAAACAACCCAAAGCTTCTGCAGTGGAATAAACATGCCCAGAAATTCTGATACTCTGCTGCCCATAGAAAATAATCAGAAGGACTCAACGCTGTTAGACAGTAAACAGGAACCACATACCCACATAGTGGTTTTTGTCTTCTGCTCTAAACACACAACACATACGCAGGAGAAAAATGCATTATTCTGCACACTGCCAGAGGCTATTTACTAACAATCCGTGTTTGTGATGAAACACACGATGTCAATGTTCAAAGCTTCTATAACACAAGTTGGTAAGTGAAATTATTCTTTCTTGTCAGGGCTTGAATATCATCATGTCCTCACCTACACTGCATCACTTCCTGTTAGGCTTTTTATTTTCATGCTGTACTGTCCACATGAGAACATTATCCTTATTTTCCTAGTACTACTTAGAAACCTTCTGGTATTCCCTACCTTTCTTGCGTAACTCGATGCTGCACACTAAGTGTGTACACACCAGGACCTGAAGAACACCCAGTGCTTGTGGCTACAAAAGCGCATCTGCTGCAGCCAGGGTGGGTTTTTTTGGGGTTTTTTGTGGTTTTTTTTGTCTTAACACTGGGCTCAGTACTACCCTGGATAGAAGTAGAAATAAACTTTGCTTTTGCAGACCTCTAAGGAAGTCAGAAAAGCCTTTGAAGCTCACAGCAACATTTAATTGATCGATACGTTTCCATCCAGGCCAGTAATTCAGAGGTTAAAGGGGTGAGACTGGAGGGAGGAGAGAGGCTTCGGCAACTTCTTGTCACTATTGAATTGTAAATAAAGGTTTAAGCCCCTCAAAATTCTACCTTTTGTGTGGATTTCATAAAGTCTTCACAGATATCAATTAGTATTATTCAACGCCTACAGGTGCCTCAGATTCCTCAGATGCCCTGGTGATTTTAAAGTGCTTTCAAATGTGTGCTTCTGTAACCCCCGTGAGGCTTTCTAAACAGGCAAATTAAAATTCCATGGGCTGGGATGGCAAGAATTGTTTCAGTTCAGTAAGAATTTGATCCCCAACTTCCATTTTCTAAAAATTCATTTTGTTAGATGAGACTAAGCTTATAGTGCAGGAAATAACTTCACTTTTTCCAAATACTTACCTCAATTTAGCTCTACAAATTCCCCAAGAAGGTTCTCAAAACCTTGTACTTTTGGTTTCAATCAAGGGGTACCAGTCTACTGGACAGCACACTGAATGGGTAATATACTACACTCCCCAACAAAACCAAAACTGAAATACAATTTACTTTCTTAAGGGAGAGATCACAGCAACTGCTAAAATTTGTAGATGTAATTAATAATTCCCTAACAAAGAGCAGTTTATTTCTCCTACACCAAATACACACGAGAGTTAGGAATTGTTAGGAAATAAAGAGAGTAGATTAAAACTTATGCTTAGAGAATCTGTTTGGATGCCCAAAGAGGTGACGTTTAGCACAATTTGGTACCGCAGAGATGATCCATTTGTGTTCTGCACCAAAGGCTCTACTCCCTCAGCGCCAGCACCAACCTGTGCTCCCGACTCAGTACCTGCCGCTTCAGAGGCGGTTTCTTCATGCTTGCTAGCTCAAGGGGAGCAGAACTAGAAATGAAACCCATGGGGAAATTTCTGAGTTCCAGCTCACATCCAGCTAGAGCAGCTCAAAAACTGAAAGAGGATAAAAAAGAGGGAAAACCTTTGTCTGGACAGTCCCTTTGAACTTTGGCACCAGACAAACGTCAGGGAGGTTTGGGTCACGCTGCAGGGATACTGTAAACTCAGGAGCGGCACAACCGCTAACGGAATTTGACCGAGCTGCTTCTGAAAAAGGGCTGGTATCAGCCCACAGCCTTGATAAGAAGCTTTATTAAATGACTAACTAATGCCACGTCTCCGTTGTGAAGGAGCCGTCAGTTGCTAGAACGGCCGCTGGACACTTGCCCCGACGACAAAGATGCTGCGCGCAGGTTGTGCTGCTGCTCCTGCTGCAGGAGAGACGCCGAGCCCTCCCTGGAACACCGCTACAGCAACGGGGCGATGGAAGGGAAGGCAGAGCAAGGCAGCTGGCACTGCAGAAAAGTCCCATCTAAGCAGAAGCTCAACTAAGATTCTTGTAACGTAACGAGCTTTCTTCACCTACAAATTATCTATGATATTTTTAAAAGACACTAACCCCCTATCAGTTACTGTCTATACAAGACTGGATGCACAGGGCCTGTTCCCCTCTGCTCTTCTGAAATATATATACAACTGCCAGTAACTTTTTGTCTGGTACTTTGCTGTATAAACAGCCCGATACGTAAGTGCCCAGCCCGGGCAACACCGAATCGCTCCTTCAGCTTTGCCAGACTGTCTTTTTAAACAGGAAGCCGAAACTTTCTTCTTTTTTTAAATCAGGATGTATCTTGGTTTAAACTTTCTTTTTTATAAATACTACTTTCAAGTCTTCATCCGAAAATACTTAAAACACTGAGCCTACCCTTCACCCAGCTGCTCCGCCCACACATTACTAAATCAAATGCTAAAAGAAAACCAGAACTTTCCATAAGTCATATTCTTAAGTCTATGAATCAAATCATAATTTTTCTTCATCATTTTGGCTTTCAAGCAACGTGCATAGACAATACTTCATAGAAACTGCAAGGATCAAGTGTAGCTTGGTTGTTTTTTTTGTCTTAACACTGGGCTCAGTACTACCCCACATAGAAGTAGAAATAAACTTTGCTTTTGCAGACCTCTAAGGAAGTCAGAAAAGCCTTTGAAGCTCACAGCAACATTTAATTGATTGATACGTTTCCATCCAGGCCAGTAAATCAGAGGTTAAAGGGGTGAGAAAAAGCTCGGTTTATTCTTTTTTTAAAACTGTACTTCCAGGGCAAATGTAAGTTCTTCTACAAATCGCGTTGGAGGCAAGAGTGACCGGACTGGTGACATTAGACAGGAGGACGACACACTAAGGCAATGAAAAGGTGCTGAGTTTCCTTACTCATTAAGGCAAAGGGGGCTGAAATTTAGATAAATAACTTCCATCAGATTGTTCCCACCCTCCCTTTGGACTGAAGGCGCTGCCCCGTGAGTTCAACCGCACCAACCCACAGCTGCAGGAGGAAGAGGTGGCCCAGCCTTCCCCACGCCCCCCACCAGCGCCTGGCCTGAAATATCCATCCCCTCCCTCGCCTCGCTTTTGGCACCCCTTGGTAGGATGCAGGGATCCTACGCGGCATCAGGGATGCCATGAGCGCGGTGCTGCGGAGCTCCACCATCCATGGGAAGCTCTGCAAGACGCAACTGCTCACCGCTGCGGTTGTGAAGAGGATCTGCTGCTCCTTCCCTCCTGGCCACTCATTCCCCACTGCTGTCCTCGCTACAGCCCCGCTGCTTGCCTGAACCCGCAGCAAAAAAAAAAAACCACCACCAAAAAAACCCCAAACCAACAAAAAGACCCCACACTATTTTTCTGCCCGGCAAGCCGAATTGACTCCTTCAGGAGAGATGAGCACTAGAAGAGCTCGAGAGGGTGCACCAATAAGCTCTCTGCCAAGCTGTGCAGCTGCTGAGGAACCGAGGGCTGCAACCCCGGCGCCAGCGAAGCCAACAACCACCCGTTCCCCTCCATTCTGCCAGCACAGGCGCGCCTCCACACCTCGGTGGAGTAGTTCAGGGCATTAAACAAACAGGAAAACGGCTTTTCTTTTCTGGCTCATTAAGAAGTCAGTTAAACCCTTGGACCAGCAAGGAAATGGGTGGGAACGTGAAGAAAGGAGAGAGCAGAGGGCAGGACTTATGGAGACGAAAATGCCAAGGAAACACCTTGAACACGCAGTGAAGCGCGTTCAGTGCAGACGCCACAATCTGACTGAATTCAACCTGAACTCGGTATTCGGTGTAGGACAAACTTCATGCTGAATGATGCTTTGGTAAGAAATAAAAATAATTGCTGCTTTGATTAGGACAGAAATGAACACCAACTCCAGCCACTCCAGGATTCTACAAACTCTGCTTTACAATTGTGTAAAAATAATTTGTACTGTTTTCTGTCTAGTACTTCTAGTATCGCTGCTAACTAGAAATCATCACCTACTTCTACAGTTTCTGCCAGTAACACAACAGCATCTACAACACATCCAGGACAAGGTGACCTGCAGACACAGAGGTAACAGCCAGGTACCTGCTGCACGAACCATCATAGAATCACAGAACCACAGAATCACAGAATCACCCAGGTTGGAAGGGNCTTGAATCCCTCCAGGGATGGTGCCTCAACCACCTCCCTGGGCAGCCCATTACAACACCTGACAACCCTTTCAGGAAAGAAGTATTTCCTAATTTCTAACCTGAACTTCCCCTGGCGCAGCTTGAAGCCATCACCCCTTGTCCTGTCATCTGTAAGCCGCGGGCTGCGGCTTCTGAGAGGGTTTCCACGGCCAGGGCAGCTCTCAGTTCTCCACCAACACAATTCTGCTTCATAACATGATACAATCCTGTACGTCAAAGCTGCATTTCCTCCAGCTGTAAACAGCGAAGGACTCACTGATCACATTTTTTTTACTTCAAATTTCCACGTGCAGCTGGATACCGGTGCTCCAGTAAGCAGCTGCGCTGATTTAGCCATTGCTCAACACTTCAGCCCAGACCAGACTGACCGTCTCACACTTTTAATCCCACACATAAAAATCAACCAACCGAACAGAGTCCTCATTCTAATCCCAACTTTGCTTCGGCTGTAGATCTCAGCATAGTCTTCGTTTCTCCTGAGAACAAGGAGACAGGACGACTCTGCTTCCAGAAACTAGAAATCTGGAAGCGCTGCAACGATGGATGCTGCCTGAAAGATGTCGCAGAAAACAACCGCGGGAATGCGTCTGTTGGGCAGACCCGGAGGGAAAGGAAAGAACAGAACACCCCCCTCTTGGACACCACCCGCAGTGGCATGGGAGTCCTTAGAGGATGCAAGATCTAATCTGTTCCGTGTCCAGATCCTTTCCCTTCAACACGGAGGTCTTCCTCAGAGGCTTGCCCCGTATTTCCACAGAGAGCCTGAAACTGAGAGTCTCTGGGCTGGCAACCAAACGGGATGCGTGTTCAGCTGCAGAGAGTCCTTCACCAGGCTTCCCTGGAGTAAACCCACAGCAGATGTCTTTGAAGCTCACAAGGCTGGAACTCCGTTATCCAGTCCTGGTCCCACGGCTGGGGTGGCTCTACTTTCTTCCTTGAGCAAGTGACAAGTCTTGAAGCTGAGACTCGCTCAAAATTTGAGAGCAACGGCAGTAGGACCTCTCTCTTGGCCGTCTTCCAGACAGCACAAACATCCAGAATGCAAATACGAGTGCAGAACATGATGCTCAGATTAAAGTATAAAACCAGAAGGCCTTCAGAAAAGCCATCAAAACAGACGAGGGGCAACACTACGCAGATGGAAAATGGAACACAGGTTTTTCTGACTCGGAGGTGGGTGAGATACTTTTCAGTGGCAACAGACAGACTCACACTCCAGTGGAAGTCACCAGGCAGCTCCAGCTCACCCCTGCAGATGCTGCAAAAGAAAAAGCTTTCCAGTCTCTTAGGACAGGTGATGGACACACCTGGCGTGAGGGAGCACACCAGGCTGTAAGGAGAGAACCCTTTCTCGCAGGCTGCTGGCTTGTCTGCCAAGATCACCTAGATGTTCCCATAGCCCTTTGAAGGAGCTCGGTTCACAGAACAGCCGGGTAAGTTCACGCAGCACTTGGGTGACAATAAGAAAGTCCTCAAATTCTAGATGCTAGACATAGAATAAAGTAAAATTTGAAAGACAGAGTTGTGATGTTTCTTCAATAAACTTTTGCTTCACATTACGTTACAGAGGTGACTTTCCCACTCTCAGTTATTCCTGGGCTTCAAGATCATCCAACCTACTTATATACCTTTGCAAATGACTACACGATATTGCCTTACGTGAGACACTGCTGTTCACGTTCAGTGACTCTGACTTCAGGCACATAATCCAAACACTTCTGCCCAGATAGAGAGGCCCATATAAACCTTTCTATGGTCCTCACTGGCGTTACGGGCCTGCGGAATTCACCAAAAACATTAAATCATGGCACGGTATCACGACAGACTTGTTCGTCCTGATGTTCTCAGCAACCAATGAGCCAGACCTAATCATCATTAAAGATCAGCAACGTCCAAAGTCCTTCAAACAGCCCCCCAAAGAAGCACATCAAGAACCTAAGAAATGGTTAGTCATTAGACAGAAACATGCATCCTTCGTGAATCAAGTTTTTGCTGTTTTTCCAGATCAATCCCGCGGTGGTTTAAGTCAGGCACTTTTGTATTAGAATTTCAGGGGCACGTTCCCATTTGCAGGAGTAAATCCACTGTGTTTAAGCTAAGAACAGAGTGATGGGCAAATCTGCGAATCCACAGAGAAGCCAAATTTACCAGAAGGAAAAGAGCAGCCCGAATCCCTCTTGGCTGGCTGTAACTCAGGTAATTATTAGAAAAATACACTTGAAAAAGTAGCAGCTGAATAGAAGAAGGTTAAAAAACAATTCAAGGCTCTGACATAAGAATGAGTTTTAAATGAAAACAATGCATTTTTTAAAAAAAGTTTATGCCAGACACGTTTTTTTTACAATGAGCTGAAAACTTTTTTTTTTCCCAATTACACAAAGAAGTACTTTACTTGAATACCACACGCATTGTTCTTTTATTCTTGGAGCCTAAAGTAGTGAAATAACAGCTACTTTATAATGTAAGAAATAAAAACAGTTAAATTCAGTCACTTCTGTGCAAAGTTAGGAAAGCCACAATTATTAGCTTTTTTTCCCCTCCTCCCTAAATGAGGAGGGATTTTCAACTACTTTTCAGCTACTGGTACTTATTTTCTCTTTGACAGAAAAAACAGACAATCTTCAAGCAAAATTCTGGCACACACCCCGTGATCCACCCTCTCTTGCCCAGTGACTGGTTTGATGTCAGGACTAGAAATAATCTCAATGTGTTTCATAAACAGAACCTTGGCCAAAAGGTGGGCGACCTCTAATAACCATGTTTATATTCTGGGGGGGTATCGTTTTGGTGTTGGGTTTTTTTCCTTAGAAGTTAATAGAATAAGGCAGACCATTTACTTTACCAGAAAGAAAACCCCTAAAAAGAACCACTTCCCTCTGGCGTTAAAATTCACCACCTTTAGATTTAAGTTTCTGCAGCTGAGAGATGGAAGAATAACCACGACTCCAGGAAAAATGCTGACGGGAGCCCTGCCCCTGGAGCAGCTGATCTGCCGCGCGGGCACAAGAACGAACTCCCCGATGTAGTTTTCAACTTGGAAAACCCTGTGTTGCCTGTTTTAGATTCCTTTCAACAGTTAACAACTAAAGGCCTTATTCACAAGGTAAATTTATCTTGGGAAATGCCCTGAAAGCACAGACTGTCCTCTTCCTAGGTACAGTAGCTCCTTATTTTCTGAAGATTTATCACATACATTTCTCAGGAAGAGATGACATTTCATTATTTTCAGAACCGATTACGTTATACATATTAAATGGCACTTGTAGTAAAAAGGAAAAGATTTTTGAACGATCCTTCTCTTCTGAACAGACTTAGCTGGTATATGTAAATCTTGTAATTAAGAGATTTAGGCTCAATCATTTTCTCCTTATTTTTTACTGTCTCGTGTTTATTTATTGTCACAGCAGCAGCTGAAGGAAGCATTTGGAAAGATCTCACAAGGAAAAATTCTTGTTGGCTTTTCCCACTCTAAGCGTCCAGCCAGCTTCTGTAGAAACACACAATAGGTAGTGAATTATGGAGTGGGGGTTTAATTTATTGCAAGATTTCTTTTTTTTTTTTGTTCCTATTTCTTTTCTTTTTTTTGGCAACACGGATCTCCAATCTGAGAACTACACCCAAAGTCTAGATGGCACCAGATCCTGGTTTCAGTTCATTCTTTACTTTGGCCACGATGTGAAATATAAATCAACCACACAATGGAATGTAGCTGATGTTTGCAAACATTTCTGTGCCACTGAAATGCAGGGATCTGACAGGAGAAAGCCAAAGAACAGGTACATAAAGATGTAGGGTGAATGCAGTAAGAATATAACAGAACTGTTGAATTGTGAGCACTATTCTTCTCTTGCACTGCTAAAGGGTACGAGTCCATCCTGAGGGCGTTATCCCCCACCCTACTGAATGAAAGAACTGAAGAAAAAACCCAAAATGTTACATTTCAAGAAATTATTCATTTAGGTTATATTTTGAATTATGATCTGCATGGAAGAACTTTGTTCTAGAGGTCAAATAACTCAATCAAATACTTACAGGTAAAGATACAAATGCCTTTGGGGTTAAACCCTTCTCTGCCAAAATGTCCTATTCCAGGCTATTTTCAAAAAGGATAAAAACACAAGTAAGTTTTATCCAAAGTAGCTGAAAAATGTCTCAAGTTTTATTTATACACATAATAAGAACCTTGGATCTCTCTGAGCTCAGGAAAGCCCATTTGCTTTCTGACCCACAGAACTGAAGGGAACTGATTCAGAGATGCAAAGGACCAAACCCAGGTGGCACAGGGAAGGATGTTTTGAAGCCGGGTACGTAGGAATGATACCAGAGCTGTTCTGCATGAACATACTAAGAGTTCTGATTGGTAAAATACTGATGCTAAGGAATGCACGGATTTCACTTATAACAAAGCAAAAGCTTCATAACATCAATCAGGCAGCGACAAGTTACACAGAACACAAACAGTGATCCTGCAGGCCCTTGAACTTCTTCAAGATTCCCAATGTAGGACGGCAACAACGAAGGAAGCGTTTGGAAGGGTTGTACCACCACCCAACACCTGGGGTAAGGGATGAACACTATTGCAAAGGGGGACAGAAGAGTGAACTTTTTGAAGACGGGAGAATTACATTCAATTGGAAGATCAGCTGAAAGGTAAGTGAACTTATAACAGGAACGGTGGAAGAGCCATGTATTCTTGCAAAAAGACTTGTAAAAAAAGGCACAGGACAGTATTTGACAGCAAAAGGGCCACGAAGATGATTAGAGGGCTGGAGCCCCTCTGCTGTGAGGACAGGCTGAGGGAGCTGGGGCTGTTCAGCCTGGAGAAGAGAAGGCTCCGGGGAGACCTTGGAGCAGCCTTCCAGGATCTGAAGGGAGCTCCAGGAGAGCTGGAGAGGGACTCTTGGTCAGGGAGGGGAGGGACAGGACAAGGGGGAAGGGTTTTAAACTGGAAGAGGGGAAATTTAGATTGGATCTTAGGAAAAAATTCTTTGCTGTGAGGGTGGTGAGGCACTGGAACAGGCTGCCCAGAGAAGCTGNTCTATCCAGAGAGACGAGTCTGCGCAAAGAAAAACAGAGCTGAGTTTAGTTTTTTTGTGTACTAGAAACAACACCCATACCAGCCTGCGCAGAGAACCGAACCGGTGTGCTCCCTAACGCATGCAGACACTATTCCTAACCAGTGCCCTGAACAACAGTGAATGACATTTCTGCGATAGCTCTGGTAAATTACATTCCTTTTTAATATAAACAAACATTAGGACACACAGACAAAGCGTGAACAAGCAGGGGACGTGCTTCTGCCACGAGCCTCTGTAGGTTTTACGAATATTCAACCAGTACAGAAAAGTCTGAGTCCTGGGTGCCGGGAACGCAGCGCTGGTTCAGTGGAGACAGCGGCGGCACCACCAGCCCTCACCGGGTGAAACCCTGAGGCAGCCCAGGCTTCTCCCACAGACCTGAATTTCCAACGCATCTCCTGGGTCTCAGTCTCCCCGTGCCCAGCTCGCCCAGCTGGCACCGCTCATCCGCTGACACCGGACCGGTCTCTTTCCCAGCCTGGAAACTCAACAGCCCAGCTCTTTTTCCCTGTCCCTCACTGGAAAACACTGCGGGTGAAGCTTTGAAATACAGCTTTTACACCCAAGATTTTATACCTTTCCCAGTACTTAACTAAATAAAAACCAGAACCTTTTTATTATTTTTCATCTGCTGGCCACAACAAATTGTTTCGGCGTTATAAATGACCTGTGTCACCTTTCCTGGAGTGCAGTGAGGTTTCCTTTGGGCACATTTACACGGCTGACACCTACTTTTTTGTGATGAAGTGTAACTTCCTCTTGGTATAAAGGTTCTTACTTCATCTTCCAAAATTTTATGCTGACTGGGATTATCAACTCCTTGAAAATTTAGTTTTTCTTTTATTATATCTGCGCTTGCAGTTCTGCTTCTTCTTCATATCCTCCATATCATGTTCTCCTATAACAGCAGCTGACAGCCTTACCTCACTGTGCCTATTTTCTCATCACATTTTCCAGTCTGGTTCTATTATGTCTGAAAACATTGATGAGCTTTTTCTATATTCAACTTCAGGTCTTCCAGTCATCTTATCTCTGATTTTTAAGTCTCCTCCTGGCAGTAAGCTTCATTTAAATTAAAATTTCAAATCCTTTCAAACTTTTCACATCTGAAGAGAAACAAAGTTGTTAACACATGGATCACGTGTTACTCCCTCCTTTATAAGAAAATTAAAGAAAAATAAAATGAAAAGCCAGAAACAGAAGGAAGAATTTGCAGGGCACCATAGGAGGAAAGATGAGATCAGGAACACTGGAGGTATCTTGGGATGCTCTGACAACTGCTCTCACCAAAATAAAACAAACAAAAAAAAAAAGAATCTGCTTCAATTAAGTCTCTAGAAATGACACATTGGAAACCAAACTTCAGAGCTCCAGACACAACATGCACAGCACGAACTGTTCCCCACCAAGACAGAAAAATACAAACATTTTCTAATTTTGTCATTGTTGCTTAAAGATAATAAACATGACAGAAAAGCCAAGCGAGGAGAAGAGAGAGGGGCATTTGCCCGGGGTCACCTCACCCCCTTGCACACCTCGCTCCTCATTCCTCTGCCAATACACATTCTGGTGGTTTATAAACACCATTCTGGTTCCCTTTCCAGGGAGTTGTCTATCAACAGTCATTATTACAGTGCCCTAACCAGCTCAGCTCCACATAAAAGCTGCTGCCTTCTACCCCAACATCCCTCCGCTTCATCCTCAGAGGCTTTTCAGGAAACAGAAGGAAACAGAATACAAAAGCAGCAGAGCACACCTCTCGACACCTCCACCACCAAAACAGAAAAATCACCGACCCAGAAAGACCCTGAACCCTGTACAGTTCTCTGAAGACCCCACGCAATCAACAGAACGTATCTTGGCTCTGTACAAATCACAATAAACTTTTTCTTCTCTTTTTTTCTTTGTAAACAAGTGTAACTGTAGCCCCTGTTATCGTGACCCCTGTGCGATGATGCCTGTGGCAAGAAGGCCAGAAGTAAAGCCAGGGGACCCCCGAGTCTGTGGAAACACAGGCACCAACTAGACCTCCACCCTGCAAGGAAAAAAAGCACTTGGCTTACATTTCTTGCTGAAAAACATTCTACAAGTCCTGTTAAGCGTGGCGTCCAGAGTGAAGGGGAACAGGTCCTTTTCTCCAGCACACAGCCTGCGTCATCGCACAGAAGGTGGAAAGGATCAGCAGGGGGCAATTCTGCAGTAGTAGAAGGTGATGGCACCACTTGGCTTTGCTAGAAAAATTGTTTGTGGTATTTTTTTTTTTTTAATATTCTCTGCTATTTTACAGAA
>VZRU01000657.1:31239-48746 GCA_013398155.1 Pedionomus torquatus
GGCTCCTGGGGAGCTTCTCCTCCAGGAGCACTGCCCAGTCCTTCTCCTCAGGGCTGCTCTCCAGCCACTCTCTGCCCAACCTGTGGTTGTGCCTGGGATTGCCCCGTCCCAGGTGCAGGACCCTGCCCTTGGCTTGGTTGAACTTCATGCCATTTGCACCAGCCCAGCTCTCCAGCCTGATCTCAGGCAGAGACAGATGGAGAAAAGAATAAAGAACACAAACACTAGATGAAGCAAAAATTGAAACAGAGACACACCAAGAAAATCTAGTGAAGAAGGCTCTGTGCTGCGTGGTTGTAGAAGGAGCACTTGTAGGACATGCTGCACTGACAGCTTGATTAAAAAAACACAACAAACCCAAACCCCAACAAAATAAAAAAAGTAAATAAAGAAAAAGATGTGCATCTTAAGAGTCACTGCTTGGGATCTGAACTCACATCCATATACTGCTCTATCTTACCCAGCAGGGGATGACCCACATACACAGTGAAGCCAAAACACCATCAGGAATGCATGACACCAATTCCAAATTCTTGCACTATCACATCAATCCAACAGGCATGAATACTTTCACGTATGAAATGGCTATGCTATAAAGTACACATTTTAGTGGAATCACAGCAGCACAGCTCTCTAGTAGTTGTGGCTATTTTTGCATAAAAGGTGTAGGTAATTAAGATGTATCTACACCCAACACTGATACGAATCGCTTGTATACAAGTGAGCTCACATAAGAGCTTTTAGTAGTATATTCTGGCATCAAATCCCCAAGCAGATAGACAAAACAATTATTTTTCTACAAATTTAACAAGTCAAATTATGCATTTGATTTGTCTTTAGTGGCAGAATAAACCCTCTGAAGTGATAAAGATTAAAACACTACTAGAATGTGCTCCATTCTTTAAACAGCAAGAGCTTGTCCTAATTTGTCTTTGCCCCTTTATAAAATAATCATAATCCTGAGAGCAGGTATGTTCATTATTGTACTTATTTTATTCTGACATTATTAGGGTACAGGTATGCAAAAAATTGTTCAACGTAAAGCATGTTCTCCAGCACGCTGGGAAGTTCTACACCTGAAAACAGCAATTCCTCTTATTGTACCAACTGTCTGAACGCCTTTTATGTTTATGGGTATGCTTAATATTTACTCCAATAACTTCCACACTAAATACAAGAGTAGTTACCAGATAAATAACAGTCTTGGGAAATACTCCAAATTGTTCTACTAAAAAAAAGGCCTGGCGACATTTGCTTTTCCTGTTTCGGTAGCTCTCTCCTCTCTAATTTGCAGCACCTCCTGAGCCGTTCTACTTCCATGAGCAGCTGCAGCAGAGTTTCCAGCTGCACCAGGGTGTTCTGTGTGTAAAAGGCAGGGTATAAAACTGTCGGGTTTACATTTCTCCTCTGCCGCGGGCGCCGCCGCTGCGAGCGATGCGAAGGTTAAACCCACCCACCTCCCAAGGCCATCTGCCCCGGAGGGTGGCAGAGGACCAAGCCCTGCGCTCCCAGGCAGATGCAGGACCGTTTCCTTCCCTGCTACACGCCCCGGGCGTTGCAGCCGCCCTGGTTTCCGCTGGGGCCAGGCCTGGCTGTCCCCCCCAGGCCCTGGCTGTCCCCCCCGGGCCCTGGCTGTGCCCCCCCTCACCGCAGGGCACACCCTGAGACGGGCACCCACTCAGGGGCACCGCGTCCCAGATCCGCTACTCGTCCTTAAGATGGTGTAATCCCTGTCAGTGAGCAAACACCGAGTCTTTGTGAAAAGGACACACTCCACAGCCCCAGCTCCTGTCGGCTGTAGCGATGAAAAGATCACTATTATGCTTTTTATTTGCAGAACTTCAGCTCAAGAACCGATCATGGTCACAGAATCATAGAATCCTCCAGGCGGGAAGGGACCTCCCAAGGCCATCCAGTCCCACCTCCCCGCAGTCGCAGGGACACCCCCAACCAGCCCAGGTTGCCCAGGGCCTCATCCAGCCTCACCTGGAATATCTCCAGGGAAGGGGCCTCAACCACCTCCCTGGGCAACCTGCTCCAGTGTTCCACCACCCTCAGTGCTCCTGTGCTTTCTCCTTGCTCTTGCTCCTGTGCCTTCTGGTGTCTTCCGACAGCCAACATTACTGTCTAAAAGTCATAACGTTGTCCAAAGGCATCACAAAAAGTTATGATGAGGAAAAAAGATGTATGTGGTCAGGTAAGAAATTTTTCCTAATATCCAATCTAAATCTCCCCTTCTCCAACTTAAGTCCATTGCCCCTCGTCCTATGGCAGCAGCTTTTGTGAACAGCCCCTCCCCAGCCTTCCTGGAGCCCCCTTTAGGTACTGAAAGGCTGCTCCAAGGTCTCCCCGGAGCCTTCTCTTCTCCAGGCTGAACAGCCCCAGCTCCCTCAGCCTGTCCTCACAGCAGAGGGGCTCCAGCCCTCGGAGCATCTTGGTGGCCCCTCTGCTGGACCCGCTCCAACAGGTCCATTTGGCCAAGGCTGCACCAGCAGAATGAAAACCCCATATCCCTTTTTGTCATCTGCACTAAGAAATAAAAACTTTAAAATTGAATTAATTGTTAAACCCAGATGCTTTGCTGCTAGACTGGGCTAGAATCTGTTTTCTTTACAGCACGGAGAGAAAAAAAAAAAAGCCTCAAGCACAAGATTATAACATATATTGTTGACACTTACCAGCGGATATGGTGGGTGTAAATACTGCACCATTCACTTCCCTAACCAGCCAAAAATCAGAAAAGCAAGAAGTACTGCAGAGACAAGTGTCAAAGGTGGCAGGGTGAGGTCAGTATAAAAAAAAAAACCAAAACACAATAAACCAACCCAACCCAAAATCCAGACTGTGACAGATCAACCCGGCCATTAGAGCTACAGCCCAGTACGGGAACCCACGCCCCCATCCTCACACGCGGCCACCCCAATCGCTACGGAAATTACCAAGCTGTCCTGAAAATCTAGCCCAGGACTTTTATCACTAAAAGTTGAGACCAAAAAAGGAAGCTATTTTCCAATAATAAATAGAATGTGCTTAACTCATGCTCATACACCATTTTTTAAACAGTGAAAAACTGCTCAGTGCCCAGTTGCATGCGATGAAAACTGCTTTTTCCTATATATAAGGCTACAATAGGGAGCTGCAGTGCAGTAAAAATAAGTTTGAAATAAGTAATATTTATTATACTAAAAGCCATAGCAAAAATATTTCCCTTTTTTTTGTGGAATAAGCACTTTGAGTCTCAAACTCAAAGAACAAAAATTACAGGATGCTCAGGGTGGATGTGCTCCGGGCTCTTGCGGAGGGAGGACCAACCGGAACATAAGCATCACTGAAGTAGTGGGAAACTTGTGTTTGGAATTGGCTTTTCGGTTTGAAAGAAAAACGAGTTACAGCTACTCCAACACCTCACCTATCATTTTAAAATAAAATCGGGTTTTTGTCCCTCATCTGTTCAGCAAAAGTGAAGTTTCCTTCAGCCGCAACGGGCAAAGGGAAAGCCCCGAGTGAAGCCTGAAGGTGGATCGTGTGTGGTGCAGCACGAGCACGGACGCGAGAGCAAACGAACCATTTGGAAACTGGAAGCTCTTAGCGGATTCCACCCATAGCCCTAACGCCAGTCCTACGTTAATAACCCACTCCTGATTTAGTTTTAACTTCTTGCCCTATTTTTCAGAGTCATTTTCAGAAGTATTACAGAAACATAAATGTCAATAATAGTTTGGAAAACAAATTACACATTTCTGAAAATTTAATCCTTGATAGTTTCCCTTTACACTTGGCATTACCTGTCCATCTCTTAACATCAAATGTCCCAAGAAAAATGTCTTTTTAGGATGTGAACATGTTGTAATTCCATAGTGGGATGATCAATTATTTAAAATAGAAGAAAAGATCATCAGCTGGAACAAATCACAGCTCAAATCAGAGATAAACTGTTTTCTACCTGCTTAATTTCAACGTCATCAAAATCCTGCCATGCTCTATCTGCCACAGAAGCACCCATCACGCCACAGGACTGCATTCATCGAGGACTTTTTGGAACAAAGCCAAACTTATTGTACTTCCACACTATTTTTCTATTAGATTATAATTTTTCTGCTCTATTTAAATATTACTATGGACCACATTCAAGCCTTGTTTAAGCATGCAAATTATCAAACAAAATATGAAAAGGAAAAATCCAAGTTATTGAACACTCTGTCCTCTATGGTATAGCTTTAAACTCTCATAAAACTGCTAACACGCGAAGCAAAATCCGTACACGTTTCTGAACTACCACAAACCTGTTTCTAGCTCAAAAAGCTTTGGCCCTGAGATGCCTTTACATACAAAAGTCCCACTCGAAAATTGTAATTGTGCTCGGAGTTGACAGATGTTGGTAAACCACTTCTCATTAAGCTTTCCAGAACTCCACGAACCCCTTTGACAGGCATTTTTGAACATAAAGATAAATATTGACTATCTTGTGAAACTTTCATTCTCCTCCAGAGAAGAAAAAAGGATCAAATACAAAAGGAAGCCACCAACTGTTATTCTTCTCATCTGGTATCTGCTTAATCCCACACAAACTAGTAGAATCTACCGCAATTAATCCATTTGTGACTTTGGTTCTGTCGCTCAGTGGAAAAAATATCAGGACTTCACTATTAAGGAGGTATTTTTAGGAAACGTGAAGGAAGAGGAAAGAGTGACAAAAAGGCCAGGAAAGTGTCAATTATCTTTTTCTTTAAAGACAACAAGTACAAGTGAGCCATTAACAGTGGGGGGCAGGGGGAATACCAATCAGACTTCTCTTGTTTCATCCATTCTCAAGCAAGAAAGTCTTACCTTCTCTCCAGTTTTTGCCTTTGCTAATCCAACCAGACAGCAGGCATTGCATTTCTTCTGATTGCCACCTCAATTATCATTTCAGTTCTGACCCAGCAACAACGAACCCTGGCACTCAGGTAGAATTTTCTGCTCTGCAAGTAGACAAAACAGATGCTCCAAGCCTGAAGATTCAATCCGTGGCCCACCTGGAAAATTCATCCTCCCTGCAATCGACCCTTACCAGCTTTTTACCAGTAAGAAGTTGCCTATTGATGTCCACTCAAAATTGTGCTGTCATCACTGCCTATCAAATTTGAGGAAAAGACCATGTTACCAGGTGCTTCAACAAGTTACATGCTCAGCTCCACCAAAAAGCTGGATCTAGTTCCAAACTGAGCATCTGCAGCAAATGTTGATTTTCAGCATGAACTGTTACCAAGTATTAATTAAACTCTAATATAGGGAGATTTAGTAAGTGGATAAAGACAACTTTTAAACCCGCTAGCTAAATCTAACAGGCACCTGTAACAGCACAAAAAAGCCTGTTACGAAACTCTCATGTTATTATTGTTCTTCCATCAGGTGGTGCAGAGAGATCATTGGTAAGAACCAGAAATCACCTGTGAAACTGAACTTCCAGTTGTATCCAACACACAGAGTTCTGAGACGGTCTGCAAAGCACAGGATGTGGCAGGAAGCACTACAGACGCGTTACTGCGGACAACGGACAAACCGAATCATCACGCTTGGGTCAGACCACTGCTTCGCTAAATTGGGACAGGTCAGTCTCACCATAGAGCCCACTCCTTTCTGCAGGAGTCTCCTCACATACCGCTCCAAGCTGACAGTCTGCTTTCTAACTACCACGTGAAAGCAGAGGAGCCTCTCGTCTTTGGGGGAGGAAAAGCGGCAGGTCAGATGAAATTATGCTTTCGGCTGGATGTAACGCTCACAGGCTGCGAGGCTGAAGCAACCCAAAGCAGTGATTTAACAGACAGGAACTCAGCTGTGCTACTTAGAGTCAGCAACAATCCTTCAAAACTGCACATATAAATATTTGTGTAATTAATCCAACCTTAAAACCATTCAGACATTTTTACTTACACAGCCCAGTAAAACTTCCAGTGTACGAGAAGCGCTACATGATCAAACTACAGTCACATTTCAGACACGTGTCAGACTTGGATATCCTGTAGGATTAGCTTTAATATACACTTTTCCACTTACTCAAACATTGAAACAGTCAGTTCTCTTAATTTATTTGCCCATTTTCTCCCTGTGCTCTACAGTTACCAAACAATTAAAATTTTCTTTTGTTTTTCCTTTTTTCCCTCCCCTTTATTATTGGCCATATCAAGTCTACCAGAACACATATACGGGTATTTTAAGGCTTATATTACTACACCTATAATAGCATATTTTAATCATTTATCGTTTATACAGGAGATAACTACTTTTAAAAAGATTTAATATTTAATATTTACTTCTTTAGGGTTTTCTCATTATTATGCTCCCTTTGTACTCTCTTACTCCCACGACACTCTCTGGGGTATATATTCTGAAATTTCACGCATACCATAAAGTATCTTTGGAATGTTACAGTATAATTGTTTAGAGAAACATTTAATGGATGAGTAGGCATCAAGAGGCCTCAGCTAAGGGAAAAGAAAAGTTAAAACGCTAGAAGCATTTTGTATTGAATGATCTTCTCAGCGTGAGGACAGGAGATGGACATTCGATCCAAAAATCTGGTATTGACTCAAGCGACATAAAACCAGCTCCGAGGCACATGAAGCCATCCAGCCACCTCACAAAACATCTGCTGCCACCCACCTCTTTCCAAAGGGGCTTTAGTCCCTCTCTAGTAAAGCAAGCGAATGCTATAGGATCTTATTTGATTAGTAACAGGAATATTATGATAAGGGATTACATGATCTCGACAATTAGCTTTTTTTTTCTCTTTTTCCAAATTGGTTGCTTGGTTTCCCGATTTACAGCCTAAGTAATTTGCATGTGGATGATATGGAAATGCAACAGAAGTAACTGGAAAAAAACCGCTGGGCACTGACTACAGAGCCAGCTAAAAAAAGCTGAACATTCTTTCACTACAGGAAACTGCTACAGACAATGTGCTGTAAATTAAAGCCAATTTTCCTGAATTCCCTGAAGGACTGCTCCTCCCAGAGATTCTACAAATCCATTAGCAAAGGCCCATCATAAGTTTCCTTATTTACTGATGAGAGCTTAAAAAAAGCACATCCAAAATAAAGTGTAGAGTGTATTGGGGGCAGCGGAGAAGGACAGATCAGGCCCAACCTTACAGAATTGATTCACGCCCTGATTATTAGAGCACAGCTGAGAGGGGTTTTACTCTCAATCCCTCCTCCTCCCCCTGTTTTGCTAAGTCCAGAAAAAGCAAATTAATTACCTCCCTACCTGAATTTCTGATCCAAAGAACAGCTGCTGAGGCAGGAGAGGTGCCCTGCGCTGACACGTGCTGCTCTGGAGGTGGAGGAGTCCCTTTAGCACCAGAGGCAGAAGAGCCCAGGTCCCTACAAGCTGCTGCCACGGCTGAAGCTTGTCTTATGGGGCACCTAAACTCCCCGTCCCACTGGCTCCTGTGGTGCTCACCAGTATGAATCGCAGCTGGTGCAGCACAATCTCTCCTCACTTCCTACTTCCACAGAACTTTGAGAAACCCAGTGTCTTTGATGACCTTCTATTTCTGCATTCAGCTTGGTAGAGAACAGGTACCAAGTCAAAAAAAATTAATTGGGAACGCACAGATAGCATGATTCTAAAAATTTCATCTGTTAATAAGTTCACAGACCAGTAGCAAAAGCTGTGCTGTGCAGCCTTCTAGTTCCAACCCAATTATGTTTTCAAAAATTCCTCATCTATTTGTAAAATCTGTGAATCTAAATCATATGTGCAAATAACGGATTGCACGTGCTGCTTTATTAAGTATGTAAGAGAGATCTGTAGGCACGTAAGATTGTAAGGGACTTCCCCAGTCACTGTATTTGCATCCTCCTGTCAGAACCGCTGTATTAAATAATCTCTCCCAGAAGACAGACATACCCATTTTAGAATCAGTTTTCTGTGTGCATACCCCCCCCCTCATATAACCTCAGAAGTAGGATATTTCTTTTAATTTCCAGCTTAATTCATTAAAGACCCCATCCAGAGGCCACGCAGATGAAACACTTCAGGTTGTGTGGGGGATGGTTTTTGTTTTTTTACATCCTCAAGTTTTTCTTTGTGTGCAAGAACACAGGGATTCAGATGTTGCTGTTTCACACGCTCACTTTTTGAAGTAATTTTTTTTTTTTTTTTCCCCCAATGCCATACTCAAAGGCAAATCCAAATATTCCATGGGGAACTTCTTCTGTAACTTTCAATTGGTGAATTATAGGGAACCATAATTCCACTGCTGATTTTAAAGCAAGGTATCCAGATTACTTCTTGTGTTACAATGACCACAACTAAGTCCGTCTCTGGGGGCAATGGGGAACACAACAGAGTTTACAATGAGATCTAAGGAACAGGGTATGTTAATCTTTTCAGCCCCTTAAATCCAGGAAAATCAAAAGCAAATGTCTCCCTACCATAGCATCATAAAACCCAACCCCAAATATTTGCATCTTAACGCCTGCTGGGATGTTTTCTGCTAACCATCCATTAGATTTCTTCTAATGCTCCGTACACCCCTTCCTCCACAGGCTGGATTGATTTCTTCCACAGTTTAACTTGGTTTTGCCAAAGTCTCTTTTAGTTCAGCATTGGCCGCCTGCCTAACGAAACGACCTTTCTTGATGCCAAAACTGTCATCTTTAGTTGCATAAGATGCATCTTACTTACAAACACGTATCAGGAACCAAATGTTTAAAGCTCGAAGAACTGCTGTTTTAAAATGATCTCAAGCAAAACTCAAATGGCGAAGTACCTAACGTTAGAGGAGACGGAAATCATTCCCAAGACAGATTTTTCTTTTCCTTTTGTATTTAAACACACCTTTTAAAGAGGAAACCCTAAAGTAATTATTAGAACATGAAAGCATATGCATTTAACCACAGAGAGCAGTGAGATGTGTAAGGCTCGCCCCAAAGGGGAAGCTGAAAGCTTCACTCAGTGTGAAGATATCACCACACAACGGTCACACACACTATAAATTTGTCTCTTATTGAAAAGACTGGCCTTTAAATATAAGAATCTGATAACCTTAGTAAGTTATCACATAGTCCTAATGATTGAAAAAATCCATCTAAATAAACTTCTTGCTCCATTTTTCTGCTGTAATTTCAGTCACAGCTGGAACAAGGATACCTGTGTAAGAAGCTGTTCTTCAGTCAGGTTGTTGACCCAGCGAGTGTACCGCTCAGTGGACTCCGGAGGATCTCTTCTGACTTGGCAACCAATAATCTAAAGCAAAATGAGAAAAATCACAGCCTGTAAACTGCCGTACCCTTGTGGCAACAAAATCATAAAATAAGCATTCAAACCATGGGAACTCCAAGAATTAAGATTATCTACACAGTCCTTATTAGCCCCCTTCATAATATAATATAATATAATATAATATAATATAATATAATATAATATAATATAATATAATATAATATAATATAATATAATATGTCACAGTTGCTCTGCTCAAATGTTAAATAGTTACAGACTTTCAAAGGTCTCTGGAAAACCAACACTGAGAACTGTCTTTCCAATAGCTTCCATCTGGGGAATACTTGAACCATTTCAGCCAAAGTTTTTAAGGGGAAGTCCCGCAACGGCAGCCACGTAGAATACAGACATTCAATCAAAAAGCTGAAGTTTCGCAAATGAAAGCTAGAACCTGGATAACACCAATCATACCAACAGTGCCATCAACTACAACACTCCACATTACTTAAAGTTCATATAAATAAGGACAAACCTATCAGTGTTCTGATTTGTCTCGTTCCTGGCAGAAGAACACTCCATTTTGATTTATTCACTGAAGTTCTATAGAGTCAAGCAGCATTTTCTTCTCTTCTGTAGCTTTATGGGTTGAATATGAATGATAATATTCTGCACAGCTATTGGCATAATAAATAGCTTTTGATACGCATCAAAACCAGAATATTAGAGGGAGTTCATGTTTGTGTGTCGTGGTTTAGCCTCAGACAGCAACAAGAACCACATGGCAGTCTCGCTCTCTCAAGGCCCCCCCACCAGCCATGAGCGGAGAATCAGAAGGAAAAGGCAAAACTCATGAGTAAACAAAGGCAGTTTAACAAAACAGCAAAGGGAACAAGAAAGCACTAACAGCAACACAGAGGAACATACAAACACGACCGTGCGCCAGCCTCAGCTCCTGCTGCCCCCCTGCATCCGGGGGAACCCACCCTATCCCCACCTGAACCACGACAATCTGTGTCTCCACAGACATGTATTAATCCGACTTCATACAAACACTGCACTGTTTGCTCCACCAATCTCTGGGCAGACAAGGACAAAGCCAAGGAGAAGCCCAGGAGTGGAGCTGTACACATCCCCCATGAACGGAGCTGTATCTGCTGAGCACAGCAAGTTCCCTCTGACAGGTACCGCTGTCTGCAGAGCCTGAACCCCCCAGATGTGAGCAGCCAGGAGAATCCTGCACGTGCAGTCATGAACACTTTTGATGTGGGAACAAGAACACCAGGGAGAAATCTTGCTGGGGGACTGCTGGCCATGAAACATCACAACTTAGAGTACGATTAAATGCAATCAAAATAACAAACATGAAAAGGGAAAAAGAAATCGTGACTTGCTTATTCTGTAAGAGCAAAGAGCGTCTCTGAACGAGGAAACCTTCTCCTCAAAGACAACTAGGAAATAGTATGGACAACTTCAGTCCTTTCCCTAACTTCCTCCTGATCACAGTTAAGTAATACTAAGACATTTTCAGAAGGTTAACCCCAAATTCTTATAAACTGAATATAAACTAGAAGAGTTCATGGATATGTTTTGAAAGGGGACACTCCACAGACATAAACTGCACAGGAGTTGCGTCTGGTGCCACATATTCTGTTCTGAGGACGATCCTCATTTTAGAATAGAACTATTTACAAACTGGTTTTGGTATCTGTTATCCAAGTCAGAGCACCTCTTCTTGCAGATCCTGGGATTTTATAATTTACAAGAAGCTTCAAAAATGTACAGAAGTCAGAATGGGAAAATCACGGAGCACCTTTTTCTCAACAGGTATTCTGTAACAATACAAGATGGAAACTTCCTTTCTTTATTAAAACAGTCACAGCCTGAGCTGAAATACAGAATTACAAACAGCTTTCACAAGGTAAAAGACAAAAAGGGAGCATCTCAAATGTGTTTTCCTGAAAACCTGGTTTTTGATTAAAGCCAAGTAGGAAGTGTAGGCACCTCTTTCTATGCAATTTGAAATTTTAATAGGAAGCAGAGGCCAGAGTTTCACAGTTTGTAGTAACTTCTGACCAGTCTGACCATTTTCATAAAAGCTGTTGATAGCTTAAGCAACCTTAAAAAAACAACGTTGAATCCAGGTGCTCAGCTAAAGGACTGTAATTCCCCAAAGTCCATAAAACAATCGGTTTGTATCTCAACTCCTGCTTCCAGAGAAAATGGAATGGATTTGATCAATTATCTGTACACACACCCAAGCAGAGGTGAAGGCAGACAGAATAATTGTTATTAAATTGGATCCTGATGGCTCTTTTCTGTATCATACATCACTTTGTGCAATTTCTAGAGTTTAACTTAGATTCTTAGCCAAAATTTCCTCCTCTTTCCATGTAACCATATAAATAATTCCATTGCACGTTCTGAATGACTTCTCCAAATTTTGGCTTGTAACAATTATTCTGTACTTACTGTACTGCTCTGTCTTATTGGTTTTGAAATACTTAGATACTTTTAGCCCTTAGGAATTGAAAACACAGTAATTAGGAAAAAAAAACCTCATCTAGGAATTACTGTTACAGCAGTGATGTAAATCCTGAACAGAACAAACACCACCATAATTTGCAGGAGAATCCTTGGAAGTGTCATTTTCCAAACTCCTTCAGCAAGTGACCTGCCCAACAGTAAGACAGAGAAAGAGGATAACAATCTAGAACCTTATATACAAACACACTAATCAAATTAAAAGAAAAACTTTTTTTTTAAAAGTACATTTTTTTGTACACAGCAATTTTGTTTTCTACAGCAAAGCTCAACCTGATGTTTAGAACAACAGTAAAACAAGTAGAAGATACTAATCTAGGAAAAATATATACAGAAATTCAGCAGAACAGGACTGGCCTCTGATGTTAAAGAGTCAGCCGTCAGAGTAACTCGGGGTTTCAAGATTCAAAGTACAATTTTTACCCAGTCAAATGAAAACTCAGAATATTCATAGAAAATCAACCCTTCTCTTGTTGTAGCTTGAAGTCCCTTTAGCCCCGCACTAAAGCCCCATTCCCGAAGGTTCATGGCATCTGGTCTCATGGGGTTTTACTAGACTCGATGGCAAGGGCTTCGAACAAGAAGCTCTCCCCAGAGCAGTGCATTTCACTTCCATGACTAAACAAGACCCAACTGATGCCTCTTGGTCCTTGAATTTTCAGAATCAGAGTCCAAACTGCTCCATTCTACAATCAGTGACAGAAGAACGTGTTATGTTGACCTACTCTAATAACAATGAGCACTAGAAAGGAAGAACAGGAGAACCAATGCTGAGAATTAATGTGAGAAAGAAAAGCTGGGAAAAGTCAAGACAATTCAAAATGTAACTTGGAAAAACAAAATTTTCTGAGATTCCACCTGCTTACTGACACCCTCGTTTCTCTAAATGATATTTAGTATATCCTACCTTCTCTCCACACCTTTGGCTTCTCTTACTCTTTTCTAGTTTGAGCTCTCGAAGGCAGGCATTACTGACGAATAAAATGGCTTCAATGGAGTTAAAATAAAGATGAAGTTATGATTTCACTCTAATTTCTTCGTCCTTACACACCAAATAGATCATTATCTAGACAATAAAATACCATAATATGTACTTAGCAATCCAACACTTGTTTCATATATGGAATTAAAGGAAGACAGAGGAAAAGAGGGGCTGATGTAGTCAAACTTTACTGAAGTGTCCCCAGCAGTAGTGGCTTTAACTTTGCTTTTTCTTAAAATTACCTGAACACTTTCACTTTGTATGCAGACAGCAAGGTTATTTCCAGGAGGCCTTCTAATTATTCCTAAAATATATTCTCTCACAAGCAAACTGAGTTGCTGTCTTCAGTCCTTCTCCTCATCCAAAAAACCCAAACCCCAACTGCTACCTGGAAATTCCTTTCTTTAAAAGCAAAGGAACAGAAATCGGGAGGTGACGCTCTTTGTGGTCTCTGGTGAGCTCTCCATGGACGTACCGAAGCCACCAGCCGGGCACAGAAAAGCTGGAATTGCCTTCCTGCAGAAGACGGGGTTGTAGAACACCATTTAACCCCACTCTTCCATTACAGTGGTATTACAGCAAATTATACTTTACAACACAAATGCATGTTACTAGAAACTGCTGCATTTTGATCTTGTGACACAGCAGGAAAATAACTACACGCTAATAACACAGTTAGCATTGTGTAAGAAGAGCGATGTTCCCACTTCCCTCTACCCCACCAAACCAGCAAAAGGCTTTGTGCAGGCGTCCTGCTTCCTTTTCATTTTCACAACCACTCCAGATCGCTTTCAGCACCATCTGAAGAGATATGTTTTAAATTCAAATCTTACAATTGTCACTACGCAACCAAATTTATTTCTAGACCCTCAGCCAGGAAGACTGCAGACCCTTCTGCTCCTTAGCTGGACCAGCCCCAACGGACTCTGCCTCCCGACTGGCATCCTCGGCTTCAACGAAGATAAACATCCCAGCACAGAGGAGCTCAGCCTGGCTCAGCACAGCCGCTGTGACGCAGAGCTCACCGAACCAGCTTCTTGCACCCAAGCAAAATCAGGATTAATTAGAGCACAAACGGGTTCCTCCAGTCCCCCAGTGTAAGGTGTGGCATCAGAAGCCACCACACGGTTTCCCATCTCCTCCACATCTCACACAGCCTTTATATTCACTTCCCTTCCTTGTAGATGTTAAATTGAAGTGAAAGGTTCTTCACTGTTGCTTCTTCCATGAGGTTTAAGATACTCGGATAAAATTCTTTCTGGCCTATTTCATGCCCATTCGCACTTCCAGAAGAAACCCTCCGTGTTAGAAACACTCTCTTTAATATTGTGAGCACCCGTTTCTGTGCAAAACAAGAAGCTCATCCAAGCGTCAACTTTTTGATCTAATTAGACAAGGTTATTTTTATACAACAAATGCTGACTGTACCCTGGCACACACCCGTACCGAGACTGAGCTATGTGGTACGTGCAACAAACGCAGCACGCGTCATACTCCAACTGGAAAGTTGCTGTAATGCAGTATTAACGTTACCTCCACAGTAATACAATGTTACTGTGATACAATTAAAACAGTACAAAAACCAGTATAAAAATAGGACAATAGGGTTCTCCACGAAACAGATGGGTGGCAGGGCAGCGGGTGACCCACAACACATCTAATGAGCACACTCAACGACTTGCTGACTGATACAAAGCTCAGTCACCACCACGTTTGGTGGGAGGCAGGACTGAGGATGGCTGGGAAGGGTGGCGCAGACACGATTGCGCTGGCCGAGCAGGAGCTCGAGAAACACCGAAACCAGCCGCTCTGACTGGCAAAGAGTCAAGGGCATCCTGCCCCTGGAAGAGTAACAGGAGGCCTGTGACTGCCCAGGCACGGGAAAAAGGGAGGTAAGAGAACCGCGAAGAAGGTACTAGGAGCAGGTGGACGTTTACGGAGCAAGCCAACTATGAGCTCACCTTTTGCAGTGGGTGTGAGCTAATTGTACTCATTAATTGCACCTGTTATAAACAGACTGAGCTATCCCAATGAAGTTGAAGCTTGCTGATCACTCATATTGAGTGGTCCCTGTCTTCCCTCTGCCGCGACACAGGACCATCCCCTACCCCAGGGCACCGCGCTGTCGGTAGGCTCTGGTGGGCGCACTCCTCTGAGCCACACCACCGCTCCACTGGCACACCAGTACTGCACTCAAACACCCGATCCGCAGAAAAAATCAGCACTCTACACCCAGCAGCAACCCCAGCCGCTCACATGACGGAACTTGGTCCAACTTTTCACTCCTGTTTCCTTTATAACAATTCAGGTAAAGCTGTGTCTTATTTTCATCATTTTAGGTTTTTACGTTTTCCACATATTCATGGAAAAGGAAGCGGGTGAGAGGAAGCAAAGATTAAATGAGCTGACAGTCGTTAAACACACCACGCTTTCTGCAGAGGTGGTGCTTTTTAAAAAACGAATCAGCACAACTTCACCCCGCACAGAGACTCTGTCTCATTCAGGAGAAAGTCTATGGGACAGAACCCTCCTGTTGCACTAAAGAGGAAATGAGGATGAAAAATTAATCCATCTCCAATTTGAACAGATTTTTTCCATCCCACTTTTGTAAAAAAAGGCAATTAGCAGGCAAAAAGGCAGCAGGCACCTACTGTATACATACATACGATTTCTTCATATAATATATCTTTTTTTAAGGAACTTTTTCTAATGCATTTTTTTTAATTAACCAACCAATAGAAAGGACATAGAACTGTTGGAATCGGCCCAGGGGAGGACCACCAAGATGCTGAGAGGGCTGGAGCCCCTCTGCTGTGAGGACAGGCTGAGGGAGCTGGGGCTGTTCAGCCTGGAGAAGAGAAGGCTCTGGGGAGAGCTTGGAGCAGCCTTCCAGGATCTGAAGGGAGCTCCAGGAGAGCTGGAGAGGGACTCTTGGTCAGGGAGGGGAGGGACAGGACAAGGGGGAAGGGTTTTAAATGGAAAGAGGGGAGATTTAGATTGGATATTAGGAAGAACTTCTTTCCTGTGAGGGTGATGAAGCACTAGAGCAGGTTGCCCGGAGAAGCTGTGGCTGCCCCATCCCTGGAGGGGTTCAAGGCCAGGCTGGATGGGGCTTGGAGCAACCTGGTGTGGTGGGAGGTGTCCCTGCCCAGGGCAGGGGGGTTGGAGCTGGATGGTCTTTGAGGTCCCTTCCAACTCTAACCATTCTATGAATCTATAAATAATGATGCTGAAGCAGATACTGGAGAAACATGGTTTTTTTTAGGAAGGAAAAAATCCACAGCTTTCTTGTCCTAAATAAATTGCTTTCCTCCACTTAAATGAGAAGCAACTATCAAAGGTTAAGTGCAAAAATTTCTCCACACAGAAAAAGTGCCCAGTGTTGAGTTTCCTGTTAGAAATCTGACTGAATGACGTAAGGCTCCTACAAGAGATTGTAACTAGCTACTTAGTGAAGCTTTAATTAGAAGTATCACAATATCTGATCCGAGATAATGTTCTGCAAGAAGAAAGTCTATTCAAATACCAAGCAACACAGGAAGGATTCTCTCTAGTGCACAAAGCCTTTGCCCCAACACGGCTATGAGTGCCCACAGAGGGAAATTTCCTAAACTAGAAGAGCCAACATGAGAGATTTACCTCATCCTGAAGGTTTAAGAAGAGTCTTTTATTAATCCTGTCTACATCTTGATGGATAAAAGTAGATGTCACCTGAGCTGTCTCCAAATTCTATTTATTTTTGTTGTATTAATTTTCACACACACTCTCCCTCAGTCGGGGGGACACGGCAGAGATATCCTGAAATTCAAAAAAAAACTTGACAGAAGAGTGAAAATTTTTCTCTCTCTCTTCGGTCTATATTGATTTTTTTGGTTTTCATCCATGTAATATTTTAAACATGATTTGGTTGTAAAAGCTTCTATGAAAATGTTTTTCTTCCTGGGGACACGCAGCTGCCCCTTTATTTCTCTATCTCTTTGAAAGATCGGCAGAGCCCTAGGGGTGGGGGCAGCACCTCCACCACGGGCTGTCACCAGCAGAGACCAGCAGCATCCCCAGGAAGCTTCAGTGGAAGCGTCACCTAGAGATGGACCAAGAAAAGAGCAGCTGACGGAGACAGCCCAGGACTTCTCAAGGCGCCTTACGAAATAGTGCTTGTAGCATAATTTTTAATTGCAGAGCTGTGACTCAGCATTGGCTTGTCTGATCACCCATTTCTCACAGGAAACATGATTAACAACCTTTCACAAGCCCTTATTTGTCCCTCAGTCAGAACTTTATTATGTTTATTAGCACGACTCTAGAACCAAGATTTAACCATTAAAACCTCTGAGTACTGGATAAGATTTTCAGCCAAAAGCAGCAAGTATAATTTCACTCATTTTAACTAAATGTGAACAGGAGATTATACTTATAGTATTAATTTGTTCCTTCAGCCAACTTAGGAAAAGTTAAACAATATTTGGAACCATGTAATAAAATCTATTTCCAGAGCCAAATGCTGGAGTGGGGAAGCAAGATCATCTTGAAGAAATTTGTCAGCTCTGTTTCTAGTTCTGCTTCTTACTATTCTTATTTAGAGGAAGTCATTAAAGCTCTACATAGCTAAATCTGTATTTTGTAAAAATATGCTGGGATATCCCAACATATTTTTATTAAAAAAAAACAAACATATCTATAGGATATTATTGGGTGGTCTTCCTTTGAATTGTCATGGTCCTATAGAAGAACCTGTCTATAAAATGCTAACTATTAAGAAAATAAAATTATAACAACA
>VZRU01000657.1:48900-64046 GCA_013398155.1 Pedionomus torquatus
ATAAAATAATAATAATAATAATAATAATAATAATAATAATAATAATAATAATAATAATAATAATAATAATAATAATATCTTGTTTAGGCTTGATTGAGCTGCCATTTAAGCAAATTCCCCATAACTACAATTCATTCCATTAAAAGTAACACCAGCTACAAGAATTCACAGTTACTTTAAAACTCAAGAAAATTTGTATTTGGATAATGTGACAAAAATAGAGGGTGGTTAGTCCAAAAAAAATCATGTCACCTGAAAGATGAAGAGAGATGTACAAAATTTAGCTAATAAATACACTTTACACTGAGTTCCCAGACAAGCACATGCCCATTGCAACAACCAAAGCATCTGCTTTAATCAATAAGAAATTAACACCGTACAGCAACAGTTACACAGGGTAGATATTCATACCAACAATCAGCATTTTGGATTTTGACCTTATTGCAAAGAAGAATTAAAATTTGTGCTGTTAAAACTACTAAAAGAACTTATTTAAATTACACTGTGTTTTTCTAGAGGTCCAGGGCCTTTTAATGAAAGAGGAAGATTGAGTGAATGAAGATACCAGTGGCTGTAAGAAGGATCTTGTCACTATCATTTGCTGTAATCAAAGACACCTGGAAAGAATTTTTTACGTGGTTAAAAGTCTTTCAAAAATTATAAATGTGGGTAAGAATGTAAAATGTATTTTCTCTCCCTCTCATTTCCAACAGGAGAAACAGTGTTCTTCAAAACACGTAACACCCGTGAATAATTTGCATTACGTGTAAAGAAATAAAACAGACTCTAGTGTATTTAAAGGATTTTTATCAAGTATGTTGATAGTACTAACTCCCCAGAGAATCCTTTAGGTCTGATGAATACCCATTTCCACAGATGGTCTGTAGCATTCTATTTTTAAGAACACTCGTTGAATCTTCTCCTCGGCACTGGTTCAAGTCCAAAGCCACACTAGGATGTTACATGTCTATGTTCAGCACATAAAAAGAGAGTAATTAAAACCCAAGGAATTCTGAATTTTCTTTATTGAATTCATATGAAAATCAAGAAGTCAAGGAGGTGTAAGGAGAATGAGCACAGCTGAGCATCTCACCACGCGTGCACTGACAACGGACACTGCCATCTGGATCAAATCATGGAGGAGGAGCAAGACACACTTTTAGAAAATTTTAAGTAAGTACCACTGAAGAGAGAGATACTACAGCACATGAACCAGTTTCAGAAGTTCTTTTTGAAGCTAAATGATAAACCGACATACTGACTTAAAGTTTATAAATATGTTTGTGCACACGCAATCCAAATTTGATGCAAATTAAGTAAACTCTTTGGATCCTGTCAAGATGCTTATACAACCAGTCCTTTGCATGAAGCCTAACAACAGTCCAACAGAGCAAGAGGTTTGCATTATTTTTATTTTAAAACAAATTTCTGTTGTGTCTGTAGCTCCACAAAGTATGATCAGGTTAATAAAAGCTGTCACCACAGCGGAATACCTGGACACAAGGAGGAGGGGATCTTGATTTTCAGACGTTTCATTCTTCAGACATAATTAAAACAATTAATTATGCTGAAAGTCTGTATTACAGTCAGACATTCGTTAATAATAACAATCGTCTGATGGGTTTATTGGCATGTGGAGGCCATATTAAACACAAATTTAATTACAAAGTGGTGTAAGTTGGGATGTTTCTCATTTGGGATATTTGATTAAATGTACAACAGCCTTAAACTGACAGTGTGGCTTTGCTTTTTATTAGGCAGCTTCCTTAAAGATTCTTTTTAATATTTCTGACAAACCATGGTGCGTTTTCAAAGACACAAGTGAATTCCAGCAGATCTGGGTAATACACATGGAAAGGCCCAATTAGTGAAAACCGTGGTAAGAATAATAGTCTCATTGTCAAACACAGAATTTTTAAACTCTTCGTGCAGAGAAGAATCATGTTTTCTCCTCTTAAACATATTCCACCATCACCAGAACAAACCCTTCACACAAGTGCTGCTCTAGTTTCTACCCTCCACGCTAAAAGAACATTACTGAATTATAAGGAACTTTTAAAAACCTCCAATGACAATTTCCTGAAGTCGTAAATATATGAATTTTTCTAAGTATTTATACTGGATAGCCTGAACTTAGAATCACATTTTTTCATAGGAAAATGGTTTTCCCTGGGAAAAAAAAAAAAACATTAAAGACTTGTCCTTTGTTTCCAGTGTGCAGTACATGGGAACGGAGTGTAGTCTAGAAGTTCTCGCAACAAGAATGCTTAGACTAGTTCATGAAAATAATTCTCTGGTCATTTTTTTCTCCTACATGAAAAATAAATTGATTTCGGACAATCAACAATCTCTTCAGGGCAATAATCTCATTTCCCCCTCTGTCCATACCAAAGATGGACCGGAGCCTCCCCAGATCTACTGAGCCCATTTAGTCGAGCAAATTCCTATTAAGAGGGTTAAGCAAACATGCCAGTATCAAAGTGTTTCTCTTTAATAGCTGTCCTATGAATTAATACTTACATTAAAGCTAAACTCTACAGCACTGCTTGCTGGGACGTGCCTGGGCAAAACACGCTGATGTGTCTCAAACGTGCTGAGCAAGGGAGACAGAAGAGCTGATGCAAATGAACCAAGGTGAAGCAAAGATGACACAAGTTCTACACGATTTTAATCAAGATTTTAATCAAGTTCATGTCCAAAATAAAAGCATTTCTTGCTCAGCTATACGTAACAACTGGAAGACAAAACAATAAAAGGGAGATGGGTAAAACCTGAGCTTCGGCCGCAGGCACAGAATGAGAGAACACCAACAACATCAACTTGTTGCACACAGAGGATGGAATTTAAACGAAGGGGCTTTTCTATCACACCAAACAGAGCGCTAATACTTCATTATGTAGTTACATCTAATGACAGTTTAGCAAAGGTTCACATTTGCTTATGATCTTTTCACACCTGTAAAATTACATACACAATACTAACCTACTTTTGCAGTCACAACTAAAACGCTGTCTAATTTAAGTAGAGAAAAGGTAATAAAATCCCTGGGGGATAAAGGCTCAGACCACAGGATTTCCTTAAAACAGCAGCTGAGGAATGGCAAGCGTGCATCTTAGCGCTCCTAAATGACGTCCTTGTTCACATCATCACACCACTTCAATTAAACGAGACCTGATCATAGAACAGGGTGGGTGGGAAGGCCTTTAAAGGCCATCTCGTCCCACTGCTCTGCCACGAGCAGGGACATCTTCAACTGGATGAGGTTGCTCCCAAGTTATCTCAATTCTGCCAGCTCCTGCCATACAGAGTTCCCTCATTCATTAGAATAAATCCATGTCTAAGTGCAACGTAATTACCAGACTGTATAATAACCACTCTGACTCCCAAAAGAAAGTACACAGCAGAAGCATCGCATGTAGTGTGAAATGCAATGTGTTACTTTTGGGACTACTCTAACGTTAGAGTAATAAGAAGATACAGCAAACAAAAGGCTTTAAAATCTTTCAGAGGTGACCAAACTCTACTGGTATGTGTATGTAAAACCACTACACGCTGAGCACTGCCAGTGTTTCCAGATTGCTGCTGTTTGCTGCTGATGTATAAGGCAGCTTCCCTCTTTATTTTTCTTCCCATTTTTATTTTTTATCCATGCTCTCTTTCATCAGGAAGCAGCCTGGCACAAGATGGATAAAACAACCTTCTGCCTTTATTCCGGACTTGTGATGATGAGCGGGAACAAACCCCCTACGTTAATGTGATATATTATGGCACAGCTGCTCAGTAAGAGGCTACACGTTTCTGTTGTACAAGGCAGTGTTCTGGTGGGCAATGCTGCACATTCTGTCACAAGAGTTTCTACACGTGCAGTTGCACACCTGGGACGGGCTGGAAACAGTTCTCTGGATCTTGTTTCCACTAGTGGAGTACACAACACCTTAACTTCCCAGTGAAACAGGTCGCTGGTTCCCACGCAGTGCTCTTCCTGCACACACACAACTGCTGCCCGCTGACGTGAAGAGCTGCTCTGATAACAGCACAGCACCTGGAAGCTGGTCCAGACTACCCAGGATCATCTCCCTTCCTTCCAGGACAAGAGCTAGAGCTAAAATATGGAACTCACTGACAGATGATGTAAGAATGTTTATTAATCTTTTTGCACTTGGAACGAAACAAAGCTCAGTATTTTTTTAAGCCCTTCTCATAATACAGCTCTCACGGATGAACTCGCACAAACCCCACCTCTCTTGCCAACATAGAAATAGTTGAAACATTGACATCCTTTAGGTAATTTGAAAAAGAACCAGGTCTCATCATGATGGCCATAAAACACTCAGAATGCCGCTCTTAGAAATTTTTTCCACATTAATATCTACTTCATGTACACTGAAAACTATTCAGTTTAATTATACCTGTAAGAGAGGATTTATTGCGTACTTTTTGTTGCTCCTAAGAAAATCAGATTTTCAGGTACTGATTTAAATCAATAAAGGGGGAAGCTAGAAGTACTGATGTAATAAGGAATCAATGGAATCTGATCATTTTAGTCACAAAAAAGAGAAAGTGAAATGCTTCAAACTACTGCTCAATAAGCAATGGGTAAGGAAAAACGGGGAGGAGCAAGGAATCCAGTCTTTCTGAGATGTAACAGAGATGTGTAAGAGGTCCAGGCAAGTGGAATGGCCCAGGGTACAGTAATTATACCAAAACCTCATCTATTAGACTATAGCTTTTAAAATCAAGAAACGTATGTTCAGACCAAAAGAAAATGAAACAAAAAAATAATTTCTAAATTTTCTAAACTTAATTTGTGAGCTTCAGTGAGGGTGGTGGAGGGAGATAAAATGCTTTGGCCTAGAGAAAAGGAAAGGCTCAAGCTCAGCCATCTCATCCGTTTGTTCATTTCCCCAATTCATTTGCTGATTGCACAACATCTGTTTACAGCTTTCCCAGAGGCAGATGAACAGGTCTGTGAACCAGCAGCACCGCCACATTGTTCCAGTTCACTCAGTCCAATCAACAGTCACATTAACCATCAAAGATAGGCAGAATTTAGTCAGTCGGTTAACATATCTAGATAAAGCAATAGGTTAAAACGGCCTTAGGCGTTGTGGCTCTTGATCCAAATCCAAGCTAAAGAATACGCCAAAAATTCGCCTTAGAGATGCAAAAGAGCGAGAATTTCTCATTGAAGAAATGCCAATAATTACACTTACTGTTCCCTCCCGTGCCCAGGTATCCTCCCTGTTTGAGAAAGAGGCCAGTGATTTTACACTAAAAAATATGTTCATTCTGTCACTGCTACAGATTCGCCTCTTATTCAATTAGTGAAAACAAAAGGAAATAACATTATTTCTTTGTCCACATTTTGACTGCAGCTGTTGGGAAGACTGTTGGGAAGACACAGGCCACAGTGTGGAAGAGCCCGGCTCTTTTCTGAACACTTCTTCTTCGGAAAGAGATACAAAAATTGGAAGTGACTTGCTGTTCACGTGCACGGCCATACCATAGGGGCACACGTACTCAAAACAGTGGTGAGAGGGAGAGAAAATTAACACCATGCCCAGCACACAAAATGATGTCCAAAACCATTCAGTATGGCTCTAAGAGAGATGAGGAGGTCAGAGGGTTTTGAGTACAAATAGTAGCACATGTCATTTTAGCATCCTTCTCTTCTCCTTTTGGGATCCTCAGGAAAAACTGGAAGAGTATTTCAAGTGCTGCACCATTCTTGAAAGCCGCCACCATGGCAGGGCAGCTTGGCACAGTGTGGCTGGGCACCTGTGCATCTCAGGGATGAAGCACTTTCCAGAGCGACTCTCTAATGCTACTAGAGCTCTCCAAGAGCACGCTCAAACCACATCCAACAATTTCATCTTGGCATGCCCACAGCAGCTCCTGATGCAAGGACCCTGCAACAAGACAGCCTGGAAGCAGGTAACGATCTCATCTGCCCTTGAAACAGAAAGCTTTGGGACTTCTTAAATGGTACTACTGAGCTCAAAAGAAATAACAGGATAAATGTGGGACCCAGGTGTAAAAGACTGCACTCGGTGTGCAGGGGTGGTTTGGGAAACAACGCTGAAACTGCCCATTTCCAAGGCTACTCCAATCTCAGAAGCCTTGCTCAACAGAGCACTAGTACGTACGCAAAGGCGTTCTGGAGGAGGCCATAAGTATAACTAATACAAGATATGAAGGTCTGATTTTTTTCAGAATGAAGGGAAACATGATCTTGACTCTTCCCCATCATTAACTGCCAAGAAAGCATATGTGATTTGTGGTTGGTAAATAAGCAACACATGGCTTATTCTAAGACAGATGCTGCTTCTAGGGATAAATGAAAAAACTAAAGAGAGAGACTTCAGCAACAGTCGTTCACTCTAAACTTTTACTGATGAACAGTTCCATCTAACAAGACCTATTTTAAGTCTTCAAGATAAGAATACCTTAAGAAAGTAGAGATGAATTTGCTCTTGCCAATTGAGTAGTCTATGATACAGGAAATAAAGCCAAGGGCTGCTGCAGTAGTACTCCAGTCATACCCCACACCTGAACCTGGTTTCTTTTCAGAAACAGAGACACCAGTTTGTCTGAAGAACAACTGGTTGGAGAGACATTCCAAAGGCATCTGATCTCTTGTTCCACTGTTTAGCTACCAGCTTCAAGTCAGGGTAAGACACACATTTAAGAATAACACGAGAGAGTAAGAACCTCAGGGATTAGTTAGGATCTGGGAGAAGATTCCTCTCTGTGGGGAAAATTAGAGACCTTTCTTACCTGCAGGGCAAGGTAACCCATCTGCAGTATTAATGACAGTGAACTGAAGTCCAGTATTGGAGCCCACCGGGAATTCTGGCTCTCAGTAACAACAGCACTAAGCTAGGGTTGGGAACAAAATTTCTGAGACTACATGAAGTGAAAAATCCAGGTCAGAAGAAGTTGCAAAACAGTGGAAAGTCCAAGTCTGCAAATTAGAATTTCAGGAACAAACCAAAAAAGCTCACTGCTTCACTGGCATTTCTCTAGCTTCTGCTTTTTATTATTCTCCACCTATTCCGGCTTACCATACAGACTGAAGCGAGGGTCAGAACTTCAGATACAGAACTGAACTTTATTCAAACATCTCACACTGTCTTCCAAGGCCAGAAAATGGAACGGAACTATTATCCTGAGGAGAGTAGAGAGATCATTCTTTTAAGAAGAACGGCCCACCCTGACATTGGTCAGTAGACTCATAGCCAGAAGGTCAACTTTTCTTTTCTCAAAGTAACTCAAGTTGAGTCAGGGCTTTTGAGGAGCTCTGGACCAAACTGATATATTTGCTCATCAGGAATGGATGTTCCCATTTCTCCCTTCAGGCCTTTGAATTAAAGTTCTGTCAAATACAACACTAAACCAGAAAGTATACTTCACATTAAAAACATTTCTGTAACTGTAAAATGGAAAAACATGTTCCACTCAATTCCAACAGATTCATTTTTGCCTTCACAGGGTTCAAGAACAAAGAAGTAAAATCCTTACACCTAAAAGGCATCACAAGGCAAGAAAAAATAGAAAGTAAAAGCTAGTAGATGTTTAAATAATAGGGGGGGAGGGAAAAGGAAAAAAAAAAAAAAAAAAAAAAAGGTCATTGCCCAAAAAGCTGAAAGAAACACCCCAATTCGGTAGAAAGTTGAGAGAAAATGACAGCATGAGAGAGGCTGCAGCCAGATGTACTATCTCTATGCCGATGAGGAGCACACACATACCTACCATTTTTCTCAAGATTTAAAATCACAGGCCTTTTGCTCCATTTGTTTCTGAGAATTTTTACATTTTCCTAAATTAAAGATTTAGGTACTAGTGTATCAGATAACTGAAAGGTGGAAACCCTTATTTCTCACACTTAACCACATTGAGCTTGTCTACTTTATTTAGTGAAGTGCAAAGCTCACCTTTAAGCTTTGCAAAGAGGCCACACTAACAGGACAAGTGAAGATGAGTCTAGAGTATGGGATGAACAAGTTTGTGTTGCTTAGAATACATCATGAAAAAATGCCCTTCAGACTACTCAGGCACTCATTATTACTGATTTGATTGTCATTTAATAGTTTGTACTGAATTCTGTTAGGCACTAAGTACAACAGAATATAAACAAAACAGTTGAAGTGTTTTCTAAATAGACTACAAACTGTTTAGTTGAAATTAGTCTAATTTAAGTCTTAACGTACAGATACAGAAGACACATAAGCAAGAAATATGATAGCTCTTAGCACTAGTTTCCATAAAACAAGATTACTGGATCAACTTGCCCCTCTGGTTTTTTGGCATTTTACTACAGAATTACATTAGCTGATCTGTATCAGAACAAAAACAACTTTCAATGTATCATTTTATTATGTTCACAACGCAAATTAGGTTAAGTGCTACTCAGGTACTACTAAAACTATAATTTGATAAATTACATTGTAAGGATTATCAGATTTCATAAGAGACCTACTACAGGTGGTATGATGAGCAGGTACATACTCCACCATCAAGCAGCAGGTTGTTTGGCAGATGTTCTGCAGCTGAAACAACAGCAAGTATCTCTACTTTGAATCAAGTGTGTTTCAGAGAGAAAGTTCAAAAGGTGTTTAATTCCCAGAGGGTGATAATCCTAAAACTGCCTGTTTTGTTCTGAGACCTGCGGGAAATACCTTCTTGACAGGTCAAGTCAATTGACCTTTTCTTTCCAGAAACCTCTTGCACAATGAAATACATCTCACAAGAGAAAATGCCAGAGATGTGAAAACAGTAAGTCTATTTTTGCCAAACGTTGCTGATAGGAAAACACACCCAGTTTTCAAGTTTATAAAGGAGTATCTATGTCAGTAACATTGACAAATAAAATAATTGCCATAATGAATGATTTGTATTTATGATCCTCAGCAAATAGAATATATACACAAACTCTTTCTAAAGGATACTTGTCCTAATCACAGAAATTTATTTCAAATCAAAAATCATACAGATCATAAAACTGCTATCTCACAGAATGCTCTTGAGAGTGTATTCCACAAGACCAAAGAATGGCAGTCTAGTGATGTGTTCTTCTGCCGGCAGACACGGGGAGAAACATCAATTTAACTGCAGGCCAGTTTATTAAAGATAACAACCCATACATTCCTTACAGTTTACAGTTTCTTAAATATTAAACACAAATAAACCATACCTGCGGCAAATCCTTTGCAGCTTTTCACACTACTTGGGCTACTTCACTAAAGCATTCTGCCTCACATTACATACATTAGTGAAACTCGTACACTTATTTGAAAAAGAGTATCACTGTCATAATGACATTTGGTTTACTGAACAGAGAAAATGAATGGAAGAAAAGAAGTTCAATCAAAGCTACTATTCAGTGCAAGGATTAAAAATAAAAGAATGCACTGGTTATTGCTTTGCCTCCACCAGCCCTACTGTGAAATTTTCATATCCTTTTAAAGATGTATCCGGGACTCTGTAAAAGAAAAACACACAAATACAAACAAGAAAAAAGTACTCACACTGTTTGGATGTTGAATGGCAGCTTCGTGCTGCAGTCTAACCCGCTGTGGCATCATCACATCATCCTGAAATAAATAGCACACTGTTACTGAACATAAAAAGGGTCACAGTACAGTACCCAGACACACATTAGAATATGCTGCTAAATTAACATCATTTTACTGGCTTGCAGTCAGAAAAACAAATGGAACAAATATTAAGAAACTTTACACTTTCAGTGGATTAAATTCAACCCTGTTCAAATTGGAAGTGATCAAAACTCCTATGTAACAGCGGTGTGTTGTGATCTGTACATATACCTTATGGGCACCCACACATTTTACATTTCTAAAGAAATTAATCAACTCATTAACAACTCTGATAGCAGTACTGGCAGTATGCGTACACAATGAACTAACCCTGATTAAAAGCCTGAGATCCAAGACATTCTAGCACCACGATGAAATGTTCTTTGTAGTCTGGCTGTTCCTTTTTTCATTGATAAGGAAAAGCCTTCTATCTCTAGATCTATCAGTGTGTTGTACTTTATGAGCACAAAAACTAGTAGTTCTGAAATGGTAAAATTCTAACAAAAGAAAAAACCTACACAGTATTCTTCAGCATTGGCACTGGCTTTAAAAGGCAACCTCTAGATTTAAATTTGATGTTACTATTTCTTTCACCTCTAACATAAATGTTTATTTTGTTTACATACAAAAAGACAAGTTGCCTTGTAAAGAGTTACTAATCCTGCTATCCTTCCTTGAAAAGACAGGAGACACTCCTTTCCAATTATATTATTTCCTGTTCAAAATTATATCCTTTCTATGGTTTTCCAGTCTACCAAGATGCCCAACTGTAGCACAAATTTTCTTCCCTAAATTTAGCCTCTTGAGATTTCTACCTATATTCTTTTCCGTTTTGGTGCCATATTTCTTCACTTTTAAAGGATTAGTTCAGTCTTTCTTGGACACTGGTTAAAGCTAACACGTCCTTTTTCTTGTCAGAGTATTTCCAAGTGACCCCAGCTTACCAGGCAAACATTATTCAACAGACCCTGAATTCCTGTTCTACATCTCTTGTTTTAATGGTTCCTCACATTAAAATAATTCTAAAGAGATTCCTACCGAAGTCAAAAACCCAAATATTGAATATCCAACAACCTTCCCATTAAAACTTTCAGTCAAATCAATGGCAACAAAAATACATTAATGCTTAAGCAGCTAGAGCTTAGAGGGTTGAATGACCTTGATATAAAGGTTTTACCAAAACCAACACAAGGGTGTAAAAAATTTTAGAAGTAGATCCAACTATTAAATACAACTCAAGGTTAAAGATAAAACAGAGGAACAATAAAACCGACCCTTATCACATGCAAGTTTATAAAAGATAAAAGGGATACATTGTCAAAAGCCTTTTTCTGTATTTTGTATTCAGGACGTGTTTGCTAACAAGCGCAAGAGATGTTACTTATTTTCAAAGCCAAAAGTGAAAAAAAACTTTCTGATTTCTCAACCTCTGTACATCAGCTACTTCAGAACTACAAGGATATTATTTAAAATCTAATGCACTTTATCAATATGGCACCAGAATTCAGGCACTGCACAAAGCCAATGTTCTAATAAAATGCTTACCCTATTTCCAGTAAGAACCATAATCCTATTTCTTTCTGCCAAATATGGAGCTGATTTTTGTAAATTAAAACCTGGTTTTAATTTAAACAGTAGAAGATATATTTTAATTGAGCTTTGTTCACTTCTTTAAAAATTACTTTGGATTCTTAGATGTCTTCTTGACCCAAAAAAAAGGAAGAATGCAAAAGAAATCCATTGAAAAGCAAGGCGTTTCCATGCTTAGAACAAGGTTACTATTATCTCTTATAATATACAAGATATGCTCTTATTTTAAAAGATTCCACTGCTTATGATCCTGCACAACAAAGATGCATGAAACAGAACTCATACATTCACAGGGATGAAAAATAATCTACCCGAATTGAAAAGGTTAAATCAGCGTGGAAAGTATTCAAACCAAATTCAAATATCCTATTCACCAAACGGATCGATCTCCTGTTTTTATAAGCAGACAACTTGACAGGAAAGGTCCAGTTCCTGCTAACAAAACCCTGTGTTGTTCTGATGCTATTGGCAAAAATAACAAGTCTACAGATTTGGGTCTTAGGCTATCATCAAGATCATCAGTGCTCTGTAAAACAGAACTAAAAAGGGGGCACTATAACCACTAAAACTTCAGAATGCCTTTTTTCTTAATGCATCTTTGTTCTCTAATGCTGGAAAACTCTACGAGCTCTTATCCTGAATGACTCGTACATTTTTTGGTAAGAATTTTGCCTTCTTTTTTTTATTAAAAAGTTTACACATATGTTGTACTGCTGTATAGTTCTGTCCAGGTTCACGGAAGAAGAAAGGAGAAAAGAAAAGGGATCCCAAATAAAATCATAAAGCAATTAGGCAACGAGGAAGAACAGCACAAATTAGAAACCACATCCCAGACAAAACTGAGTCACATCAGTCATTTAGCTTTTTAGACTCAGGCTAGACAACTGTAAAGGAAAAGCTAACTCCAAAATCCAATGCTTCACAGATTCTTTCCTATTGATGACAGGGCAGGTAACCACAAAGTGGAAAACAGAATATATTTATACAGAAATAATCTTAAGTAATGTGGTTGCACTCTAGGCCAGTGTGCAAAAACCAAATGAAATTCTAATGAGTAAAACCAAACAGATTGTACCACAAAATAAGAGCACGCTGAAATTTTTTCAACTTCATAGGCCACTGATACACCCAGCCTCACGTTATTTGGCAAGGGGTCATGGAGTTTAAGCAACCACAACGTTATAATACTTTATCCAGCTGTACAGTGGGTAATCACAAGTTTTCTACCAAAATTGTTGTATTTATGATATTAAGTTCAGTAACTGTGTTGCCAGACTGTGGTTTCTACACAGTTTAAAACTGAGAATAAAACATAAAACATCAGTAATTAGAAAAACATTTTCCAAACTATTTTCCACTCAGGTTGCGTTAGACAAAAACAAAAGTACCTATCTGAATGTAGCTAGATCAAAAAGGGAAGTATATTTAGTTTGTTTCTGTCTCCTAGGTATGAGTAGGCAAGATAACGAGGCTAGCAGTGAATTACACGGAATATGTAATTTTAAAAAACAGAAGTGTCCACTGAGGTTCAATTGTCCCTGTTAACATGGAAGTCTCTAACAGCCATGTCCTAGCAGACATAAGGCAGGCAGGATGAAGAAAGACTCCCCTGGCTGAAAGAAAGGACTAAAGAACTGACATTAAATAAATGTACACCTTCACTAAGCATGTACTCTCAATAAGATAGCTAACTAAAAAAGAACCCGTAAGTAAATCTGTGTTCATGTGATCCCCCCACTCATCAAAACTTTAAGACAAATCTCAGGCAATAGCTAGGTTTACTGTCATCTAAATACGTGTATACAACGCAAACATGGCAAAACAAACAGGTAATCAGCAAGAAAAGAAACGACATAAATAGAAATCTACTATAGGCACTAAAAATAACATAAAATTTGTAGGAATTTTGTTGATTACAAACATGTTTCCTGTTCTGCAGTGTCCACTCTGAGTAGGAAAACAATTTGCTGAAAGATGGGTGAATGAAAAGGACTTTCACATGAAAAGGCAGCAGGGGTTTCTAAACAAGCCCAGATGTGTTTCTGCCGGCGGGAGCTGTGATCTCCATCACCTCTCAGTCCCAGAGACACTCCATCTGCTCGTGTCCCCATCGCACACCACCCTTCTGCAGAAAGCTGCCTTGCTCCTGCTGAGTTCCACACCACATACGGGTGCTGCCAAAGCAGAAAAGCTCCTTATTCAGCCATCAGCTGGGCCGTTTCCCTTCCGACCACAGGCACCATCCATTAGAAAAACACACACTATCTATACTGAGCTAATTGTTTTGGTTTACTTTACTCATATATTTAGTTGAAGAAAAAGGAAAACTAAATCAATAGGCTGAGATTAAGAATATTACTCATAGCTGTTGTTTCAGTATGGGTTTCTTAAATCAATTTGGGCACATTCAAATGACAAGCATTTGCTGGCCTCTTCAACCCGGCCGTCTGGACCACACTGAACTCCGCAGTGGTAACTTCATGATTTGCCCTTAAAAGTGGGGGGGTTTGCAATTCAGGAAGTAAAATAAAACATACAACTCAATGTACAATACACATCTGCTTTTTGAAGCCAAGGACAAGTTCTCATAGAACACCACACCAACTATAGCCCAGTATGGAAGTGCTGTCCCAAGCTGACGTTACAGACTCAGCATCACAGGGTTTTCCAAATTCCTTCATAACTGGCTGCTCAAAAATAAAAACAAAGAAGAGCTGATACACTCCATCCTCACAATCATAACACCTTCTTCCCACTGCAGCTATCACAATGAAATACAATGTGTAGCAACACCCAGAGGAGTGTGGGACGCAGTGACAAGCAACATGGCATCTCCAAAGTTTTTCAGTTCATCAAATGGTCATTCATTCGTCCTGCACCTGCTCTACGGTGAAAATCTGCCATCGCTACTGTTCAGATCAGCTCCTTGAACCAGGGAAGGAAAAAGCTCGGGACCTCCAAGAACTTGGTGCCAACAGCACCATCATAGCAAATACACCAATCCTAGGCAATTTTCTCGAAGGCAGGTTTTTAAAGCCACCCCACGCTGTCAGGCACATCAGAATCCTACACTGGAATGGTCACACACACACTCGAGCAGAACACACCCCGACGGTCTGTCTGTACTTGTAAGAGCACCGGATAAAACCACTACTCTTCTGTTTCTACTTCTGATTAAACTGAGAAGGAAGGTCACAACAAAGAAAGCACTTCCATTTAAGAAGGGGACTTTATTAACACCTTTCTCCTCTTGAGAACCTGAATGCCTAGTAACTTCCATCAGTATAAAACTAATTACTATCTATTTAGGGAATCTTTTTATTCGGCATCACCATTTATTTATCAGGACATTTTTGCTGCCGCAGCAGGTCCCACCGAGGTGCATTTGTCAGCAAATGCCGACACGTGCCTTTCTGTATCTACTTCTTCTGTAGTCACCGGAGATCACTTTGGATCCTTCTCAGTTAGATCGCTGAGAAAAACAGTATGTGAGTCTTTGCAGGCAAGAGAAGCAACGCTCACACGCTGTGCAACCGCAAAGTCTGCAAACTCAGACAAGTAAAATCCTCATTGCCAATTCCAAATCCACTTTAGCTACTAAACAGATGGAGGTATAGGTAGGGAGAAGTTATGGCAACACAATTCTGAAGGTTTGCTTCCAAGTCATGGTGGGGCAAAAACAGGGGGTCTGAGAATGAAGAACTGCCCACAGTAGGGGAAGATCATGTTTGAGACCACCTGAGGAACCTGACGGTGCATAAGTCCATGGGACCTGATGAAATCCACCCATGGGTCCTGAAGGAGTTGGGGGATGAAGCTGCCAGGCCACTTTCCATCATATTTGAGAAATCACAGCAATCTGGTAAAATTCCTGCAGATTGGAAAAGGGGAACATAACCCCAACATTCAAAAAAAAGAAAAAAAAAAAAAAAAAAAAAAAAAAGAAACCAGGGAACTACA
>VZRU01000657.1:64857-78727 GCA_013398155.1 Pedionomus torquatus
ATGGAGGTGTTCAAGGCCAGGCTGGATGGGGCTTGAGGTGTCCCTGCCCAGTGGGAGGGGGTTGGAACTGGATGTTCTTTAAGGTCCCTTCCAACTCTAACAATTCTGTGATTTATGAATCTGAAAGTTAAATTGTCACATTCCACAAAGAGGCATTTAATCTTTTTTAATACATTTTTTGTATTAATTATCTGTTTACAGAACAATAAAAGGAATGATGCCTTCAAGAACTCATAGTTTGTCTGGGTGCTCATTAGTGATTCAGAAACACACACAACGATTATGGACAGAAGGAGCTTCTGGTAATGGAGTTCATCACCCTCTGAGTAAGCTTATTTCAATTTTTCAAACCACAGGATCAAATTTGAAAGGAATAGTATTGTAACAGAAAGCAAATACATGAAGTCTGATCCCTGCTTCATTTCTTAAGCTACAGAGATGTTAATTTGCAAGGAAGGAACCACAGAATCCCAGGCTGGAAGAGACCTCAAGCTCATCCGGTCCAACCTTTCTTGGCAAAGGCACAGTCTAGACAAGACGGTCCAGCACCCGGTCCAGCCGAATCCTTAATGTGTTCAATGTTGGGGAATCCACCACTTCCCTGGGGAGATTATTCCAATGGGTGATTGTTCTCACTGTGAAAACGTTTCCTCTTGTGTCCAACTGGAATCTCCCCAGGATTAAGTTGTACCCATTACCCATTGTCTTCTCCATGTGACTCCTTGTAAAAAGGGAGTGTTCAACTTATTTGTAGCCACCCTTTAAATACTGGAACACACTAGTAAGGTCTCCCGTAAGTCTTCTTTTCTCAAGGTTGAACAAATCCAGTTGTTTCAGCCTTTCCTTACACAGGAGCCTTCCCAGTCCTTGGATCATCTTGGTGGCCCTTTCCTGGACCCTCTCCAGCCTGTCCACATCTTTTTTGTATAGTGTGGACCAAACCTGAACACAATATTCCAGCTGTGGCCTGACCAGTGCTGGGTAGAGTGGGATAACAACTTCTTCTTCTTCTCTGCTGGTGATGCTCTGCTGCAGGAGCACACTCTTCACTCATATTGAGCTTGTTGTCCACCAACACTCCCTTGTTGTCCACCAACACTCCCAGGTCCGTTTCCAGAGGCCTGCTCCACAGCCAGGTAGATCTCTGGGATCACATTATCCTGTATTTTAAAAAGTATAAGCGCCTGAGGAGCAACATATAATGGCAACTAACAAGAAATCTACCTTTCCAAAACCAGCAAGTTATGGGGAGACTATAAAAACAAACAGCTCTGTTTATAACAGAAAGGAAGCTTGAAGGGTGAACTCCCTGAAACACCTACCAAAACTGGCCAGCCAAGGTCCAACCACCTTCTTCCAAGACCTTTATGAATACTCCCTCAATGAAGTGGTTTTGAACTTGAAACTCAAGAAAAGCATGCAATTAAGAATTAACGTTCCCAACTGAAATCTCACAAAGAGAAAGGCCCAGGTCAGCAGCTGCCAATTCAAATACGGGACCGCCGATTCCGGTGGTCCACCCTCACTTGCCGTGAATAAAACTTAACTGTTTCCCTACATCATCTTCAACTGCTAGCAAGCAGTGACACTGTGGCATCATGGCCTAGAGTCACATCTTGGAACTGGCTAAGAATCTCAGAAATAGCGATACGCTGCCAACAGAGCCTTTCAAAAGACTAAAACAAGTGTGTCTGACTCAAGTGAACATGATTGGGTTTGGAATACTGGAGGTCAAAAGAGGACAGATTTTTATATTTCTTCTTTAATAGTCAGGAATCCTCCAACACCACATTCATTAAACCTGAAACAATGGAAACAGATTATACAGACAAAATCAAGGCATATTCCTTCTTAAAGAAATACAGGTTTATACCATATAGGCATGTTTAAGTTTATGTCGATGAAAACAGCAGAAAACAGAACTTTCAGTGTAAGAGTTTTGCTGTGATCCAATCGCATACAGTATTATAACAAAGACGGCAACCACCCCAGAGAACTGACAGGCCAAGGCTGCAATAAAAGGCAAACGGCAGGTAAAGTCGTAACTGCAGTTGGAAGAAGAGTAAAGCTTACAGTGAAGTGTTTTTGCGTAATTAACTCATTCTGTTGTCACTATGACTGAGAATTTCTGAGACTACAAATGTTAAATATGAACAATTTGTTAAGTATCTTCAATGTTTCTACTTGTTTTCCTGGTGGGAAAAACGCCTCAGTAGCTTAGAGGTGGAATCTGCAACAAGCAGCACAGCAAAACCACTCCATAACAGCTATTAGTCAAACAGCTGCCACTTCATACTAGAATAGGCTGATCAAATTCTGACAGTTCTGAGCTCTGTAACCTTTTTTTCCACATTTCTTCCCAATTTGTTGTCCTCACAAAGCTGTGTTGAGAGACATAACACAAGCAGCTTGACTCCAGCTGGAATGGTAAGCAAAACAGTCTCTCTGGAGCCAGTGCATCCAGAGATGCTTCCCAATATGCTCATACATTCATTTAACTCAAAAAAAGTGAAGTGAATACACAAGGACCCATAATGTATTTCTCCACCTATACAACATGTATACAAACTACTGACCCAACCTCACTTCCCTCCATATCCACCTACAACAAACCTGAAATTGTAGCTGCACTTCTGAAGGTCACTTCCCTGGCACTGCTGCAGCACATTCCAAAAGGCTGATATCAACATTCCTTCCTAGAGAGCCTGATACCGGATTGGTGACTGAAATGAAGAAGGTAGGTGGCGTGTAGAAGCGGAGCTGTTAAACAGCTGGCAACATCTGTGTTTCAGCTATTATCACACAACATTTACTAAGTACAGCCAAAATATTGAGCAATTTTTAGTCTTGTAGCAGTTTCCACACTCATTGTATTTCCTCCAATCTGTTTTCAGAAAAAAATGGTAGTCACAAGGAGACTGTAGAAAATACAAGTAAGTAACACCAACCTTTTTTTTTTTTTTTATCAAGTTTCAGTTCAGAATGCCTTCTATTTCAAAGCATCTAGGTCAATAGCAGGAATAGAAAAGCACAGAAGATAAAATCTTGGTAGCTTCTTCTAAGCTTATCCACATTTTAAGTCACAAAATTCACAAATGACTTCAACTATGTCTTTATTAAATATAAACTTATGCTAATGATACGATTACAGAATGCAAAAGCATCACCTGTTCCATTCCATAACAGTTGTTAATTTGCTTCCCTGATGTTCTCTTATCCTGCACAGCTAGTCAGCAGACAGAAACATCACAGCACCATCAAGATGCATGCTGTAGAAAAACCGTCAGGTAAATGAAATTTACCAACTCTGAAGAGATGTCTATAAAAATATCAATTAAAGAATTTAATTTTCTAGTTTCTACTGAGTTTCAAACAACTAGATCTGTCTGGATTGAAAAGCAAGACTAATCCAACATGTACCTCAGTAAATTATTCTGTACAGACATTAATATTAAGCTTCACAGGACAAGAAAACAGTCAGTTAATTTATCACTCAAGCACACACACGGACTCAGCTTCAGTCAATGTAAGTATAACACATAAATAATCCTAACTATTCCCTGGAATGCCCCACACAATGTGGTATCTGTCCAAGCCTGGAATACCTGAACTTGGCAGATCGTAAGTAAGATCTAACTTTTTTTATTTTTTCTTTTTCATTTTAGACATGTGAGCACCCTCACTGACTCACAAAATAGGAGAGTTAAATCCATGCAGTAATTGATATAAATTAAATGGCACTTGGGTTTGTGTGTACCTGAGGTAACCCCCCACCTGGTTCCCAGATTAATTCATCTCAATTAAACTGGCATCACTCCAATTACTTCATGGCATAATTTATGATGTCCCCTACACTCTTCCAAAATCTGGTGAGTCTGCTGATCAAAAACAGAGCAGGGGGTTTTGTGCTCATACTTCCTCAAAATAATTTGTTTATGGAACAGACACTGACACTCAGTGCTGGATATGAAGTAATTATTTTTTGATCTCTGAGTAACTGACCTTTCCAAACACCATTAATTTGTATATACGGCTGCGAATTCTGTGTATTCAATGGATGTTCAAAATGCTGTGTATGAACTACGCATAACCCCATATGTATCAGATGCTGCATTTCAAAGCTTCACCCTCCATCAGCTTATATACAAAGATTTACATGAAATACTCCCTGGAAAACAAACACCCCAAACCAACAAACAGTTAAAAGGGAATTCAGATAAATTCAAATAAATGCATTTTAAAAGACACACTGTGTTGGTAAATACAGTAATAACTTAATAAGAACAAGAATAAAGGCCAGGAAAGCCACCTGACAAACTTAGTTTCTTAAATTGCAAGACAAAAAATTTCTGTTGCATTGCCTTGGGTCAGAAGATCTGCACCAGCATTTAACCTACACTTTCAGCAGCCAGTTCATCCCAGTACTACACTATTCAGTTCCAATTCAGAGGAAAGAATCAATCTTCAGGTGAAATTACATGAGATCAGTGAGCCTTAATGGTTCTGCTCTTGCCTGATCCCAGCCACACGGCACCACTCCTCAGCTCAGCTATGCAGAGTTGTGAAACCCTTCACTGCATATTAAACTGCAAAAAGTCAGATAGTTATCTGTGGGTGAGTGAACTGAATGGGCTCCCTGAAGGTATCCAACAAAGCCCAGGGGGGAAAAAAGAAAATCAGGATGGAAGGTGAGACCTTTCCTATTTTGCATCAAAAAGGCAACAGATTAGCTCTCAGTTTCTCGTCAATATAATTTTCTGAAGAATGCAGGAAACAAAAATCCTGAAAACACCTAAATACCAACGTTATCCAACCCTGCTCACAAGAGCTTGTGAAATCTGATAGGATCAGACAATGGTGGAAGGCTGCAGGCGTTCTACAGGTTGGAAGACAACTTTACAGCTATGGATAACAACCAGCACATTTAACACCCAAACATCTTCAATGAGCTTGTCTTTAAGGCAAACCAAAAACTACATCAAAAACCAAAGAATTTTATTGGCAAAATTAAGTTAGACAAAATGCAGTAACTTACTGAATCCAGAAAGCAGAGATAGGTTCCTGAGCTCTGAATTACTGCTTGGTTTTTAGCAAATCCAACTGTCGAGAAACCAAAGATCGAATTATGAAGCAGTTTTTACTTTTTTATTTTTTTAAATCTTAACCACAGTCAACAACAGATGAAAGGAAATATGAAAATCAGTATCGGGTAAAGTACGTGATTTTTCCGTATTTTAAACAAGGTAATTTGTAGATACTTAAATAGTATGCCTATCCCAGTCTTTTTTCCAAGTGATTATCACTTTTATGTGTTAGAATTCTACCACCAAAAAGAATCAGAATACTTTTGCTAGCTGCCCACAAAGATATAACATGTAACATGTATCCTGAAGCGTCCAGCTGCCTAGGTTTCACATCCAGTACCCCAGATCACAGAATGATTTGGGTTGGAAGAGACCTTTAAAGGTCATCTAGTCCAACACTCCTGCAGTGAGCAGATGCTGAAAACCCCTGGCTGTAGATTTCATCTCTTAAGTCATAATAAATAGTAACAAATAATACAAAAGGCAAAGAAAGAACAAGAGATTGATAGGCAACAACTTCTTCCCATCAGGGGGGCAGGTCACAGACTCATAGGATGGTCTGGGCAGGAGCTCCCAAGGTCATGTAGCCTGACCCACCCACAGTCAGCAGGGACACCCAGCAAAGACACCCCCAACTAGCCCAGGTGGCCCAGAGCCTCATCCAGCCTCACCCTGAATGTCTCCAGGGAAGAGGCCTCAACCACCTCCATGGGCAACCTGCTCCAGTGTTCCACCACCCTCAGAGGAAAGAATTTGTTCCTAAAGTTCCTCAGAAAGACTCAAAAAAAGTTTGTTCCATAATGCTTGTTAAAGTATGCAAATACAAAAACTTCATGCACTATGTATGTAATGGTACATGTAACATGGAGCCAAAGCAGAATATATGTAGAAGGATCAGAAACATGGCTCATTTATATCATAAAAGGTGTGGGAGAACAGGAATAGACAGCCAAGGGTAAGGATGGGGCTGCAGCAACCTGCAATAAGATCAACTCAGCCTCCCACTGAAATCTACCAGTGAAGTAGGAGTGTTCACCTAGGATCACTTTTGTATGTAGACAAGGTCTACCTAAGAACATTCCAGTCTCTGAAGTTTTTTCCTGAGCGGCATTATAACAAAAGACCCCCCTACACCCAGTGTTATTCCACTTGGTCATCAGGCTTTGTTTAAGTATTTATGGAACCAAGTCAGGGAATCTGGCACAAGACTGCCCTGACACACAAACCAAATGACGTGAAGTTGTGCAATACTGTGGGGGTTTTATTCTTTAACAGGAAAACTGGAAACATAAACCCAGAAAATCTCACCATGAAGTGGAGACGGATACTTTTAAGTAATATTACCCCTAAAGTTCCTGATTTTGCAGTTGAAAAAAAAAGCAGACTTCTCTACATTTTTTATGCGATAGAGGTTTAAGTTTAACTGCGCTCAAAGGCTCACTTAGTTTTAAGGCACATGCTCCGTAGCTATTTTGCTGAGTAGTCCAAGCACAGAAAAAGACTTATGACTGCGTTTCTTACTGCCTCAAAGGAACATTATGTCAATGACCAATGGAACACTACTAATAAAGGCTCTTCCTTATAAATGTGTTATTCTTCTCTGAGGTATTTTAAGTATTCTAATCCTCACCTTAACTTCTCTTCATCATGGATTTCTTGGATTTACTACCTTACAGCATATTTACATATTTTTACACACATGTGAATATCTAATCTCACATATACAGTTACTCTCATTCTCCTTTCTGTTGGCAGTAAAAAAGCAGCTGGCAAAGTCAGTAGCTACCACAACAGCAGAGCTGAATCCTGGCAAGAGCAGTTTTAGTGGGAAACAACGGATGCAAGTTAGCAGGTTTGGACATGCCAAACAAGACAAACCCTCACACTGCGGAGGTCCCAACTAAAGCAAGAGGTAAAAGAACACAACAGAACAAAATTTTCCCAACATCAATCAAATCGCTACTCTCCTACATCATTACCAGCTGTAAAGCTGCTTGTAATTACATTTCAATGCTTTCATTAGTAAACCCCTACATTTCAACAACCTTCACTAGAAAATAATGAAGTACAAGGAATCAATAACCTAAGAAAAAAAGTGAAGGAGCCTAAAAGGCAACTGCAAGATGACGATTATATTACTCTGTGAGCTTTCTGAAACATTTCAGATCTCGTTTTCAAATAAAACACTTTAAATAATGTTGTGAAATATTTAATATTTCTATGAGGAAAAAGTTGGAAAATACTTCTAAGATTTAAGACAGAAACCATTCTGAAGCTTTTCACATGCCAGCTATTTCTTTAGAGGAGAGAGAAGAAAATACACATTTTAAAAATTATTAATGAGGCAAATCTAATTCCCCATAGAAGAAACTAGATATTAAAACTTATTTCATCACAACAAATCCTTCGTTTGGCATGAGTAAAAAACTTTCTTTAATATTACTCTACTGAACAAAAATCAAATGTTTGTGCCAGGTCTCTGAGTTTTGTAAGGCCTGCTTACTTGGTGAAAAGAGCCTGTTACCATGGCTACAGCCGTAAAAACCTAAGCCTCAGTGAGATATTAACATTCCTCACTCTTGGAAAGAAAAAGGTTTCCTTTTTTTAGGCAAGTGACCCTTTCTTTTTCTCTAGGTTCCCCCCCTTTCTTTTACATGTTAGAAAAGAATCAGAAATAAATCCTAATCTTGTGTAAATAGTTGAAGATGTGAAGCCTGACTAGTACATTGTTTCTGTACTAAAGCATCTTCTTTTAAAGGAAAGACTCCTTACAGTTGTAACTAGTCCTTAACATAATAAAAGTAAATCACTGAAAGCAAACAAATACTATGGATTTCAAGTAACCTGCTCCTAAAATGTAACAACCATGAAGAAAAGATGTCCTCATTTTAACAGTGACCTGAGAGTGACTTCCACATGAGTAAGCTTGGGTTTGGTTTTGTTGTTGTTTGGTTTTTTTTTAAAGAAATATGCATTTCATACTATTATTTAAAACAACGCTCACAGCTGCATCCTCCACCCAAAATTCATTAAACATTTAATGCTTTAACACTAACAAATGCATCTTAAACAAAAAATAATCACTACACTCCTTGTAGTCCACAATTCAAACTTAGTTTAAGTTTCAGTTTCCTAAAGTGCAAAGGTGAACTGACTTCAGAATTCTGAAAGGGGGGGAAAGAAGACAGATAAATTTACAGTAACACAAGCAGTTCTTGACATTGCTCAACTCCAGCTTTATCAGTTGCCCAAAAGAGAAAATTTCCCTTTACAAACCGTGTCTGTCTTTTGTCATCACCAGCTCAATAATGCTAATATTACAAGTTGCACTGTCAAAACACCACCAATTCATGCTAGAGATACTAAAATACTAAAAATATTTACAGTAACAGTTAGGCTGTGTTACTTCAGTACTGATAGGTCTGACAACTGTTTAAAAAACAGCTTTAAAGAAGTCTATAGTCAAAAGAAATGACAGTAAATAAATCCAGGAGCCTATACCAAGTTCCAGATTAATTCAGGACACAAACTCCAATTGATTTGCTTGTTCCAACAAGCTTAATTTCCATCCGCTTTCTGAAACAGAACTGGGCTTTTTTATAATAAGATCATTTTGAGAAAACTCTAATAAGCCTAGGTTTCCTTCCAGTTACAAACAGGAGGTTTTGAAATAACCAGAAACTGACCACATTTTGTGTTACAGCATTTCCAGTGTGTGCCTTTTAAGTGAGATAACTTGAAAGACACAAATTTGTAACCAGTTTGATATCAATCCCTACTTGTCTACTCATTGTCACAAAATGCAGAATGATAGAAACCTAAGTTATACATCTCCCCTACAAAATGTGAGCACATTTTGTCCTGTTGCTTCTCTCAGAACACAGACAGGATCTCTCAAACTCAACACCATTCAACACCAGCTTCTCCAAAGAGCAATATACTTTTATTTCTGTTTTACATTTTAGTAAGCTCATCTGCTAAAAAAAAACTAAACTGAAAACAATCAACACAAGCAAAAGCTAAAGTGTTGTAGAGATTTGTTTGTTATGTCCTCCAGTGGGTAAGTGTAGTTCGTATTATCAATGGGCAATCACACCGTGCACCTATCTGGTAGCTCAGTAAATATATTGTTCAAGGCCTTGTGTAAATACTTAGGATTTCAGTGAGAGTTTTTAGCTCACATCAAAACATTTCTGTTTTGATCTGATCATTAAGGAATATCAAAATGTGTTTTGTTCTATTTCAGGGTTTATCCTACAAAACTGAAAGATACGAGTTTACTTTTTAAATCTTTATGTAAGAAAATTTCTATTTATTTTTTCTTAAAACTCGTCTCCTGAAGATACATCTGGTATCAGAAACCCACAGTAAAATTGTAAGCATTAACAACGTTGTGTACACTACAATTAAACAAAATTCTTTTGCGGAGTAGAGCACAAGCGTTAAGCCAAGTTCTTCTTTCCTGGATGTATAAACAAATTCTATATAGCCACAACCAACAGGGCCAAACTCTAAATTGGAATGAGCTTTTGAACAGAGAGCTCTGGAAAACAATGTGGGGTTTTTTTTCCATTGCGATGCAAGTGATTACAAAGACACTTTTCAAACTGAAAAACAGACAATGGCTGCAATAACAACCTGACTTTCAAAACCAAAAATCACTATTAAGGTACACACCGCCTTGAGGTTGAGATGAATCATTACTGCTGACGATTACTGGAACACCGGCATCTTCCAACTTGATCTTCCATTTCTCAATTATTTCAGCTGAACCATCCTAGAAAAACAATGACATAGATGCAGCTACTTTAACTCGTACGGCGAATAAAACAGAGTCCAAAACAAAAAATCCTATCAGAGACAGTACTGACTTGGACAAGGTTTTAAATAAGGTCTGAAACATACCTTACTGGCGTCATTAAAAACCGACAGCTCCATGGTTTCTTTAAAATCTTGTTCCCAAACTGACTTCAAGCATTCATCCAACCAGCGTTCACTATTGTGAACAGGCACAATGACAGACTACAAAAAAAACAAAACAACAAAAAAAAAAAACAACTTGTATTTACAGTACAAGAATATTCATTAAAAGGAGAAGTGCAAGATCATTCAGAACGTAGCTTTCACAGCAGATCTTTAATTTTGATTATCAATATATGATTTGAGTTCTATAACATGGCTTTTGGTAGATCTTGGTCTTTTTTGTTTCTCCAAGAAAACAGAAGAGACTACCGAACCAAAAACGCTAACCAAACATCTCTACCACCACACTAACCTGTCTCTAGTATCCCTGCATTTCTTACAAAACTCTTTACTTCTGTCTTCCATTTATGTATCCTACTTACCAATATTTCTTTAAGCTTACTACCTAATTGGAGGCGCCCTAGCCAAGCTTTTAAAAACTATTCTATCTAAAACACATCAGAAGGTGACATATGACACAGTTCCATGGTCTGCTATTTCAGTCACAGACCTTCCTCTATTGGTTCAGCCACACACGCACAAAGCATGAGAATTTATCTCAAGTATTTTAAGATAGGTTAGAAATCAGAGACGAGGCATTTCTCTGTTCAGTTACTCACCACTGCTAGTTTCCCCCCAAAAGTCCACACCTCCACCCCCTAATTCTTTCAGTATCTCAAAAAGAATACATTCCATTCACAGAATGTAAAGTCCTCAGAAATTAGTGCAGCAATATACTGGCTGTGTCGGTAAAGGAAGAGTCCAAAACCATACCTGTTAAGATTGCTTACAGGTGGTGAACTTACGGTAAAGAGCCTAAGTAACTTGTAAGTCTCATGGGGCATTTAAAGAAGTTCCTAGAAACAGGACTTAAACTCCTTATTGTATGGTGCAGGCATAAACACGGAGCTCGAAGAAGCAGAGGATTAGTTCCAATTGTGAACGTGTGAGAACCTGACATGTGAGCACGTGCACCCTGTGCAAATACATGCACAGACACACAAGAGTAGGCAGATTTCATGGACATTGAGGAGTGTATTTTTATTACTTTTATAGAGTATGATGTATGTGCACATAGGTACTAGAGTATGAAGTATGGTACAAGGATTAACATTTCATAGCAAAGTTAAAAAAAAATGTCAAAATGAAAGAGCATCCTGATTTTTGGCAGGATGCTGTAACAGGCAAAAAGGGCGTTTAAAAGAAGTAGAAGGAAAGATATTTAAAACTTTAAGCAAAGCAGGTCTTTGACTTCTGTTTTGGAGAGATAAATAAATTAAATAAAGATAAATAAAAAAAAAATAAATGTGAACTTGATCACCAAATAATTTCAAATATACCATACAGACAAAAAAATATTATTTCAAAATTGTCTTAGATTAGTAGTTTGAGACTAAAAAGATACGCAAAAGTTTGAGATTCTAAACTAATACATTCAATTTACTCAGGATTTTAATATCCTTTATGCCTAAACACAACTAAAAAAAAATCCAATACATTCATACTAATCAATCTAACATATTCATTGCGAAAGAAAAGAGTTCAATGATTTTCCAATTTGTTTTCTAATTAACACAGTAAAAATTTGACTATGCCATCAGAAACTAGCTTGATTTTGGCTTGAAAACTGTAGAATTGAAACTTGCTTTTTTTTCCCCCAATGAACTCCTGTTTTAAGGCAGGACAGCAGTGGGAAACATCAAGACTATGTTTGGACCTCTCTGTTTAGTTTGAACTGAAAGCATCAGAAATTGTGCTTTATCAGCAGCACATGTAAAATAATCCATAAATACCTGATGGCACTAAGATACTCTGAACTCAGCATAATAATTCAAAATATATTAGCATGTTCTCGAACACATTAGTGTGAGCAAGTTCTACCTCCACAGAACTATCACAACAACGTTGAGCTGGGCGCCTGCCAAAAAAAAAGTAGAGATGAATTGTTGANATTATCTATTTTAATCTCTGAAAAATGAATAAATCCACTCAAACAACTGTACACAGCAATACGATTAAAGTACCAGAGTACTGCTAACATTGTATGCTAGCTGCTCCTTTGGTTCTACCATTCTTATTCAGTTCACTTTGTAGCCTGGCTCAAAAGCTGCAGTTGGTATTTGTCCTGAACCAGGCATTTATAAATTGGCTTTTGTCATCGCGTGCCACTGTCAGAATACTTCCATCTCCTTGGTTCATTTAAAGACGGAAAAACATAAACCAGAGCACTATTTCACTTACAGGTGCAGATTCACTGTCAAAAAAACAGCTGGTAGTAACCTCATGAGACTGTGTCTATTCCTACTGTTCCAAAACAAAATCAACTACAGCTAAATCACGGCTGACAAACCGCCATCTCCAGGGACAGAAAACACCAGTCTTGCTAAGGCAATCTCTAAAAGCGGGCATAAGGGAGACCTGCAATAGTTCTCCCAATGTCTGAAGTCCTTTTGCTGCAGTTTATGCCAACTACTACTTCCAGATCCCACCATGGAATATTATTCTAGCTCTCCTTGCAGCAGCCTTTCATGTATTTGAAGACTGTTAGTGTAATAGTGAACTACAGAAATAGGCATAAAGTTCTTGCAAAGTAATTTTGAGAAAACACAGGGACATAAATGCAAACAACTAATGTATTTTTGTCATTAAAAGATCAACCGAGTCAGAATTATAATTTCATTAGCTGAGACTGACTGATAGCAGAATCCAGCAGAGAGCATTTTCACGGCCTATGAGGCAAGTACAACAGTTAAACACAGAACTATGAATCAAATTTGGATTTGACCACTGTGGCACTACCTGGGTTTCCCTGAATTTCACACATTCTAGATTAAGACCTGCAATGATTTTAGGCATTTGAGTAACGTAGCTTTGCCATCACTAAACCGAAGATAATTCTTGGCTTTCCTGCAGAAAGTTTTGATGGGTGGCAAAAACGACAGAATGCACAATGGAGAACAGGTAGTTCAGGCCCCTTTCTTACACTAAAGTATCACTCAGCCAAAATACTCCCTTCCTCCCGCAGCTAGACCACTGAAAAAACAATACATCAACCACAAGACTGAAAAGCAGAGAAATATAAGGATTTTTTAACAAAAAGAGTCAGAAACTGTGCAACTGAACATTTGCATCCAAGGAATCTTGTTTCTGACATTATCACCACCATCCTCCACTAAGAGTATATATGATGAACTTACTTTCAGTTTCCACAAATTTCAGCTCAAATAGACTCCTACCTGCCTCCATACCTGAAGGTGGAAAAAAAATCTAGACATAATTTTACCGCTGCTGAAGATTTTCTAGAAGTCAGAAATCGTTCTTTTTAAATGAAGTTTTCATATGAGTCACTATTCCAAACCTTTCAGCTCCTGGCTGTTGGCGGACACATGCTACTTCTGTCAGATTTCACATATGGGATCCTTTAAATGAACCCAGTGAGACTTTCAGGCCACAAACTCTGACTTGCCTTTACGAGCCCGGACTGTCCCGAAGCCGTTCATCATTTTTACTTGACCACTGATCTGTATGTTTGTGTTTTTCAAACGTTTGCCTCACTGAAGCCAAACTGCTGCCAAACCACATCAGCTGTGGGTACATAAATTGGTGAAAGACAAATATAATGAAGAAAATCTAAAGTATCTGAAGGGACCCTACAGGAGAGCAGGAGAGGGACTCTTGGTCAGGAAGTGGAGGGACAGGACAAGGGGGAATGGTTTTAAACTGGAAGAGGGGAGATTTAGATTGGATATTAGGAAAAAATTCTTTCCTGGGAGGATGGTGAGGCACTGGAACAGGCTGCCCAGGGAGGTTGTGGCTGCCCCATC
>VZRU01000657.1:79189-95217 GCA_013398155.1 Pedionomus torquatus
GGGCGCGACGGCGGCCGGAAGTGCCCGAAGGACCGGAAGTGCCGGAAGGACCGGAAGCGGCGCCGCTGCCCTGGGGAGGGAGCCTGGGCCTCGGGCGGGCCGCAGGGAGCCCCGGGTGGCGGCAGGAGGCTCAAGGAGGCCGCAGGGAGCCCCGGGTGGCGGCAGGGGGCCGCGGGTGGCTCAAGGAGGCCCCGGGGGGCTCAAGGAGGCCCCGGGTGGCGGCAGGAGGCCGCCCCGGGGCTCTTCAAGGCGTTCCTGCCGCGGCCTGTGCGCTGTGGCCCCGGAGCCGCCCTCCCCCGGCCCAGGCTCGCCTGGAGGCCCTGGCTGTGGAGACACCAAGTTCTTAAAAATGTACCTGCAGTTTCCCCCCATTCTCTAATGACTTTTTTTTTTTTTTTTGGTGCTTGTGTCTCTTTACTCAGCACTCCTCTAGTCTGTTCAGAGCTATCAGTGCCTTTTTTAATAACCTTTAAAAATGGGAAAATAACTGCTGGTAGTAATGATCTCATTGATCATTTACTTACTGAAACTGTGGTTGTGGAAGCACGCACTGCCGTGAAAGTATTCACAACAGAAAGGGTCTGCGAGACCAGGCCCCGTACAACAACCTATTCAGAATTTTTAAAATTTGCACAAAGCAATCTTTGTTGAGCAAAATCCTGAGATTATCCCTTGTTTATCTGGAGAGCCTGTTAAACAGCTAGACAATTCAAGGAGCAAACAGAGCAGAGTTATCTTAAAATGTTTGTTGGCACACAAATCTGAGAACCGGGGAGGTGAGGAAGACGGCCAAGCAGTAATTCACCCTCGGAATCTATTTCAAATTATCTACACGGCTTCTCTCCGTCCAGCCTGAGCTTAATCTCTCTGTGAACAGCACGGCTAAATATGATCATTGCTTCTTTTTTTTTCTTTTTTTCCTGTCGACGAAGGCTGCTAGCACTTTTATGTTGCCTGCATGCCTCGCTTTATCTAAGAAAGTGTAGCAGAGTATTGCTTTACTCGGCTGCACCAAACAAAAGTCCCAGTCAGGGACCGGTGCCTCATTATGCGAAGCGAGTCCACAACACGCAGAGCAGAGCCCACACGTCCTTCCCTGAGGGAAAGACAGAACCAATCCAAAACCACCAGAAATGTTTTCAAAGTTATATTCTGTAGCTGACCACGGAGGGTAATTAAATACAAGCATCTCCATAAAACTTGATTTTCATTTGGGGGGGATTTGGGGTAGACTTTTAAAGGCCCACTAGCATGCAGAACTATTCAGTGGGATCTCACCTCCACAGGGAGAGTCGTTACCTACTGGCTTTTGAAACTCTGTGTTCTTGGGCAACTAAATAGTTTTCAAAATACAGCTCGTTGTTGCAGTGCCTATTCCTCTTTCATGTGGGTCAGAATGGAAAGAGATCTCCTAATGCTGGCCCGACAAACTCATCCAGAAGAAAGCAAAACCAGCTTGGTCCTAGCGGTACTTCCAATTGCTTTATTTCAATTTCTGGAGTGGTGGGGATTGGCACACAAAGCAGTTCTTAGAGCTGAAAGCATTACAGAACCACAGACATTTATCATTAAACTAGTTTTGAGACGTTATTTCCTGATAAAGCAATCTGTTGGATCATTGCTGTGAGCCTTAAACTTGCAAGTTCTAGGGGCTTTAGCTATCAAATAGAATTTCTCCTCATCTTGATGGAAAGATGCAGTATCTAGAAAGTTGCTTTGTCATCTTTGTGTTTAACTGCCACTTCAAAAATTGCACAGACTAAACACAGTGTGGACAACTTAGACCTATTGACTTGTGAGTCAGCTCAACTCACCAGTCAGTCTCTCTACCGATTTCACCAGGAGTTTAAAAAAAAGAAGATAAACCAGGAGTGCCTGCAGAGGGTCTCACTGAGGTGATTTAGGCTAAGCAGTTCAGTTCTTTTTAAAGAGATCAAACCATAACTGAGGGGGTAAAAGAGTATCCTTACAAACAAAGGAGCACGTGGGCTACTTAGTTTAGTTGTATCTTTGTTTGGAAAGATAGAAGAAAACACTATACTTGCTCACTCTAACGCGTTTGTCACTGAATTCGCAGCCTTCGGTACTGAAGTATTTCCAGAACACACCATGTTGAAAGGATCATTCAACAGAGCAGGTAAATACTCAGTTCAGGGCTAGTTTTGAAACCACTTCTATTCAAAGAATGCTTTGAGCTTCCAAAAATGCTCTGTTACTTTCATAAAGTGTAGCAATTGAGTGGCAAGAAGAGATGCTGTATCTCTGTTTATAGCACCGTAGAGCAGAACGGGACTTGAGAAGCTCATCTAGGAGTCCTGCCATCCTGAGACAGGATCACTCTTGTCATTCCCAACACATCCCTGTTACCCTGTTCTCAAGGGCCTTCCTCCACAGCTGGGGCTTCACAACATCCTCAGACAATTTATTGCAAACGTCACTTTCTTTGCTCTTGGAAAGGATTATCTTTGCATCTAACCAAGGCCTTGCTGTGACTCCAAAGCCCCCTCAGATGTAGCAGGTCAAGGTCTTGCCCTTCCAGCAAAGGGACCCTGACACCTGCCACCTCCCCAGTTCTAGAGCTGTTGAGCATAAGCCTACTGCCTAACTTTTCCCTCTGATGGAGGAGTTTCTTCTGTCTCTCTTCCTCCATAGACTCGTGTCTTCAGCTTCCAAGGTGCAGTTCCACACTTTAAATCCTCTGTTAACAGCAGGAATTTAAATATTGGCCCATAGGCAGAAATTATACTCCTACCTTTGTTGATTCAGCACTTCAACCACATTTTAGGCCAGATGGAAAAAGTTCTGCTGGGCTTTTAGTAAAGCCTCAGCGCCCTATCCTGCTCTTTCACAGGCCTAAAAAAAGATACCCGCTTCATAATCAAACACAATGAGCGAATACAAAGGAGGAGGCCAGTAACCTGCCAAAGATAAGGCTAGAATCTCTTCTAAAGGAGACAGCCCAACATCCCTTAAGCCTGCCGCTGCCCTGAGAGGCTCCCTCTGCCCCCTCCTTCAGGGGTCCTCTGATAGCCCTCTCCGAGTGTTTTTATCCCCTGCAGCTGTGTGCCTTCTCAGCTGCTTTCTTGCTAATGCCTATGTTAACCCTTGCTTTGCCCGAGAGGGCTTGCAAACTCCATCCCAAACTCATTACTCCTTACCCACCCCACAGAAAGCAAGCCGTTCCTCTGCACAGCCACGATTCGTGTATTTGCGGGGTGTTTCCCCCCGTCCCACTCTCTCGTTTAGGTTATGCAGATCTGATTCATTCAGTACTTCCTTGCTGGTTGTGCTTTAGGCCTCTGTTCATTCCTGTCACTCTCTCCTGGACTCTCTCTGTGCACTTTGCATCTCGGCTGGAGGAAGAGATCCCGCTCCAGACCCGGTGCTCCCGCTGGGGCCGTACTGACGCTGGGCAGAGCAGGATTAGTCCCTGTGTCTTGCCAGCCATACTCCTGTTTGCACAGCTTAGTGCCGTGTTTGCCTTTTTCACAATGGCTTGACACTGTTGACTCCTAATCAGCTTGTGATCTATTATATCCCCTAGATCTTTTTCTGCATGAGGGAAACAGTATTTTAGCAGTTTTATTCCAGTCAGCCACATGAGAAGAAAATGACTAAAGTAGTGTGAGTGAGATTATCTGCTTTGTGCTTCAATACCAGAATTGTTTACTGATTTCCAATTAGTTACATGTGTACACCCTGTTAAGGGAGTTGCACAAGTGTTGCTAATGCCTTCCCTTGGCCGTCAGAGCCTTTATTGCTAGTGGGGACTAGTACCCAGCAGTTACTTGGGCCAAGTTCCCTGTGCGCTCAAGACTTCAAATGCTCGGCTGAAATTGCAGGGCTAACTGCTCTGAAGATAGCATCTTATAAATTAGGCACATTGAGTTTGAATAACCTCCCTGAAAAATGCTGTCATTCTTTCAAGAAGATCTGTTGTGTGATACGTTCCTCTCTTTGAAACATAAGCTGTCGTTATAAAGGATGTTGCTGTTGCTTGTTTCTTTTTTGTAAATGAGTCAGTCTGAAGAAGGCTGTGGTTGTTTTTATGAGTTGGCAAATGTCACAAATATTCTGTTAACAGGAGTACTGGACTTAAGTTCCTCTGTGGGAGAACTAGAATTGATTTCAGTACCAGCCCACACCTCCAAACACACGCTCTTCTTGACCGCCACCCGTCATCCCGCTCCCTGGGCACTTTGGTTTCATGTCCTCCCACCGCTCTGCTGGGTCACTTTGCAATTTTGTGCAGGTTGCCTCCTCCACCTGAGCCATTCTCCTAACTCCTGCAGTTCAGGCTGTCGAGCACACCTTTATTTTTAGTGTGTTTTTATGGGCCAAGACAGCAGAAGACAAGGCAGTGGCAAGGGAGAGGAACAGTTGTTCCACAGAATTGGACAAGATCTGTACAGGTTTTTCTTTGCCTAGGGCTTCGATAACTGAGCAATATTATGCAAAGTTAGACTTCTATTTGGCAATCTTTTCTGAAAGGAATGTTTCTGTATAATGCTAGATTTTAAAAATGCAATAGAAGAAACATCTTTACTCTGTAGCTGGTGAAATCTGCTGAAGAATCCAGTGATAGGCAACTGTTATGGTCTAACCACCTCGGTTAATACAGTTTGGTTTTGTTATTAAGTAACCAATCTGAAACCCAGTAAAGTAATAACGGTAGTTTCCCTTACCCAAAAAAGCTTTATAAGTAAGTTTTGTTGGGTTGGGGTTTTTTGGGGGGGTGGGGAGAAGTCTTATTTACAAAAGATAGCAAGATTCAGGTAATGGAAATAGATAAAAGTTAGCCTTGACATCCCGTTCTCCTAATCTTGACAAGTTCCTGTATGCCACGAGTGATAACCCTTGAGAATCAAAGCTTCTGCTTGAAGAATAAACCTTTAGAAAGTTCAGTTGAAGTTCTTTGATTTCCAAACCATACCTCTGTTTGATCTTCTTGATGAGTGAAATGTTAAGCACTTACAAAATAAAGTTATGTTAGACAGCTGAGGAACGTAGGTGGAATTGTGTATTTCCCAAAGATTCCCTGGTAAATTCATACTGTCCACAGCCAGAATTTTATTGAACTTCAGTACCTTTGGGAGCTTAGACTTCTTTGTATATAAGTACAGGAAGCATCTGACATTTTAAGATGGGAAAGTGCTTAAAGAAATAAATCATATCCCTACAAAGGAATGTATACATAACAGGAACTGGGATGTGTATAATATACAGAGACCCACAAGACAGTGTATTGGATGCACATCTTTATATGACATACAGACAGGAAGGGAAATGAGCAACATTTTGAATTATGAATTAGCCTAAGGCCTCTGAAGAAAAGATTACAGGAATTGTGTGGCTCTAGAGAATACAGCAACATTTACTCATTTACTTAATACATCTTCATTGGAAATAGAATTCAATGGGTACTTTAAATCTTTATACTACCCCATAAAAGACATCTTATTAGGTCATATCTTACTGCATCTTTTTATATCATTCTTAAAATGCTAACCTACTCTGAAAAGTAGGTCTTCAAGTACAGTTTATTGGGACTAATTCCATTCCAGTTTTGTTTAATTTTCAAGCAAAGACTGTTTTTCCATTTTCCTGTAAATGCCAATTCTTCAGACTCACCCTGGGTTATGAGATTCAAAGTTCTTTCAGATTCATGCATCTTCAGTAAAACAGATTTTACAGCTTCGTTAAAGTTAATAATACTGCTGATAATACAAAGGCCAGTGTGGTGAGCAGCTCACTCCTTACAGCTGTATTGGCTGCATGTTGTAAAAGAGTAGTAAAGAAGTAATTCTTGTCAGAAAATTGACCAGATGTGAGCAGAACAGAGACAGGAAACTGTTCTCTTTCAGTGAAAAGCCTTTACTCTATTTTTATGTACTTTTTTTTTTTTCTGAATGTAACTCTTCTCAGGGCCAGGAGGCCTTTGAGCAGCCTGACAAATACGCTGCTAACCTGGGGACCCCCAGCTCCACAAGGAAAGAAGCCAACAAGCTGTGCAAATGCTATCTGTGATGGCTTCTTACTATCTTATCCAACAGTGCCTGTGGCTCCTGGGCTGTGGGAGGGCTGGAGGCTCAGCCCCAGCATGAGATCATCCATCAAGTCCAGACTCATGATAGGAACATCCTTATGTTAGGCCGCTGAGCTCAACTGGAGGACGTATGGACTGCTGTGGGGAGCAGGTGATGACACCCCCAGGCTCTCGGGACTGCACAGCACCGCTGCTTCTCCCTGGCTTCAGGGAGGCGAGGAGAAGCTGTGGCCCCAGGCAGCATTAGGGACGGTGGGGGCTGCCAGTACGTGAGAGGGAAAGGAAGCTCTTTAGACCTCAACGACTCTGGCTGTGTAATACTCCTTTCAAAGGTCATTGTCAATTCACAATAATTTTGTGTGCATAAACTGACAATTGTGTCAAGTTGGGTTTTTTTGGGTTTGGGTTTTTTAGCTAAGGTTAGGACACCTTCTGTGACAGCACTACAGATAGAATTTGGCTATCAAAACTGTTCTAGGAATAGGTCTATGGGGAGACTATATTGTTGTGCTAGCAGGATATAAGAGATGACAGTAAATTATTTCATTGTGTAGAGGCTCCCTGGTAACATCATCCCGATGCCATTAGAGTCTGCAATAAACCACCACACACAAAAGAGACTGCTTCTCCCTCCCTGTGACAAAATCCTGACTCGTCTACGCCTGTTGAATACTCTTATTCTTTCCATAATCAGCCCTGCTACTTAACTTCTATCTAAACTTTCCCTTCCCAAATACGGTACTTCTTTTTTTTCTGCTGCGAGAGAAAGATTTAATTTCACCATTTGGGAAGTCAAGATCCTCATTTTGACTTCAAGTGAAATCAGCTAAAAATAGCATTTTGCTGACGTTGCTTCTTGTGCCGTGTCCAATACTCTGCCTATCGAGAGAGAGTTCAAGGAACTATAGGTGTCCAGCTCCGTTGGTAGCACTGGCCTAGCAGCAGATCCAGCAGGGATTTAAATGCTGGGGTATCTGTATACGCATGCAAGAAGTTTCCTTTTGTTTTACAACCTCCATCTGTACAGACCTGCAATTTGTTAGTGTTCTCAGATTTTTTATGCACCCAACACCTCATGTGCGCATGTAAACCTGAACTTTAACATTTCATACTGTTGCAGAACCTTGATATGTGCACTCCTTTATCTTCCCATCATCCCTGCAGTTGCTCTTCATTATTGTCAGTGCTTATTAGTTAGAAAACTACATTCCATTTTATTTGGGCCAATTAACTTGTTGGAGAGAGCAGCTCTTCCCGGATGCTCGCTGCTGTATCACCAGCCGTCATCTTCTGATTCACTAAATAAACCTGAGCTCTGCTGCATTTTTCAAAGAAGCAAATTCTTGTTTCTCAGCTGACCAACTTGCAAAAACTCTTCAGACTTTTGGGTGTTCCACTCCGATGACAATTAAAGGGAAAAAGACTTTGTGTAGCCGCTTAAATGAGAGCCATTGTATGAATCATTGTCGTAATTACTTTATATGCATTTTCATGTGTTTAGGATGCTGCCTTCCTAAATGCCAGGGAAGAAGAATACCAGCAGAGGAAACAGTCCTTGTGCTGCTTCAATATTGTGACTTGCAGCCTGTCTGAAAGCATAACAAAGACTTGATTGTGCAAGTGCCCAGCTGATCCAACAAGCAGTGAATAAGTGAGCAATGGTCAACGGTGAAGGAGTGGATATCACAGAGGGCAATTCAAAAAGGTTATAGTGCTGTGAAGTGAGGGAGGCGTGAAATGAAACAGAACTAGAGATACAAAGCTAATCAACCATTTGCGTTCTTTCTTTCTTTCTTTCTTTCTTTCTTTCTTTCTTTCTTTCTTTCTTTCTTTCTTTCTTTCTTTCTTTCTTTCTTTCTTTCTTTCTTTCTTTCTTTCTTTCTTCCTTTCTTCCTTTCTTCCTTTCTTCCTTTCTTCCTTTCTTCCTTTCTTCCTTTCTTCCTTTCTTCCTTTCCTTTCTTTCCTTTCTTTCTTTCTTTGAATTGGTTCATCCTTTCTGGATAAAGCAGAAAAAAGGTTACTATAAACTGGTAAGAGATAAAACTTCCAGTTTGGAAGAAAGTAGTCTCATCCTTGCAGTGTAAAACAAGGGCAGTGTCAAACAAGGGTAATGTAAAACATTGTCTGATCTACATGATGAATGAGATCTCCAAAATTCCGCTTGGAAGACTTGCTAGCATGAGCTAGATCACTGTTAGGGTAAAGAAGTACAGACTGACAGATCTTGGTTTCTGTACAAGCATTTGGGTCCATGTAAGGCCCAACCCCGTCTTATCAGCATGAGATTCAGGAAGAAAAGAAGTGAAAGTATGATGTGTAACAAGAGACCTCCTCCGTTCTTCATGGGAGCACAAGTGTGCAGTGAAATCAACAGTAGGGAAGACTCCTTTTCCTTCAAAGTCTTCCACGAGTCTTTTTACCCTTCAGTGGATTTGATTGGATTTTCAGGCAGAATCCTGTCTGAGAAAGCAGAAGATAACAAAAAAATATGTATTTCTAAGGTAGCAAAGTTCAGGTTTGATACTTACGTACCTCTTGCAGGATTTCTCCCAAAAGCATTAAAAGAAAGAATGTTTGGGTTACCACAGCATCTTCTAAAAGTATTAAAATTTCTTCTAGTTCCATTGTGTTTCTGATTTAAAAATACTTTCTAGTTTGCTGGTTGTTACTTGTCCATTTTCATTAGATGTCAAGGCTTGGCACTGTCCTGGGGACTTTTCAGAGTAAGATCTTTTTTCCTCAACAAGACCTGTTGCCATACCTTCGTGCTTTCATGGTGTTTTGTCGTTGCCACTGCTCTCACAACAAGCCGTTGGCAGTGCCCAGGAATGGTCAGCTGATGTTCAGAGTTCCTCATCAACTGAATTCAGCACCATAACACAGAGAAACTTTCAGAATCGTACAAAGAACGGAGTGGAGACTCTGACACAACCTGGCTTGGTTCTTCCTTAGCCCACTACTTCATCAGTGGAGCATTTCTGTGGTCAGATTTGTTGGCACCTAAACGAGAGTGTAATCTGACCTAATAAAGCCACAATTAGCCAAGAAAAAAAAAAACAACCAAAAAACAAAACAAAGCAAACAAAAACAAACAAACAAAAAAAAAACAAACCACAAAGAAAAAAAAAAATCAGAACCTTTTTCAGCAGATGTATTGTTTGTCATCCAGAAACTTTGCAAAATAGAGAGATTCTCAGCTTCAGGTCTCTGGAGGCGTTTCTTGCTGCTGAGCTGGGTGCTAAAAAGGGCCACGGGGGTGCAGGACCCTTTACCCCTTCCTTCAGATCCATCTGCCCTGCAAATACAGCCAGAAAGCAACACAAAGGGCCTTCCTCGGAGGAGCAGCGCAGATCTGATTTCATGATCTGATCCATTGTTGTTCCTTACGCAAATATGTAATAATGTTGGAATTTACGGATTAGTTAGACAATCCCCGATCTGCTTTAATCAGAACTGATGCTCTTCCCCCCAGACTGTCGCCGACAGCAGTACTGTGCTGAGACACTGGCTGTGTACAGGCACCTCTTCTATTTTTTTCTCTCTTAATGCTGCAGTATTTGCTAGGACGTCACACATTTAGTGAGTGATGGAGTTTACCAAGAAATGAAAATTCATGTGCTGGTAGCAACAACCGGGCAAACCTCGCTGCCCTTTTTCTCGTAAAATTGCCATTTTATTCGAAGGGGGGAAGTTGAAGTTTGTCATATAAAAACTACCCCACGGGCCGAATCTGGCTCCCAGGAGCCTCTCAGCCACGCTCTGAAAAATCACTGTCATCAGCTCCGGGGTTGATCTGGGCTCTGAAAAGACCTGCTGTTGAAAATTAAGTGTGAAATTTGCAAATGATTAAGTTGAATTATTTACCTTGTTAGTTCATCATGTCTGCAGAAATATTCTCTTCCCTTCTAGTAACCTAGCAACGAATACACAGCGCACAGTTATTTTTTCACAATTTGTAGGAGAGTTGCATTAAAATGCATGTCAGTGTCTTTATTTCAGGACAGGCATGTAGCAAACGACACTGCAAATGGTTGTTTATCCTGGCAAGGGCTGGGTGTGTTTAGCGTAACTTGCATTAGTTTTGTCTAAGTTCTGAAGCAGAAAGGAAAATACATTCTTGTTTTCAGATCAGGGTTACAAATACTCTCTTTAGCTTTGTTTTTATTATGAGAAGTGACTGCAAATAGATCTGGGCCTGTGTCCTCTGCTACCAGATCCTCCCACCATGTACTGGAAACTTCTGAATACGTTTGCAGAACTACTGATTCTACAGGTGGCAGGGTGCAGGCAGGCTGGAGGAACTGGAGAAAATGAAAAACTAAGCCAGCCAAGAGGATATGCATCAAGATAAATATCAGCTTCACCAGTGGCATAAATTACGTTTTCTAAAACAGGAAATTAATGTTCATTAGATGGTAGAAATAAACAACTGGTCCTCTTGAAAAGTCCTCAGATTAGATGCTGGGTTTCTGAGTACTTTTTGGCAGACATTTTAAATACCTTGGTTATTGTGAAATGAAAAGAAAACACTAATTCTTGTGGATGAAATGCACCGGACTATCCCCAAAACAACAATATGCTGGAGCCTCTTTAGAGGTTTTTGTTTTTGACTTCAGCTTTATCCGGTCTCAGGCATGCAAGCACGAGTTAATGCCTGCAACCCAGAGGAGACTCTGGGCTTAGGCACTACGTCCTCTGCCTGGGTCCCCAGGTCCTGAGACAGCTTTGCTGTGTGGGATGGCAAACGATCTGTGCTTCTTAGCCATCTTTTGTGCTTTGTGTTACCTTCTTGATCCTCTCAATAGGCTGCTTGGGCCCAGACATCATTCTCTGCATGGCTTTTCAGTTTGATGTGCAGAGTAAAAGCAAATTCCTGTCTGCAGGGGCTGGGTTGCTTGACAGTTTAAGGTGTTCTGAGGGGGGGCAATGGTAAGGGGAAAGAGAAAAGCTCAGGAAGCACTGCTGCTGTGATGCTGTGGCCCTTGGCTGGATGAAAACCAAGCTGTGTGGTTTGGGAAAACGGTCCTAAAGCTATGGTTTTAGCATCTATCACAGAGCATAGATTTAATCCTTACTCCACCTTAGACTCCTTGGCCAAGATTCCGCCTGGCTCAGCCTCCCTCATCTCCAGGTATTTCAGCCGGCAGAGGAGCAGCGTAGCCAGGAGTGTAGTCTCCCTCTGCAGTCAGCAGGGAGAGGCAGGCACTGCAGAAGGTGATCCAGCTCTTACCTGGGCTGAGTCACCTGCTCTCGCAGAGGGGCTTCATGCCCCGTTGCCCCTGGGCACACAGGGGAGGAGAGCATGCCTGACCTCCCTGCTCAAAGTCCTGTGTCTGCCCCTGCTCTGTACCCACGAGCTGGGAGTAAAGACTGTGAGGAGAAAGGGACATTGACTGGCCAACGCCTGGAAGGGTAGAAATTTAAGAAATAAAACGTATGCATTGGCCAAACTGCTGATTTGCCTTAAATGTCTAAGTATTCACGGTAAATTGACTGCATTGCCTTCAGAGGCAGCACCCCTGCTCCACCTTCCCCCCTGCGCTCAGGGCCGATAGGGGTAGCTTTGGGTACAGCTCCTGCTTTGGCCACATCACAAGTCTGGGCATCTCCACTTCATTTATTTAGTTAGTTGTAATTAACTTGTCCAAGTAATGATTTTTCTTTTTTGTCTTTCCAGCGTTATTCTGTTTATCAGGTCATTAAGACTCTGAAAATACCTGTGTCTCAGTGGTGTGGCTGCAGCAAAGCCTGTGGATGGGGGTGGGCGCTGGTGGGGGTCCCAGTGCAAACACCCCGAGGCAGAAGCGGGATGGAGTGTGCAGCGGGAGCTGCCAGGGCAGTGGGCAGCTGTTTGTTTGGGAGCTGCCTGTGTCCAAGGGGAGAGGGGCATCTCCGCTCCTGGTAATCACCTGCCCCCTCTTTCAACACTTGGGTCAGGCTGCCTCGCTCTTGAAAATGCAGCCTCTGAATTGACACTGTTCCATCAGAAGTCCTGTTCTCCTACAACTTGATTTCAGGCACTCAGTTGACGTTAGCTTCTGCTAGGCAAGACTTCCTTATTTTTCTTTAAATGTGTGTCATTTTCTGTGACATTCCACAGGCCAAAACTTTTCCATTTAAAACAAGAAAAGCAAGCCATGAGGAGTAGCAATTTAGGAGTAATGGGAACTACACTCAGGTATTACTACCAAAAGAAGTAAGCAGGAATAAGCAGAAGGGTGCAATTATGGATGATATTATAGTATTATAGTATAATTATAGTATTTTCATTACTAATTTTAGTTTCATGAGAGCAAGTAACACGGTGCCCCCTCACCACACACACAGCTTTCCCACTGTCCATTCAGCCACTGGATCTCTCCCTGTTTTGTTATTCTACTTGCTCCCATCTGTCCACTGGATGTACCTTACAAACTATTGATTTCATATTGCCCCTCTACTAATTTTCTGTTGTCCTCTCTCTGGCTTGTCTGAATTCTTACACCACTCTTCTCCCTCCTGCTCTGCCATGCGTGCTGTTTAGCTCTGGCTTTGCGTTTCCAGAAAATACCCTCCTTCTCCTCCTTCCCCCTCCTCCTTCAAAGTTTCAGATTTCCCTTCCTGGCAGCCGGCGAGGGGCTGCGCACCAGGCGCTGGTGGCTGGGTCTGCTCCGTAACCACAGGACCTGATTCACCTCCTGCCCGCTGAGTGGTGTGAAAAGAAATCAGCTGAGATGGAGCGGGTTGGGAGTTGCAAAACACGGGGACCCAGGGTGAAACCAACACGTGGGGCTGGGTAACGACCAGCAGGGCCTTTCCAGGAGTGTGCCGTTCTCCCATCTATATTCCCTTTGGGATGGCAATGCTGAGTGAGACCTTTCAACAGACTCGCCCTGCCACACTGTTTAAACCAGCATTGCGTGTTCAGCCGAGACCTGTTTAACCCCAAATCCTGCATCTGAAAGTGCCCCTACTGTGACCTCTGGCTGGGTCTCAACTTGGCAGGAGGGTTTTGTCCCTAATACCTGGGACCCAAATGCAGCCATGCTTTTTGAAGAAACTGAACCCAGATCTGAGCTTGAGCCTGTCTCTAATCACTGCTTGATTTTTGTTTTCTCCAAATCTGCGCGTTTGAGTACAGAAGCAAGTTAGTCATCTCTCCTTCAACAGGTTCTCCTCTTGCAGCCGCCTGTTCCCCAAGTCTTTTAAAATCACCGCTGTTTGTGCCTCGGTTTGTGGCCGTCACAAGCAGGTATTTAAAGTGAGTTTAAAATCAAGTGTCTGAAGTGACTCAGTAGATCCTCATCTTTGAGTTGCTCCTTGAAGAAGGTAAAGGAGCTTTATTGGGGCTCGAGTGTTTGAGCGTATGAAGCTGTTCCCAGAACCTGCATCTCCAGTCCTGCCACATTAGGCCAGTGTAGTAGCTTCGTGGCTTCTGCTTTTAGAGCAGCGTGAACCCTTTGCTGCGGAGGATTTATGTTTCCTTTCAACACTATACAATATTTTCCTCCGAGATTTCGGTGAAGTTTTGCTCTTTCTGAATGGTAAATGCAAAAAAAATTACTGTTCAGAATGTTCTCTCTTGAAAAGATGTTTGCTTTTCACAGCTCAAACAGAAAACAGCTCAGTGCATCCAAAAAGCTGCCTCACCCTTTGAGCGTGTTCCCAGCTCTCAGCCAAGAGCACTACTATGGAATAGCTGTGAGTAGCCGGAAGAGCATTGTGGGGATTGAGATGCAAATCAGCAAACCCAGCAGCCCCCTTCCCCGCAGAGGTTCCCTATCTCCTCTGCCCCTCACTTTTGAACTGGGGGAGGCTTAACCTGGCCGTGGCTCTGCACCCCCCCAGCCAGGAACCCTGGCTCTGCCCCCACCAGCCTTGGTTTTGCACCCGCCAGCCCGGGCTTTGCTCCGTTGCAAGACTCATCAGCTTGGGCGGGATGAAGAACTGGCTCAGCATCCTGAAGGCAGGGGGTGCAGGAGGGGCTTTCAAAGCCCCCACGTTGCCACCACTTTTCTGGGAACTAGAAACTAAACACTCCGCCTTTCCTGAGTTAAAAGGGGGCCACTGAAAGACAGAGGTAGTCGCCGCTGCAGAATAGCACACGCTGTTCCCTGTCTTCAAAGTGCCCAGTTTTCAGGCAGATTCAAAAGTTCCAACGTGTAACGTGAGCAGCTGCCCGGGCACTTGTTTGTTTTATCAAACGCAGAGAGTTAGAGTATTGCGAGGGAAATCAGATACAGTAGGCTGGGGGCATGCAGAGGGCTGCACGGATAAACACACCAAGGAATAGAGCAATATGGTGTTTTCTCTGCAGGCTTTTCTTTCCACTATGAGGGAAGGAAGCAAAGCGCTCTGACAAAACCTCCTTCTAAAGACATCATCAAGGTGCTGAGCCCTAGAGCCCGTGTCACTGCACAGGGCCAGGAGAATGAAGTAGCTCGCATTATTGCACGCTGTCATCACCTTGCTCTGTGTTGTCCCCACATGCTAATTGCATGTTTACATGCATTGCATCATTTGACATAATTACTGTAATTATGTTAATACTTCATAATCAGCAGAACAGTACCTGTAATTTACCAAACAAAAACGACATGAAAAGCTAAACCCGCAGTTGGAAGGGGATACGCTGCGAAGGATTTAATCCTCAGTGCAGAAGCAGGCAGGAAGCACTCCCAGCTGGAATACCCTGGTTTAGCCATGGGATCCTCCCAGACAGCACTGGGGCGCTTCCCAAGGTGTTTGAAAAGGTATGAAGGAGGGTAACACACCAAACGCTGAACGGGGTGCAGATGTTCAATACTCATCCGTGAACTCTCACCTAGAAAAATCTGTGCAGGGCCCTTAACGGAGCTGCGTGACAGGCACTTGGAAGAGCAACAGGAGACTAAGAAACCCAGTGATCTGGAAATATTTTAACCCCTCTCCTATCTGTGGACGTACGATATCAATCGCAACCCCCTTGTTGCTTCTTTGAAAGAAATAGGTGGCTCCTGGCACACGGGGCGCAGTCTGTGTGCAGTGGGACCCTCCTCCCCACACCCTGGGGTTTTGCCCCCTTTATCCTGGCCCGGGTAGTTTGCATTTGGGGAGGATTCACCCCCCTGCAGTCCCGTTACATCCCAGAAGGAATTTCTTTGCCTCTGGTTTCTCACAGAAGGCTGCCCGGCACCAAGGGCACCCAAAGTCCTGATCCCGCTGTGGGCTGCGCAACCTGACTGCAGGAAGGTGCCCCCCTGGCACCCCGCTGTGCCTGGGGACAGGCAGGGTCACTGCTGGCATCTGCAGGTGCCCCCCGTGCAGAATCACAGCATCACCCAGCTTGGAAGGGACCGTCAAGATCACCGAGTCCAAACATCAGCCTACCACTAAGAAGCCCACTGCTGGTCCGCGTCCCCCAGCGCCACGTCCATACGGCTCTTAAATACCTCCAGGGACAGCGATCGCACCGCTTCCCTCGACAGCCAGTCCTAGGGCGGGACAACACTTTTGGTGAAGAAGTTTTTCCTAATATCCATCTTAAACCTCCCTGGGTACAACTTGAGGCCATGCCTTCTTATCCCATCACCTATTACTTGGGTGAAGAGACCAAGCTCCCCCCGTTACAGCCTCCTTTCAGGGAAGTGGAGAGAGCAAGGTGTCCCCTCAGCCTCCTTTCCTCCAGGCTGAACACCCCCAGCTCCCTCAGCCTCTCCTCATCAGACCTATTCCCCAGACCCCTCACCAGCTCCGTTGCCCTTCTCGGGAGCCACTCGATGTCTTTTTTTTTGTGGGAAGGGGCCCAAAGCTGGACACGGCATTCGAGGTGGGGCCTCCCCAGCGCCGAGTACAGGGGGGACCATCACCGCCCCAGTCCTGCACCCGGAGACGAAGGCTCTGGGGAGACCTTGGAGCAGCCTTCCAGGGTCTGAAGGGAGCTCCAGGAGAACTGGAGAGGGACTCTTGGTCAGGGAGGGGAGGGACAGGACAAGGGGAAAGGGTTTTAAATGGGAAGAGGGGA
>VZRU01000657.1:116015-129542 GCA_013398155.1 Pedionomus torquatus
TTCTCGTTTTAGCCCGAGGTGTGCGTGTTGTTTTGACCTGCTGATGGAGAACACCTGCTGCTCGATTCCGCAGCGAAGGAGCACTGAGCTGCAGCTAAAATCCCTAACTTGTGGCACAAACACACAGATTCCTTTATGGCTGTGATTCAAAAGAAAGTGTAGGCATTGCCTCCTACTAAGGATTTTGTTTCTTTTATGAGACTCTGTAGGAACGAAGCCTCGGTTGTGGCCAGTGAGCGTTATTTGCTTTCTAACGGCCCATTTACCTCGGCAGTAATCCTTCACGACTCGCTTTCCATCTGTGCTTGCATACCTTGTTTTTGCCACTTGCAAGATATATTTGATACTCTGTGAATGCAGATGTGGGAGTTGTTCCACAGAAGAGGATTTCTGTTCTTCGTACGTCTGGAGCTGCAGTGATGGGTGGTGGTAAATGGTTGTTAAATAAGCTTGTGTTCCACCGAGCTGCTGGGAGTCAGCGTGGAGCCGAAGCAGGTTTTAAGTAATGATCTAGTGTGAGCAATGCTGAGCACTTTTAATTTCCTTTTGCATTTAAAAAGGCTGCCGGATTTTGCCTAGAGTCCACAATTAAAATGATTTGATTCTGCTTATATGTGGAGATTTGTTCATTTGATTTATTGCAGTGTCAGTCTATTTAAATGGAATGAACCACTTTTAAAGTATTTTGGTTTTCATCTTTAATGCTGTTGCTTGTGTCGCACTCCTGAGAATAAAAATGGCTTAGTCATTTTGTTTTTTTCAATTTTCTGATGGGGTTGGATGAACTACAGAGATGTCTGATCTAAACCAAGACTGTTTTCACTCAGACTTAAAAAGGCTGAGATGCCTTTTTATTATTAGATCTTTGCAGAACAAAATATCTGAAATGCAGTGTCTGAAGTCCAGCTGTGGATTCTGAGGACGTCCATGGGCTGTGCTGTTGAGAGTTTCCATGTGAAAATGCTGTAGGATTTGTGCTGGTTTGCATGTCCCCTCCGTTTGGTTGATCTCACTCAGGTCCTGGTTTGGGCAGAGGGGAGTTTGTCCTGGATGAATTTGGTAGGTGTCATGAATGAAAAGACTTCAGAGTAGGATGTTCTGTGACTGATGCAATTTTCTCTGTCAGATGAAATTTGGATATTTGGTCTAGCCACTAACCAAAATCTCTTTGAGTTTAAAAATTAAAATATCTTTAGACTAAATTTATTGTAGGACTCCAGTTATGTCCAGGCTCTTTCTGATATTAACCAATGTCCAAACTTTTCCATGAAGAGAGCTGAAATGGTATGTGCGGGGAAAGAGGGTGGTGAAGGCTGACTTGTTTCTGAAGGTCCTGGAGGCCTCCAGGCTTGGCTAAATAGAATTGCCCCGTTGGTCTAGATACTTTAGCAGAACTATTTTGCTTATTCCTTGTTTCTTCTTTGGGGGCTTTTTAACCTTCTTGAATTATTCCTTCAAATATCCCTGCCCAGAAATGTGCATTTTACGTTCTCTTTAATCCTATTAAACAGCATGTTACACTGCGTATTAATCATCTGACTGGAGCAAATCTGGGGTGGATTTGGTTCAATAATCCTCCTTTCTGGATCACTGCCTTCCTGGGACCTTGGAAAAAATAAGAGATTTGCCGTGTCTTACGTAAAAGAGTGGCTTGTGCCGACTGACAGAGGAGGGCTCGTGGCTGAGCATCACAGGGACCAGCGACACGTTGTTGAGACTGGTTTAAATCTCCTTCTTAGTGCAACGGATAAACTTTTCCGGGAAGCAGGCGGGGGCGAGAGGAAGGGTGTGACTATTTGGGCATCTGGTAACTAAGTGCTTTCAGATGTTGAGGTTCAAAAAACCCTAAAATTTTTTTTTTTGGGGGGGGCGAAGTGGGGGATCTTCAGCTGGGGGGTTGATGGTGGACTGTGTGATGGAATGAGCTGTAGCTCCAAGGCTTCCCCTGGTCTCCAGCCCCAGCCCTGCTTTGCTGGAGGCTTTGCCTCGACTAGTGCCTGCCGAGCAGCGCGCTTGAGGGGTTTCCATTTCTCCGAGTGATGGGCAAGTGCCGCCTCACGGCGACGTCCCGTGAAAGACGTGGGCTCTGATCCTTGGCCCACCAGTGGACAGACTTAATTAGCGTCACCGGGCAGGGCAGACCCTGAGAGTAAGCAAATTCCTGAACTCAACAGGGTATTATAGAAACATCTGTACTCCAAGGACAGTACCTTCTCCTCAGAAGTAGCTGGCCGAGTACAAAGAGGAGGCACATTCTTGCATTGATTAGATGAGCGCTGATACCCAGATGTTTCCAGCAGCGCAGGAAATGGTCTTTGTGCTGGGGGAGCTCCGGCAGATGCCCGCTCCCCTTTCCGCTTGGCCTCGACGCCCTCCAACACATGCACTGGGGGTTTTTTCCTCCCCCCTTCGCCTCCCCCGCTCCGTAACCTCCTGGATCTTTGATGTGGTGACAGACCGAATGGCCCAACAAGGCTTGGTAGAAGTTGTAAGAGAGGAGCTTTGCCGTCAGAGTATAACAGGCGCGTGATCTTCAAAGCCTTTCCGAGAGCTTTGAATTTACAGCAGAGCACGCCGCGAACGCGCCCAGTATCAAAACATATTTTGCATAAGCACGGCAAGATCATGGGGTGTTTGCTAGATAATATGTCCCAGCAGGAGCATAAAGAGGCCCATGTTCCTGCTTTAATATAAAAATTCCACGGGAGCTAGGGTTAGCCTCCATTTCTTGTAGCCTTATTGACGCCTGGCAGTTCTTTGGACCATTTGTCCCCGTGTCATGCGTGTGTCCTGGTTTTGGTTAATTTGGGTTTACTCTGCGCTCGTGAGACCCCACCTGGAGTCCTGTGTCCAGCTCTGGAGTCCTCAAAAGAGAAAGGACATGGACCTGGTGGAACGGGTCCAGGGGAGGGGCACCAAGATGCTGAGAGGGCTGGAGCCCCTCTGCTGTGAGGACAGGCTGAGGGAGCTGGGGCTGTTCAGCCTGGAGAAGAGAAGGCTCCAGGGAGACCTTGGAGCAGCCTTCCAGGATCTGAAGGGAGCTCCAGGAGAGCTGGAGAGGGACTCTTGGTCAGGGAGGGGAGGGACAGGACAAGGGGGAAGGGTTTTAAACTGGAAGAGGGGAGATTTAGATTGGATCTTAGGAAAAAAATTCTTTGCTGTGAGGGTGGTGAGGCACTGGCCCAGGCTGCCCAGGGAGGTTGTGGCTGCCCCATCCCTGGAGGGGTTCAAGGCCAGGCTGGATGGGGCTTGGAGCAACCTGGTGTGGTGGGAGGTGTCCCTGCCCAGGGCAGGGGGGTTGGAACAGGATGATCTTTTAAGGTCCTTTCCAACTCTGACCATTCTATGATTCTATGAATACTGGTCTATTTATTTACTGTCACCTAGTGCTTTGCTAACTCTGACCCTTTGTCCCCAGCTCCCTGCCGACCATGCAGTGACACAGAAGTCCTCTTGGCTGTCTGCACTAGTGATTTCGGTGAGTTGTTGCTTCCCCCCTCCCTTCTCCTCTGGGGTGGCTCACTTGAATGTGACATCCAAAAACACTGATGGGCACCTACTTACCCTTGGCAACTTCCACCGGCAGTAGAGGCAGCCTGAAGGGGGGCTGTGTGTGTAGGCGAGGGTGGAGGACACGGTGTGAAGGACCTCAAAGCCCTGTGCCAGCTGGCACTTCCCCAGGGTGGACAGAGAATGACCTGGCAGGCACAGTGGAAGCAGAAGTTCAAAGACTTGGCTGCATCTAGGAGAGGCCTTTACTTGCTGCCCCAAAATGGACTGCTGACAAAAGACCAAAAGTTTCGATAATTTTCTGTGCTTCCCCTTTTAAAGGGGAAATTAATACTAGCTGGTACCTGTAGTGGCTGGAGAACAGAAAGTACCTCCTCAGGGAGCATGAGGAACGTATCTTCTTGTTAGAACTCTTTATCATGATTGATGCTATTCTGTTTTTATGTAGTTATCTTTGTATTTAAATTACTATGTGGGTACCCTTTGCTGGGGTGCAAGACAGGCTACAAATGCGAATATACGCTGGATGTTACTGATATAAACTTAACTCTAAAAATACCAAAGGCCCAAAACTGGAGCTGCTGCAGTGAGACTGGTTCCCCTCGAACTGCCTGGTTGCGTGGGGCTGAAGGTTTTGGACCTGGTTCTTCCAGAGAGGTTTTGGGTGACTCTTCCTTTTGTCCTTTTTCTTTTTGTTCCAGTGATCAGAGGCTCCATTCAAGATGTAACGAACGAGGCAGAAGAGCAAGAAACCGTAATTCACGTCGGAGTCAACAAACTGTACAGGCAGAAGAGCAAAGTCTTTCAGCTCACAGGGGAGAGTGGGAACTGGCGAGGACAAATAAAGACCCTGCTGAAGTGCGGGGTGAAACCAGGGGACGGAGACTTCCTTTTCACGGGACGCATGCACTTTGGGGAGGCCAGGTTAGGCTGTGCCCCTCGTTTTAAAGACTTCCAAAGGATGTACAAAGAGGCAAAAGACAAAGGGCTAAACCCATGTGAAATCGGCCCCGATTGAAACCCCCTGTTTGGCTGAGGATCGCTTTAGAGCGTTTGGCCGGGAATATTTCCTGGCTGCGGTGAAAACTCTGAACAAAAGCGGTAACTGAGAGCATGGACAGACCTGGAGCGCAGGCTGAGACCCCGCAGGACACGTCTGCGGCCAGCCGAGCTCCGAGACTGAGGGAAGCTACAGAGGTACGAGCTCAGAAGGCTGCCAAGCGAGCAAGGCTGGATTTTTAACCAATCTTGTCCTTACGAATTAAGTTATTATATTTTTTTAGTGACTTCCTTAGGAAAACAAACAAAGAAAACTCCCATGTCTTAATAAAAAAACCCAAATGAAAGCCAACATGCCTTTGTATCTTTTTAATACTAATTTTTAAAAATGTCTTAAGCTGATGTAGCATTTGGTATGGCGTATTCTGTATAAATGGCCGAGAATGTGATAGAGCACAGTAAACCATCTTAACATTGATGCTTTGTAAAAAGCTTGGTGTACAATTCAAAGTTGTTTCTTATGACAGAAATTTATGGAGCCAAACTCTCGTGTGTGTGTGTTCTTTTTTTTTTTTTTTTTTTTTGAAAGAATGTACAATTGCCGCCTGCAATTTTTTGTCCAGGCTGGCAAATTCTTTCCATTCCAGAGAAATAAAGGTCCCTGGATTTGACACATGCTGTTTAAAATCTTTATTTTTTTTTTTTTCTTCTCCGTAAGGCTGATCTCGGCTAGTCCAGATGTGCTCATAGATCAGTTCTGGGCTGCTCACTTATTTTGTGGCTTCTCTGAGCAGAAGCAGAGTTCCTGTGAGGCATTGGGAACCGCAGCGTTTTTCAAAGGGGAAGCAGGAGCTATTTTTGGAGACTTTTAGACACGTGTCCAGGCAAGGCTTTAAGTGTTCTTCTCTCTGATGCCTATGGGGTTATTTTGGGAACAGCTCCAAAGAGCAGGCTGCCCCTTCGTGTTTAGCTTGAAGCTTTTAATTGTGCAGATGTTCGTGCCTGCCTGTGAGTTCCAGGGGACAGCACGAGGCCACCTTATGAAAAATAAGTGCTTTAAGAAGGGTGGGCCACTTCTGCAGGCAGTGTCCCATGGGAGGTACAGGACTCTCCCCTCTTGTTCAGGCCCGTTGTTCCCCATGACCTGCAACGCATCAATTTAATGGTACCTGGACCTTCACAGGGATTTTCAACCTCTTACCCTTGTTCGTTCTTCTTGTGCTTTCCCTTTGCCTCCTCCCTCGTATCTCCTTCATGTAGTTGTTTCTGAGGCTCAGGAAGAGCATCTGGAGTGACTTGGAGGATGCTCTTCATGGGTGGATGGAGGAAATTCTGAGATGGATGGAACAGAGATATCCCATGAGACTTACCAGGGTGTAAAGAACCAGGGTTGTACCACAATATTGGCCTGAGGTGAGACTGAAATCCCTCAGAAGCAATTTCAGTAGACTTCTCTCAGCAAGTCGTAGGCTATGGGCCTACTGGGGAAGAGTTCTTTTGTCTGTGCTGAGATGATTCTAAGACACTCCAGGACACTGTGACTACATCTGCTAAGACATCCAAGCCCCTTTTAGCACCCATCTAACTGCGGCTTTGACCCCCGCTGCCTTCCAGCCTCCTGTAAGCAAAGCACCAAACCCAGCACTCTGTGTGGTTCTGGGCTCTCCCCATCCTACTTTTAAGACAAATGGGGCAGGACTGGGGGGGGGGGGGNTTCAGCGTACCCCAACTACTCTCCTGCAGCATTGCTTCCACTTCCAGGGATCTCAGCCCTGACTTTTGTGGGATTTTAAAAATGATTTAGCATTGAGATAACTCCCAAGTACCTCTCAGGGGGCGTTGCAGACGCCCTGTACCTCACCTCTCCTTTCTTGTCATGTTTCATGAGCTTTTTCCAGCGCAGAGTGGCTACTGGCAGGATAAGGAGGGGAGAACAACATGTTCCTGGAATTGTCTCCAACCTGCCCACTCTCCTCTTCCTATGTGAGGCTGCGGGAGCGAGGGGAAGGGGCTGAATTAAATGTTCAGCCAGTATTTGTGAGGACAGTGCTAGCAAAATACAAACACTCAGAGAGGCTTTGGCCCTGCAGCTCCAGCTTTGGCTGCAGTTTGATTTTTATGGCAGTTTAAGTTGTTTGTAGACTTTTTTTTTTTCAATACCCTTTGAACCATGGTTGGAGCCAGGGGCTGAACTGGTGCCTGCCTTTACTCCAGAGTCTTGTTTGCCTACCCAAGGAGGAGCAGGGCTGTGCCTTCCCCACTGGTGTTGGCCCTGCTCCATGCCAAGTCGGAGAAGCTGCCTGTGTCCTGTGAGCTCCCTGGGAATCCTTGGTAGGAGAGGAAATATCTCCCTGCTGGTTCTCGCTCTGCCTCAGCTGCTGGAGTGCTCTGTGTCTGCCAGGTGTCCATCACGCTGATGGCACTTGCAGATGGACAATTACAGAGTGTCAGAGGGAGCGGCTGGTGAGCAGTAACTCCGCTCAGAACCCAGAGCAGTGCTTTAATCAAAGCAGCATTTCTTGCCCCACCTCTGGGCCCTTCTCCGTCTTGAGCCCTCCTCACTGCGGCATCACGGGGTGGCTGATGAGCATCATCCCCAGCAAGTCATCAGGAACTGCAGGACCCGCTCCTGGCCACGGGGCACGGTGCCACGTCTCTCAGTAGCTGGGTGTGCGTGCCCTTTGTAGAGCAGGAGGTTAATGGAGGGATTCCACCCACTGCCCGAAAATCCAGCTCCCAAACGCTCACCCTGAAGCCTTTGAGAGATGATTAGAGGCTGACCTATCTGGTAGCAGTGTCACGGGGAGAAAGGATGGATTAAAAATTACTGTCTTTGCTCATACACGCTGACTCCACTCTGTAATAAGCAGCAAATGACATATTGGTGCAGCAAGATGTGAGGACATGCTTGCTGCCACCTAACGAACAACCTTGGCCGCAGGTGACTCAGGACAGGGGTGGAGCAGGTGCTTGCAAAATACTGCTTTTCTTGCAGCTATCTGAAGATTAAGGTCTTCCCCTTGACACCTAATTAACATAATTGAATTCCTCTTGAAAGCAACAGACTGACCTATCTGTTCCTAAGAAAGCAGAACTAATGAAGTTCAATTGCCTTCGTTAGAGCTCCCTTCAGTTGGGCAACACTACCCAAAAATAGGCACAAGGCATCTGCTGTGTTTTGTGCACTGAACTCTGGCAAGCATGTGGTTTGGGTTATTAGTGAAAACACTTTCCATGGTAACCATCTACTTCTCTGATTTTTCCATAAAGCATTGGTAAGGAGCCCGCTGCTGAGCTAAGTCACCTCCCAGCTTAGAGCCGTGTAGAGCTCACTGCGGTGACAAATAGGTCGGTTGGGAAACACGTGTGGGTGTCTACACAGGTCTGTTTGAGGTCTATCAGATGCTGCCTGCCTGGGGGAAAGTTTGCCTTCTTTCATCCTGTGGAGAGACAGGATCATCGCTTCTCCCACCACCACCTCAGCACCCAGCGTGGAGGGGGGGTGAGATTGCTGCGCTTGGGGTGCCACAGCCAGACCAGAGCAAACACCTCTTTTCTTCCTGTTGAGGAAGAACAGCCTGTTTTTCTCCAAGCTATGCCGACACGCTTTGCCTCTTGTGTGTGAGCCACAGCCATGCTACAGGGAGGTGTGTTCCCCGCAGCCCACTCCGCTGGGAGAAGTCCCATCCCACCCTCAGGCCGACGGGGTAGTGAGATCAGAGACATCTGTAGGCAGCTATTGATCAGGTTCTTTTCTGTTGCTGCACCTTCTCCCACTCTCCAGCTGGTGATCCCAGCTTCTCTGCTGCTTTAGCAACATTCCGATGTTGCTTTAGCATCACCCCGCTGCTGCTCCCTTCTCTCGATAAGGGAGAAGCACCTTATCATCTGCCCAGCTCAGCCTGTGCTGATTTATCTACTGGGTTGGGGCACATTGTGGTCTGCTCCTCTGAGCAACAGCTTCTCCCTACTCTAGGGACACATACGGGCTGGGGGGGAGGACACTGTGGCCATAATCAAGCAAAACAGTAGCCAAGCACCTTGACACCAGCATCAGCCTCTCCATCAGTACAGAGAGAGACCTGCTTGGTCCTGTGCTGCTTGAAGTGAGGGGGGAAAGCTATGATCTGAAGCGGGTCACCCTGGCAGAAGGCAGGGAGAGGTGATGTGGGCTGGGTCAGCTGGGGCCTTCCCATGGCATTTGTCTCCTTTCCCCAGCTGGAACACGTTGAGCGGAGGCTGCTGGAGGACATAGGTGCCACGCGATCCTGTTCACAGCTCTCCTTCCCAGCTTTGCTCTGTGCTGGTGCACATTGCTGGGAGCCTTTCCAGAAGGTTTGTGGCTGTGACCCCTTGGTCCTTGCGTGGAGTTAACTGGCCCTGAGCTGGGGATGGTGATGGGCTGCTCCTGGGTTTGAGTTCCCCAGCCTGTGAAGCCTCACCCCTGTGCTCTCTGTGTTGGCTGCCCGGGCAAGGAGGAGGCTGCCAGGAGCGTGGAGTGGGGGAAAAGGAGTGTCGGGTTGTGCTCCCAGCAGAGCTGACTCAGGGCTTTCTCCCCAGGGCTGGGTGCTGATTCAGCAGCTTTGCCTTTTACTGGCTTCTCTGAAAACCAGGGGCATCTCCTTGGGGCTCAGGGGCTGGAGTGCTACATCAGGAGTGAGTGCTTAGTTGGTTTTGGGAGAGTCCTGTCTCGGACGGTTTGGGGCAACAGCCAACAAGTTCAGTAAAAGCTTCAAGGCTGCTTCTGGGTGTACATTTTGCACCCTTGCTGGGGAGCATGTGGTGTCCAGCCTGGACTAATTACTGGGAGATGTGTGTTGCAGCGATGCTGCTTTTGCTGCTGTGAATTGGGACACAAGAAGCTCTTCCTCTGGCTGGCAGAGGTTCTCTGGAGTGTTTATTCATGGTATTACTCATGCTTATGTCAGAGCAAAACTGCTATGAAGGAGGCTGGGGGAGGTGGTGATGAGCTTCTGGATTAAAAAAGCACACCATGGAGGTCTTGTCTCCCTCTGGGAGCAGGGCTGTGCTGCGCCGGAGCACCTGGGGTGCCTGAGCTGCGGCTCTGTTCTCTGCAGCCAGTGGCCACGGAGCTTTAAGTACTGAGCTGGGATATGTGGAACGCCTTCTGCATGTAATGAGGATTTAGTTCTGCATCTAATCTACTGGAGGGATCTCCCAGTAACAGCAGTGTGTGGGGTGCTGGGTGAGGTTCCCTGCTCCATCTCATTGCAGCCGGTTGCAGCTCTGGGACCCACACGGCGTGTGCCGTGCTCTTCAGGGAGCACACAGCTGGCTCACCCGCCCGGCAGCCTCTGCCCTGTGGTGTTAATAAGCTTGGGGTGTGGAAATGGGGATCCCCCTTGGTGCTTGCTGTCTCTCGCCTGTCTCCAAGACAGACCCACTTTGGGAAGAAGATAATTTCTTAGCCTGGAGTCTGGGACGATGTGGGAACTCCCCCTGGCCAAAGGGATGCTGACCCCAGCAGCTTTGCCGATGATTCCAGGTTGTCCTGAAAGGCTCCTGAGTCCTTCCTGATGCCTCCACCAGCCCCCCGGGCTCTTCTCTGTGGGAGCACAGAGCTGTGAGGCCAAACCCTGCTTGGTCCTGACCACTCCTGTGATGAACCTGTTTATCCCACTTGAAATGAGGGACAAGGGCTTTGGGTCAAGCTTGAAGGAGTGCCCTGGCACTGCAGACAGCCACGAGGGTGTTATTGCCCTGCATGGAGACCTGCTGAAATTCTTTATTAAATGAAGGGACAGAGCTGGGTAAGGGGTGGACGAGGCAGCAGAGGTGCCACTGTCACCTCTGCAGGGGCAGGGAGCTGGGCAGGTGCCTGTCCAGGCTGTGCTGGCTGTGGAGGGGTTGCCCAGTCACCAACCAGTTTCTCCAGTTCCTTTGCACAGTGCCAAATCCGCTTGGAGTCAGACTGGTTTGTGCAGAGGCTTTATTTGCCTGAGGAGGAAGAAAATAATAATAAAAATAATCAGTTCAGTTGCCTCATCCTGGAGTTGTGGTTTTTTTTTTCTTTTTTTAAAGGGAGTGGTGTGTGTTGGGGGGGGAGGTCTCGGTCACCCTGCAGGCTGCTCTGGTGCTGTCGCCATGCCGGAGCCTGCCCTGGAGCTGAATTACACTGTGGTTTTTAGAGAGGACAAACGAGGACTTGAATGAGACACAAACAAACACATCTTTCATTATGCTCCAGATCAGGGAGTTTCTTGGGGAGATGTCAGTGCTCTGCACAGGAGCCGTCCATCGGGTGGGAAGGACCGTGTGCCGGTAACACGGCTCATCTGCATCACTGGCTGTTGGGAGGATGAAATCCAGGCATGGACACAGCCCAGGACGGCGTCCAGCATGGGCACGAGATGGTTGCATAGCTAGCTCAGCTCGTTGGCAGGAGCTTCGTTACCCTGTGTAGCGATGGCTGGGGCAGCTCAGCCAAGCTTGCCTTGCCCGTGTGGGCTCTTTTCTTCTGACTGTGCAGTCTTACTGCACTTCCTCGGGTTGTTCCTGGTCTGCTTATTCCAGAGAAATCCTACTTGCCCATTACCATGCCCTAAATGCAAAAGGACTTTGAGTCTTTCCCAGGGCAGAAAAAAACACTTTAAAAATCCACCCTGAACGCTGCTCCTCTGGAACTGTCCCCTGTACTCTTCCAGGGCATGTTTTCATAGAATCATAGAATGGTTAGAGTTGGAAGGGACCTTGAAGATCATCCTGTTCCAACCCCTCTGCCCTGGGCAGGGACACCTCCCACCAGGCCAGGTGAACCCCTTGAAACCCCTCCAGGGATGGGGCAGCCACAGCTTCCAGGGGGCAACCTGGGCCAGGGTCTCACCACCCTCACAGCAAAAAAGTTCTTTCTAGTATCTAATCTCAATCTCCCCTCTTCCAGTTTAAAACCCTTCCTCCTTGTCCTGTCCCTCCCCTCCCTGACCAAGAGTCCCTCTCCAGCTCTCCTGGAGCTCCCTTCAGATCCTGGAAGGCTGCTCCAAGGTCTCCCCGGAGCCTTCTCTTCTCCAGGCTGAACAGCCCCAGCTCCCTCAGCCTGTCCTCACAGCAGAGGGGCTCCAGCCCTCTCAGCATCTTGGTGTCCCTCCGCTGGACCCGTTCCACCAGGTCCATGTCCTTTCTCTGTTGAGGACTCCAGAGCTGGACACAGGACTCCAGGTGGGGTCTCACGAGAGCAGAGTAGAGGGGGAGAATCACCTCCCATGACCTGCTGGTTGTGCTTCTTTTGATGCAGAATCATCGGTTTTAATCCGTGGCTGCTTTTTACTAGTAATGTAGTGCTGGATTTTTGTCAATATCTAGGCAGGGATGGGGCATCTCAGCCCGAAGTGCTGGTGGATACTGGGGAGTGAGGTGTGGTGGATTCCGGACAAGGAAGACTGGAGCTGGTCAGTCTGGCTCAAGCACTGATGATTTCTGATAGCAACTGCCACGGTCAGTGGGACGTGTCCCTGGCTGGGCTGTCCATCTCGGTTGTCCCTTTGTACAAGGAGGAGACTAGGTGCCTTTTGATGACCCATGGATGCAAATACTCCTTAGGCCATGGGTGTGAACATTGCAGGAGTGGCTCCTGGAGGTGAAAGGATCTCATATGGGCATTAATGGTGCTTGTCATACCTTTAAAAGTAGCTAAACCTGAAGCTGAACCTTGGCCTTTATTTCACTTTAGGTTTTTTCCCACTTCTGAAGACAGGGATGAGTTCAGCCTGTTTGTCAGGACAGCCATATTTGCCCACCTTTGCAGGGTATTTTTTGGCTCTCTGCCTTGTCTCTCTTGTGATACCGCATGCCCTTTGCTTCCCCCTTCGTGACACGGGGCCAGGGAATGAGTGATGATGTTAAGCAAGCCCTGCGCAAGCAGCCTGGTTTTGGGGAACTGCTGCAGAGGCGGCAGAAGTGAAGCTGGGTGGAAAACCCCCTCTACATTTGTTGACCTTCCAGAAGCAGTGCAGCCCTAAGTTTAGTATCCAAAATTAAACTATCCTTTCCTTCAAAGGTATCAGAATATGCGACACTTCCAGATACTAGGGGACCAGTTTTATCTGCTGTGGCATTGTCTACTGGTCAGTGACTGCTGTAATTTGCAGAGCTGGTGGGCACCAGCAGCTCTTGCTGGGGTCTCACCTCTGAAGGCAGCAGTACTCCCTGTTGTTGGCTCTGGTGTCTCAGTGTTTCCCTTCTTCCCATCTGCAGGCTGGGCTTATTCTGCCGTGGGTGAGAGCCCCTGAGCTGATGTGCCCTGCCTGAGCTCCCTGCGGGTGCTTGCACAAAGGCTTTTGGGACTCCCTCTGCCTCCTTTGCCCTGCTTTGCAGGACAACACAAAGATGATTAGAGGGATGGAGCACCTCTCCTATGAAGACAGACTGAGAGAGCTGGGGCTGTTCAGCCTGGAAAAGAGAAGGCTCCAGGGAGACCTTGGAGCAGCCTTCCAGGATCTGAAGGGAGCTCCAGGAGAGCTGGAGAGGGACTCTTGGTCAGGGAGGGGAGGGACAGGACAAGGGGGAAGGGTTTTAAACTGGAAGAGGGGAGATTTAGATTGGATCTTAGGAAAAAAATTCTTTGCTGTGAGGGTGGTGAGGCACTGGCCCAGGTTTCCCAGAGAAGCTGTGGCTGCCCCATCCCTGGAGGGGTTCAAGGCCAGGCTGGATGGGGCTTGGAGCAACCTGGGGTGGTGGGAGGTGTCCCTGCCCAGGGCAGGGGGATTGGAACTGGATGATCTTCAAGGTCCTTTCCAACTCTAACCATTCTGTGATTCTATGATTTTTGGTAGGTGCTCTGGGGCTTGGGGGTGCACACAATTCAGACATTTCATTTTTGCTTATGGGACCCCTGTGGGCGAGGTAACCTGATTCAAAAGCATCGGGAGATCGGCCCAGAGGGTCTGCGCTGTGAAATCCAGCAGACACTCTTTGTGACAACCTCCTTGTCCCTGCGTGAGCTGCAGCTGCCCTTGAAATGCCCTGGCCAGAGCCTTCTGGATGTGCTGGAGAACTGTCCTG
>VZRU01000658.1:0-53277 GCA_013398155.1 Pedionomus torquatus
CCTGCAAAGCATTCTGGGAGCCGTGGGCTGGCCGGGTGTGGAGCCCGTTGGGAGATTTAGTCTGCGGTGAAGCGCCGCGCAAGGCCTGCCGGGAGTTGTAGTGCTGCGGTCGCCCCTGAGGGAGCGCGCGTGCCGGGCTTGGCCTGGCCCCAGGCGGCCGGTCGGGAGGGCTCGGTAGGCCCTTGTCTCACAGCGGTGGGACCGAGGTTTGTGCCTTCCTTGGCTCGAAGTGCGGGTACAGCCCGGTTCTGACCCGCCTTCACACCACTGTGGCATCTAGCCTGTGGTGAACTTCTTGACCCACATCCAGGCAAGGCACGGAAGGGAGAAAGGTCTGCGCAAATAGCTGGTTAAATCACAAAATACATGGGTAAACGTCAGTTCCGACTAAAACATGGCATAAAATACCCTGCTTTTATTGGAAGGAATGCAATTAGGTGGCAAGGGCAGTATTCTGCCTTGACTGCTGACCGTGGTGTATGGACTACACTGAATTTTGGGTGGACTTTCAGGCCAAGAGCGGGATTTCGGCAACAAATGCAACAGGGGAAAGTGGATGAAAGGGAGCAGCTGGTGCAGAGGCAGCACAGCCCGTCGCGGCACAGCACGGGCACTCCTCAAGAAAGCTGGAGGTAGTTGAGGTAAAGCCAAGGAACAATCACATACATTAAAGTCACCTCAGGAGAATATCCACTGCTTTAACATACTTGTCAACAACCATCTTCAAATACTGCCTGTGCAGGGTATGGAAGAGAAATCATGGCTCCCTGTCAGTTTCATGACGTGTTTACTTTTGTTCTTGATCAGTTTCTTTTCAGTCTGCATTCTGAATCACCAGTCATGGGGGCAGGATTTTCTTCTCAAGAGAAGTCTCTTGGCTATTTCTTTGCAAGTCACGGGACATGAACTGAGCGCCCTGGTATTATGGTTAGTCCATAATATATTCTTGATGGATATTTCTTGTTTGTGTCCTTGTGTATTAAGTGACCGTATTTTGCCTAAAGAAAATATATATCTGTAAACTTTTACCCAAATGCAACATGTATCCCTAAAACGTTTGCCTTTTGATTGTTGAGTCAGAGCAAGCGAAAAAAAAAAAAAAAAGACGTGAGAAAGGCTGGTTGCAACTGCATTTACTGCTCAAACAATAGTCACCTCTTTTAAAGGCTGATAGTTCTCTGAGCTGTTCAGGAAAGCTAAACAGCTGATCACCTGTGCATTTTCTTATATGTCACTATATCTTTTTACATAGGTACTTTCACGGCTCTGTCACTCAAACATCTCAATGAAATCAGTTTGAGTACAAGAACATCCTGAATGGATCATCAAATCCAGCATCCTCTCACGAACAGTAGTAAGTACTGGATGTTCATGTAAAGAATGTAAGAACCGGTGAATGTGGATGGATCAATCCTCAGGTACATCTTTCCTGTTTTCTGTAGTTTAGAGGCTTAGTTCTGGCATATTAGTGCTAAAGCTTTCTGTTTAGGAGCACTGGATGGACTTTTATTTTATGAATTTAATTGAATGCTATTTGAATCCGTTCAGGTTAGCTTACACACCACCTTATGGCAATGAATTCTTTGTTATACAATTGTGTGAAAAAATAGTTCCTTTACTATGTTTTAAATTATCTGCTTAACAGTATTACTAGTTCAAGTGTTGCGAGAATTAGTATAAAACAATGCCCTATTGCTCCTTTCATTGTCGGTTGCAAATTCAGAAATCTGTAGACTTCTTAACTACACTGTTTCTTTCACTGTGCCAAAGATTTGCAGTACACTTAGTTTCTCCTTGTTCAGAAGTTGTGCTATACTTTTCCAATTCCACTGTATCATTTTTGAAACTGAATGGGAAGAACCAGCACTGCATACAATAGTGAAAACACTGAACAGCCTAAGTGATGTTTTATGGTTTTTGGTTTTCTTTTCTCAGTTCCCTTCATAAGAGTTCTTAACATAGTTTGCCTTTTGGAATGTCACTGAACACTGAGATGATATTTTATTCTGCAGCACATCTATGGTGACTGACTATGGCTAGTGTTTAACTGAACTCAGCACCAGTTTTGCTGTCTCCACAAATGCAGGGCACGTTGCCATGTGCCTTTCCATTGTGGACTGGGAGGAGTGAGATCCTTAATTTCATATTTTAACACCCAGCAAAGTAAGCTGGATGAAGACTCTTGCTCTTTGATACTTGCCCTTAATTTTTTCTCTGTGAATAAACTGAGGACATCATTGGTTTTCAGGAGTAGGAAAAGACATTTATAATCTCTTTAAACAGAGATTAAACAGAAAAAAGAAACAATATAAAGTATTCTAATTGGAGCTTACAGAAACACAAGTTTCCTGATTTGCTAGAAATGTTGTTATTTTAAAATTTGGCTTTGTTCCATATTGGATCAAAATCAAATTCCTACATACGTTTCTGATGAACTGCAACTTCCCCAGATTCTGCTGTGGTGCAATGAAATTGATGTTCTTGTTAGTGCTAGTTTCCTTGAGCAGCTGCAAGCAGCTCCCAGAGTTCTCAGTGCTGCAACAGACCTGCCAGCTCATGATTTCCAAGATCCAGACTCTAACCTTGCCCAAAGGTGCTCATGCTCCCAAAGATAAATCCACCCATTCCTCCCTATTTTCCCATAAGGGATGACATTTGAACTGAAATGTTTCGGGATCAGTAAGCCATCAGGATTTGGTTTATTTGGTTTCGTTTTTTATAAATCTTTGCTTCCATGTGAAAAAAATACAACCTACTGTAATCATACAAGAGAATAGTAAAGAGAGTATTTTAGATGCAGGCATAGGAAAATGACAGTATATGCAGAATAAAGAGAGAATGAAGCTGGAATTTAAAAACAGTTAAGATGAAGGTGCGTATCTTTTAAGCATTACTAGCTGTGTCTGGCTGCAGTAATGGGGCAAGGAGAGACGACTGGCATTTATTATCAATTTTAAGGTATAGTAAAAAGCAGGTCTTTATGTGAGATTGAATGCAACATGACTGACAGTAATTTTGCCATCCCCATTCTGTCAGCTACTGATAAAGTGCATGAGCATATGTATAATTTCTGAATGATGTGAAGACACTTTTTGGTTCATATGTAGTTCCTTTAAAAGAAAGATCTGATCGGTGTAGGTAGAGGCTAATGCAGTTTCAAAGCAATGCAATATTCAGCATAACAGGTAGTAGTTGTAACATATATCATGTAAAGGAACTGTACTTTATTATAATTCGAGCAATCAATTACAGGAGAAGCAGTTAGAGAAATTGAACTAATTTGAACACTGCAATAGAGTTTGCACCTGGCTATTCCAGAAGTTAATATGGGCCATTTGGTGCACAAAAAGTCTCGCACATTCCAAATGCCTGGAGAGCAATATTGTTGTTAATATCAACCATATTAATATACAGTAGAGAGATGTCCAAGTCAGTGATTAATTTGCAATTACAGTGTAGGGGGAGGAAAAAAGGAACGTCAAGGAAAATCACATTGTGGCAGGGGTGGGAGGCAGTGGCACAGATGAGACAAACTTTTCATTTAAAGCAGTATTTGTTTTCATGATTTCATAAAGCTCCACTTTTTACCCGCTTACACAGCTGAAGTCCGAATTTCGTAAAGTCTGTTTGTTCTAAGAATTAGTCATTAGGGCAGAAGTAACACTGAAATAATGTTCTCTGCTTGTAGGCTGGTTTGTGTCCCAGGATTTTTTGAACAATTGCAGCTTCTCCAAATCCAAATCTGTCTTTCTGTAACACATCCCATATGCACAAACGTATCATGTTACAAACAGAAGGTTACTAGGTGGGCTGTTTCAGAAACTGTCTTCCTGCTCTGCCATGGAACGGTTCTGCCTCTGGTTAAAAGGTCAAAATCCTCCAGTTGCTTCCATGGTTCTAAAACTGCCTATAAAGCTTCCACCTCTCAGCACCTGGGCCCATATCACACTCATATCAGAAGAAGAGGAGTGTCTTGGGATGCGCTTTTAGAATATTGGCAGTGTGTACACCTAGTGGAAACTGGGGGAAATGGAGACTCTGGCAGTGATGTATGCTATTCCAACTTTATTCCTCCTAATACTGTCTTCTTTCTGCCTACACTGAGGTGTTACAGCCATTTACTAAAAGTATTTGCATGTCCAGGATCTGACTGATTCATTATAAAGGAAAGCAGGTAGCAAACTTATTAAAATTTTTTTGAGAAGTGAAAATGAGCCTATTTTAAGCTTTAGAACCAAGACTCTAACTGCCCGTATTATTCTTGTGGAAGGCTGGAAGTGCTGAGCAGAATGGCTGACATTTCAGAAGCTGGGAGGGCAACTTTGCCACTCAGGCAGCTGCTTTTGCCAAGATAACACCAGCATTTTTTTGCAGGCAGTCCCTGCAGGGAGGCTATATTGAATGTTAGCATCAGTCTATATTCAGCCCTAGTGATGCTTTATTTTCTAGCCTGAAGAAATGAGGGTTGATTCCATACTGTGGTCGTACTGTGCATTTCACTCTGTCTCCTTGCAATCTTTTGAAACAGTTGAATCATTTCACTTAGATGAGACACAGGTGCTTAGTTCTAAAAGAAAATTAGAAATTTATGCAAAATTACTGCAGGTGTCCTGAAAATGAATGACAGAATAAGAGAGACCTCATTGTTACTGCTCCTGAAAAAGTAGTAGAGGCTGATCTCAGCCCTTAATGGAAGCATTTAAGGTCAAGGTTCTCTTCTCAGGGTTCTCCATTGTCCAGTAAGCAGTAAATTCCAGCTTTTCCTGTGTCTAGGGCATTCACAATGTTGCTCTTTGTTGTGGATTCCCTGATGTCTAGAAAGGGGTGAATTCCCGCTGCCAAAATATTACCATTTAATTATTAAACCAATCAACTGTGAGACAAATATCCCCAGGGAAGCAATCTTCATTGGTTCCACTTTTTACAGAGCTACTTGGGGTTTTTTGGTTTCTTATTTTCTCCCACATGAGCAATTTGCCATGTGTGCATGGCTTCAAATTAGGATGAAAATACGGGTTTTGAGGATCACCAACTAATGGCTGATATTAGATATTCTGAGCTTTCTTTCATGCTGATGATGTGGCATTATCTGTTGTTTCTTGGGGAGGCTCTGGAGCCATAGTTTTAAAAATGTTCTCACTGTAGACGTGTACAATATGGGGAAAACCCCTCTGAATTACATCCTGATGTCACAGCTATCTCTGTCTTGCCCTTAGACACTTCCTTCAAGTGGCTGTAGTACTTTCCAATGGAAATTTAGGAGTCTGTATTTGAGAACTGATCCTCAGAGCAGAATTCTCTTCTCTCAGAAGAATCATGCATGATCTTTATTCTTCTCACAGAAATTCATTTCCAGATTTCTCAGTCTTTTGTTTTAGCTCCACTATATTCTAAGAATCTAGAGCCTGGATTGTTGCTGCTATTTCCTATTATGCAGCTGTTCCAGTAAGTTCTTTTGTCCACTGACAATAATTCATCTCTCTCTTGCATTTAAACTATACAGAAGGAGGAGAAAAGGACAGGCCACTTCTGCTTTTTGTAACCGTCAGACCTTGACAAGTTTGTCTTGGTTAGCACTCTGGGTTTGAAGTTCCAAAATTCCTGTGACAGTGGCCAGAGCTAGAAAACTGGTAGCAGAACAGGGCTGAACCAGAAGCACATGCCAGACCAGTGAGGTCAGAATTCTTGGTTATGGTTGCAGCCTGTAAGTGTTCCCATTTGTTATGTTGTCAGTTTGACTGTAGTCCAAGTCACTCAGCTTTGTGCCAGATCCCAAGCCAGAAAGGTCTTGTTTCCCTGGTTTCCTAAGGATACAAAGCTTACGAGATCTTGCTGTTTCTGTATTCATCTCTCTCAGTCCCCATGCAATTACTGTTGGGTCATTTTCAAACAAATTAGATCCAAGGGTGGCAGGCTTAAGGATATGAGGTTATGTTTTGTGAAAATGTACAGCTGTATGGAGAGAGATACCATATAGATACCCTGGTAAGCATGTAGTAGGAGTAGAAAGGCTGTACCAGGAGTTCAGTTGAATAGTGAGGAATCCCCTTGGAGAGCACCGTTACCAGTGTTCCTGCTTCTGAGGGAGTTGGTTTATTCTTACACACAGGAGAACCCAACCACAAGACACAAAACTATAGGAAAACAGATCTCCTTTACTGCTGACTGAAGACTTCGTTTCTCTTTGGTCTGACTACTCTCATATGTATTAAATAGTATCGTACATGTCTTACATGTCCCATTAGATAAAGCCCTGCTATGGCTTACCATCAGCTATGAACAATGAGAGGACAGTTGTAGTCACGCTTCCCTCTCAAACTATTAAATAGCCCCCTTAAACAGGTGAAAGAAATGGCAAATCAAAATTATCTTCAAGCTATGGTCTGGGGCAATTGCTGTTTCGTAAGATAGTAAAACATGATTTTTGAAATCACTGCAACTTCTCTTAAAGGTCATAGATTTTGATGGATGCAAGCTAATAAACAAAAAATAGGGAGATATGAAAGCAGTGTTTGAACAGCCAAAAATTAGTCTCATATTCATTTGGCTGGAAAATAAAACTGCCATGGCAACACTTCACAAGATGGTCTTCAAATTCCTTTTTCAGAATGTTAAGCTGGACTTGGATGGAAACACAGTAGATGGAGACATTTTCACAGCCTGGCAGGGTAGGACTCTTCAGCCTGGAATTATCCAGCCAGTTTTAGTCACAGAAACTGGCTTTTAATCTCAAAGTGGGAAACAATGCTTTAAAATGCTACTTTTTTTTTTCCCCCATCATAATTTTTAATTATATTGTGTTCTGAAGAAAAGAATGGAAGAAAGTGCTGCTGATTTTTCTGTGTTCAAAAAATAAAATAAAAAAGAGTTGTTTAATGAGTTTCTTTTCTCTCTTTTCAGTTCACATCATAATTTATATACATCACCAGGAAAACAGCAAAAAGTCCTGTAATGAAGGATTCCAACCTGAGTAACTTCTCTTAGGGGAAGGAAATGGTGCTTTAGCAACTTTTACTTCCATGCTTCCTTCGTCCTTCTTCTCTAGTTCAGTTTCTCGCATGGAATGTGGTTATTTTGGTTCCTGTTGTTTTACAAAAACAAGGCTTTAAAAGCTGCTGCTGACTATTACTACAAAAGAAAACCGCAAGCATCATTACCAGAATAAAAGCTACTGAGATTTTAATGAATTAAAAGGTGAAAGAGTGAATTCAACCTCAAAGGTGAAACCGATGAGGTTTATTGTCAATTTAAGTGTATGTCAGATGGAAAAAAATTCTATAAATTAACAACATGTATTTCTTGTGCTGTGTACAAGAACCAGATTTGATCCACTGGGATTTAAGGGGACATTTTCTTCCAGCATTGAGTAACCTTATCCACAGTCATTTACTGCAACTTCTTTCTCAGGATTATTTGGTACTGGCACGTCAGGTAAAAACCAGTGAATTAAACACACTGATCATCTTCAGTTCCCAGCTTCTTCTGTGTGATTCTTGACAGTTCATTCAGTATTGAAATTACTGTGTCTGAGACCTTCTTTCTTAGACAAAAGAAGTGAGAGCTACCATCTACTTTTGCTCTGAGGTTGAGGATAGCTTTGGGAACAGTGATTTTCATTGCCAACTTCTTCTGCAATAATTGCCAGACAGATCTAAAATTTTGCCTTGCACACAGTACCATCCAGCAAAACATGTATGTTGCACAAGATCATAATGCAGTGGCCTGGTTAATTTTGTACCAGTTGTTCTACTGCTTTTTTTAATTTGCAATAGTTTCAATTCCTCTCTTGTTCTCATTGGCCTGGGTTTTGTTTACTGGCTCCTCCTGTGTTGTGAATGTAGTGTTTATATTTGGATGAAGGCTGAGGGATAAGTTGCAAGAGAAGATATTAGCAGCCCTTAAGCTTAAAGGTGCTTGTACATTACAGTTCATTAGTTTGGGAACTGCTTGCTGTTTTGGAAGACAGGAACAGAAGAAGAGAGTATACATGTTCCTACCCTGAATAAATATTCTGCTACTGGGGAGAGGAAAAAACAAACAAACAAAATATCCACAACAGAAACAAAGAGGTAAGAGCGCTGGAGAGGCAGGAGTTGTCAAAAAGCCTTCCCCATCAAACAGACTTCAGAGAACCGCAGCAGACGGATTTTCAGTACCAGTCAAATCTAAGAGTGTAGGAAGTTGACATGCTGTCCCTTGGAGAGCCGAGGTATTGACAAAAGACATGCAAACTTGAAAAATGTACATTTGTGGAAAAATCCATCCTGACAAGTGACTGCACTTAAGTCGCCAAATGGACTTCACCCATGGGATGAAACTCAATTATTGTTGCACATCCAATGAATCCATCCATGGAGAAAGCACATGGCCAATAAAAAGGAACCGTTCTGTAATCAGATCTTTCAAAAACTATTTAGCTCTTTGCCACTGAGTACCTGCTATAAGCGATGTGTACTTCACTGCAAACCTGCTTGGCTCCCTGACTAACTAGTTAGAAGCACTGAGCCATTCTGAACTGTTCTGGAGAACAAACATCCCGCACAAGATATTCAAAAGAATTTCCCAAATGCTTCTGAGGAGACATTTAACATCACACCATCTTCATTTGTGATTTGTATTTTGCACACACGAAGGATGTTTTTGTGTTTGGAGGTATTTTTGTTACTGGCAGTTGGAGCTATTTAATGCTAAAGGGATTGTGTTAAATGGTTTAGCCTAGAGAGTCCCAGTCAAGTCTCCATTGAGTAAGAAGCTTGCAAGCTCTAAGTCATTAAGACAGTCATCCATTTTGAGTGAGGAAGTGTCGAGCGTGCAGCTGCTGCTCAGTGCTTATCTTTCCACACCAATATTTACTAGGTGCCATCTCTCTTCTTTTGAGATTACATTATCCTTTGCACAATCTGTGTACTTTTTATTTGCCATCTTCTTGATTTCAGCATGGCCACAGTTATGATCATGAATAAATCTTTCTTAGTGAAAGATCTATTTTGGGTCATTTTTATTTTCTGCTTCATAAATGAAAGCCAGCCCCACTAATGGCATCTAAGCCATTTGTTTTAGGATGCACCTGCACACATTTATTTTGTAACAAAAACATCTTTGTGAAACTGAAACACTGCAACTGTTGTTTGCGAAAACCAGGCAACAGTGGCTGGCAACAGATGCTTTCAAGAACATGAATATTAGGTGCAAGTGTTTCATAAGTCCACTTAGTTGCTCTGGCCAAATTTGAAACCTTTGCTTCTTTCCCCAGCTATGTAGTTCTCTGCTGTGACTGCCCATGTCCATCGATCATTTCTTTTTAGAAATTGTTGTTCTCTAGAATAAGTTGAATATCTAGTTTGTCATGACAATTCAGAATGCAGCTTCCCTCAGATACATGAAGTTCCAGTTCCAGCACTGTGTACACACACATATGTGGACATGCACAAAGACTTGTGCCCTTCTACCCATCAATGAAAGGAAAAATATCCTGGGGACTAAGCTGTACCTTTTTTTTTTTTTAATTTTATTTCTTTTTTACTCCCATTGTTTCAACNCTTTCTCCTCTTTACAAGCTGGCAATTTGGCCTTGGAACATTCTCTGGGCTGCCAAGCAACAAGTATTTCCTTATTCAAATTTTCAGGGGAAAATGTAGCACATCTGTTTACATTTCACCCTGACATAAGTCTGAGCCCACTCTCAAGACAAGAGTGATCAAGCAGTATCAAGTCAAGTAACAGTGACAAAGGATCTTCAACCATCAAGTCTGTACCATTCCAGCCTCAGAGCTGAGAGCTGGAAAAAACTGTCCAGCAGAGTTTTATTCATATGGTGTGAGTGTATATGAACAGTGTACTGGATTTAGCTCTTGTTTCAGCAGTAGATGTCTAGAACTGGACTGTTTTGAAGCAGTATGTTGAGTGCTTTGATCTCAATACATAGCCAGCAGTGCAAATGGAAATACAGGGGGGCATGTGGCCTAGCAATCTTAAGTCCACTCTCAAGCCTACTCTTCACTTCTTGATATAATCAGAGCCAAAGGCAGTTTAACATTTCTAGCGATTACATTAGTGATGTTATCTCAACAAGAATATCCTTGGGGAACTGAAAAAACTTCCTTTGTACCCATACATTTTCATAAAAACTCTCCATCTTTGCTTCATATTTATGACAAATCTTCATCACACTTAAAAGTCTGTCTAGAAAAGTTGTTTCTCTGTCTCACATTCTTTTCAGCATTTGTCTTCACAGATACAGTGACTCAGCACAAGAAGAACATAGTATGCAAGTCTACCATTAAGCAAATATTTTTCATTGTTTGCAGCATCCCTAGAATTCAGCAGAGGAATAGACTAGTGTTTGAGCCAAGAAACATCTGAATGTCATGTAAAGTTCAGTTAATTATTTTCTAAACAGTCACCAGCACTACTGTAGCTTAGAGTAGGGTTCAACTGGTATTGTTGTGATCACACTGGAGCCTTTCAGAGGAGGGGAATGTTTGCTTTCACTTTGGTCTGCTTAGTTTCACATTGTGACACAGCCATTTCAGTAAAGGATGCTTTCTTGAAGACTAAGAAAAAACATGGCTGTGGTCTCTTAAAAATTGCCCCATTGTGCTTCCAGGGAATCAGCTTAGTCTGATTAGCACTCTGCACATATTCTACATGCCCTTCAGCCAGAAGCACACAAACCAGCTGTGGCCACAGCAAAATTCAAGTGAACTGCATCTTCCTTGTAGCCTCCTCTATCTGTGTTTATGGCAGCAGAAAATAAAGAGGAAGCACTTTAGAGTGTTTAGGTTCAACACCACAAGGCTTGAGCTTTGAGGCTGTGTTCTAGGCTCCCTGACCTGTACTGGCAGTGCTGAGGGGATGGGCAGCTCAATTATAAAAGAGTTGCTTTAGCAGCAATGAGTCAACTGTATTGAATAACCTCTGAACACACCTCAGCAGATCTGCTCCTCTAACGTCAGAGGTTCCAAAGGTAGCAAAGGATCACCTGCTTTGTAGTTCATACTCTAAATCTTGAGATCTGCAAAATAAGCTAAAAGATTTGACTTTGTTCTGTTACCAAAACCCTGAAAAGCAACCTAAGGAGCATGGGAGCACACCCTTGCCCAGGTTTACAAAGGTATTTAAGTATACAAAGATGCAGACAGTCACCTAATAGGATTTATAAAAGTGCCTAAGGGAGTTTGGGACCTAATTCCCATTGGCTGTCAATGGGAATTAGATGTGTAATCTACTTAGGCAATTTGAAAATCCCACTGGCTGCATCTTTTCATGGCTAAGTACCATTACAAGCCTTAGCCTTAATGAATAGAATTATTATTATACTTGGTTTCGTTTCCTAAAACTCTGATCTTGCTACAAAGGCTCAGGGAAAAAATGCTTGATTCCAATCACAGATGGGCACTATGGATATGAAGTGTCAGGAAGGAATAACTGAGCTGCCACAACAGTCTTCATATCACCATTGTGTCTGCAGCTAGCACAGAGAGCTCCCAGGGGTTTTGTGTATTGGTCAGTTTGGCTTTAATGTGTGTCATGTGAAAAATGCAAGTGACTTGGTGAAGGAAAATTCTGTTCACTCACAGGAGAGTAATAAAGAAAACAAAATCAGAAGCGCCCAGCGGCTGTGAATAGCCAGTTGAAAGGGTTTAATTTTTCCTGCAAAGAACAGGAATCTTCTCACCATTCCATGGAGTGAATTAAGCCCCATGTGGTGCTGGAGAGAATTCACAGCTTTGGGCAGTACAAGGACTTTTTGGTTACCCTCTTTTGCTCAGGCAACCCAGACACAGGCTGCAGTGCAGAGTTTAACTAAACAGTAGTCTATTCCTTTCCCTTTTTCTTGTCAGGCTCAGACTTAAACAAAAACCAAAATTCCCCTATCCATACCCACTTTTCAAAAGCTGTGAAAAGTTTGATTTCCCTAGATTGCTACAGGATGTAGTTTTCATTAAAACCAACTTGAACCTCTTTTAATTACTTACCCACTTAACTGTAAATATTTAGAGTTATATTGTGAGAGTCAGCTCAGAATAAAAAGGGTATGAATAATTTGGGTTGGAAATAACTGGGATGGATTTCTACATTATCTGAAGCTGCAAGAAGTAACTATTGATGGGTTTTCCATAAACTTGTATGAACAAAACAAGGTGGTTGAAATGCGTTTTGAGCTTGGTGGAATTTGAAAATACCATTTGTATTCAGTAACGATATTTTGATGCTGCAAGTCATAACAGGCAAAAACTCTTTGGAAATGTTATGAGTATTGCTTGGTGAGAAACTTGTTCAGAGTCAGTGGCGTCCATGACCAGGCAGCATGCTGAATACATGTAGCTAGTGAGTATTATACACAGTGACTTAAATTGGCTAAAAATCTGGCCAAAGTCTTTAACCACATGATTATGTTTTGTCACATCTCACCAATGTGTAGAGTGGATAGAGAGGAAACCTGAAGACTGCCAGAAGAGATAGTAAGTTCTTGTATGGGAAAGTGAGTCGGGACCTCATAGTGTTTGGCAATAATTTTTCAAATGCTGCTTTTTCCTATGTCACTGTTTGCATTTCATATAGAGAGTGATTATAACGAGCTAGTATATGATTGCATGCCCTCCTAGCACTTAAAATGCAGTTTTTCAGTGTATCAAACCATAGAACATGTCCCATAGCAGGATTTCTTGATCCTGGCCAGAACTCTTGCTCTTTTTGCATCTGCACATGCACAGAGCTAAACACAGCCAGTCTGCTGTACAGGATGTTATCACTTGAGGTTCAGTATAGTTTATTGAATCAGAAGGACAAGGATGCACACTGACAGACCCCAAGGCAAAGAAAGAGATTAAATGTCCTATGAAAATGGGCAAGTGCCTTGGTGCAGTCAGCACTGAGGCCCGTGATTGTCTAAATAGTCACTAGGAACCCACAGAAGGCTTGGCTACATCCAACTGAATTCAGTTTTATTGCAGACTGCAACTGCCTGCTGAAATCTTGCCACAGCTAGAATTTCTTCCCAGCACACCCATTGCTGAGCAACAATGTGTGTCCTTTTCCAGAGAATGGGATCAGCCCAGTCTGACTCTTGAGAAACACACCAGCTGCACTTGAGAGGATGATGGGATGAATGTTAAAGTTGCTCTGCAGCCCCAGCAGAACTCTAGGTTTCCATAGCTCATGGCAATTTGGCATTGTAATCCCTCATGTGAAAGGGACACCCTTGCTAGAGGCAATGCCATTTAGGTGCAAGGGGAATACAACATTACAGGGAGGAGAGGGGGTGGGGGTATGTAGCTACAGAAGCCAATTGATCTGTAGGGATAAGGACAGCCAACTTCTTTTTTCTTTTCTTTTCTTTTCTTTTTTTTTTCTTTTTTTTTTTTTCCCCCTTCTAAGTCTATTTGATGCTAATGAACTGGAGGGGTATTAAGACTAACTGCGTCCTGGCATGGAGTACACAGACATTGTGCAAGATTCCTTTCAGCTCAGCTTTGCTGACATGCTTGGTTCTGACCTCAAATATCTCAAGTTTTTCCAGTTCTGAGTTCCTCTACAAGCGAAAAGGCCTGTGTCAGTGAAAAACAAAACACCTGGGGAGCTGGGGCAAACTGGAAAGACTGGGTTGTTTTCTCTGTGTTGTTAGGCAGGGGGTTGAATTGTACTGTAACTCTGGGAGGTCAGTCTCCAGTAGAAGGGAAGAGACATCAGGTGGGATGTGGAGGATTAGAGTGGGGTGAGCAAACACACTGCCAGCAGGCAAATGGCTCAGTTCCTTTATTTCCAGTGGAAAATATTTCAATTATGATTTTTTTTTTCTTTTCATCATCATTTTTCTTAGATCATTTCTCATTTTCTGAATAAAAGGAAATCATCCTTAGCATAATAATGAGTGAATGCTGCCATGAAAAAGCCAGCTCCCATTAAATGCCCCCTACTCCTTCAGTAGACATTTTCCAACAAAAGGCTCTGGAATTTCAGCTGTCCCTGCATGTGTTCCAGATGAGTTTTACTTTTGGTGGTTCGTGTTTCTTCCAGTCTGTGTATATTTTTTTCATTGTTTGATTCAGCATCCCTTGGAAAGAACGGAAATCTTTCTGGCGACTCCATCAAGACTGACTGGTGTGTATTCGAAACACACAATTTCTCTTCCCCTCCTGATAGTGATCACGGCAATGATTCTCATTCTGCCTCACTTTTGTCTGTCCAATTGGCAGGTGCAGAGCTAACTCACCTGCCTCACAAGGGGTTTATAACTCTCCCCTGAATATACTTCTTAACCTTCAAACTTGTGATATTTCCTAAATTATTTTCTTTTCTTTTCATTCACTTCCTCCTTTAATTAGTGAGAAAAGGTTTGCTGGCAGCTAGGAAAATGAATCTATCTGTAACCATTTTATTTCCCTGTGTTTCCTCGGTTCTGAGTTTTTCTTTTTCTTTTCTTTTTTTTTTTTTTTTTAAGAAAATGTCCTTGAAAAAGTATTCATTTGCTTATCCAATCCCATAGCAGGATCTATGTCTGTGTGTGAATGTGGGCATGTACATGTAGCTAGTAATATCCCCATGAAACATTCCTCTTTCTTGCTCTTGCAAGCTTGAACTGTGTATCACAACACACTGACTGACAACTGCAGAGACATTAATTATTGTATACGGGTGGAAAATCTGGCATTCAATTGACATGATCATTATTTTATAAACTTGCTTACCTGTAGCTGTAAAGAGTAGCTTACTTATCCAGAGTTGTTAAAGGAGCCACTGCTGGAGGGGCTGAGGGAGTTTAATAGCATTACTTGTTTATGCTGGTTCATAGTTCTGCTTTGCCTTTGACCTCTGTGTGGGCATCTGTATTTATAAACTTTAGTCGCCAATTCTTGATCATGTCAGCTCTCTTAAAGCACTGCAATGGTTTTAATGCTTTTTACTCAAATTGTGCTGAGAGAGGTGATAGTTCTGTTTGGAGAAGGGAGCGCTGGGACTGGAAGCTTTACATGGCCTGATATCCCTTCTTTCCCTGTTGCATGTTCAGTAGTTTTTAGCTGCTGGAGCTCATCCCAGCAGCTGAAGGGCTGTGTGACATAGAGTAGACTCCACTCAACTGGAGCTCAAGGGGCCTGGGATTGATTTGGAAGTCTATTTTAGACTAGCTGGATTTAGCTAGTCAAAGTTTACACAGCTGTGGACAAATACAGCTGTGCTGGTAGAAGACGTTGCTATTCCCAGGAGATCATCATCATCTACCTTGCCAGAGGTTACTGCACCCACTGTTCTGCCAATGAAACATCCCACGAGTGATCCTGAATTCAAGCAATAGCAGGTGGATAGATGGACAGATGGATGGATGAACTGATACAAATGATTTTGCAGGAAGCAAACTACAGCACACTCACATGAGCCTGCTCTATCAGAATGTCTGGAGAGGGAAAAGTGGTAAACTCTGGTAGGTAGGTCAGTGTCACATAGCTGGTGACAGGGTCTCAAACTGTCACAACTATGTGGAGAAGAGAACATCTCTTCCTGGCTTAAATTATAACTATCCTCAGTTTCTGCTTCACTCCCTCTGTATCACCAGGGCTGGTTAAAGTAGAACTTGTGAAAGCATCTCTCACTTTATGCACACTGTGCCAATGAAGTGTTTAGTGCTCATCCCACCCAAGAGTACTACGGAAGCACTAATCCTAGTGGTACATTATCTGAAAATGAGTGAAAGTGCCAGAATCTGACCAAAGGTCAGAGAGTGACATGGAAAGCAGCCAGAATTAGAATTGATTATTTTTAGCAGGCAGCTCCATTCTCAACCATTGCTCTATCTGGTTTGCTGTAGCCTTGGAGCCACTTCTAAATGCAAACAATGAAGGTTGCTTTTCAAAGAATGAGGGTAGAAAGGGATTAATCAGCGCTTCCAGCAAACATAACATGATGCATAAGAGAGGAAAGATTTGTCAGGCTTTGAAGTAGCCAAAAATTGGCAGCAGTAACAAAAAAAGCCTTAAACTGATGGGCAGGTATGGAAAGCAAACATATTTGCTCTGCTGAGCAGGGACAAATATCTAAATAAACTAAGAGAAATTTCACTTTTGCCTAATCCTCGTGGCATTTCTAGCCCACAGATTTCTGGGAATCTGGTGGAGGCCAAATTGCATGATGTTTCTAGCCGGATTTGCTGACCAAGGACTTTGGGATTGGCCCTGAACTTTGGACGATTAGTCAAAATGAAGTGCTTTGGGCTTAGCTATTAACAGAGTGTCTGAGTGTCTGGAGCTCTTGTGCTGTGAGAGCTGAGCACCAGTCAGTGCCTCAGTGCAAAGCCAGGAACCCTGGCTGATTTGGAACAGCCTTCCCCTTGTCTCTACTAGAGGCAACCCAGACTATGAGCCACAAACCCTAAATACCTGCTTTGTGTTTTACCTGCCTCTCCTGAGGTAAAGGGGGTTAGTGAAAGAAGCTACCACATACGTGGTACCCTGAAACACTGTTACAGAGGTCCCTGTTGTCATCTGCTCCTCACCCTTGGATTTACCAACTTGTGCCTTCTCTTTTCTTGCTCCACATTTTTAAGATTGCTCCTTCTTCCCTTCTTCCCTTGTTCCCAACCCTGAAGAGCGAAGGCTGTGGGTTCATCTTGTCTTCTTCCAAATTTGGGACTACAGCTATTGCCTCCAGTTCCAAGGCCACCACTGAGCCTGGGCATGATCTGGGTGGTTGTTATCCAGAGCTGCTCCACGATTCCCATGTTAGGCTTTCCAGCACCACAGCTTCTAGCCATGCAGCACAGAGCCACTGTACCTCAACCTGCAGGAGCTGGCTACATGTCTGGTAAGACTTGTGCATTCAGGCTCTATGTTGGGCAAATGCAGCTGTAGCACTGGAGCCCGACTGTCCTTGGAAGTGATGTAGCCACATGCAGAGAGCACTGCGTTTTAGCGTGTATCTATGGCTCCGGTAATATTTCAGTCTTCTTTTGGACATCTTGGAGTCAGCTGTGCTTGTCTGGGCACCTGTCACAGATGCACAGAAGGGACCTCGGTGGGAGTTGCAAGAGCAAGTATGATTCAGGCAATGCAACCTTCAGCAGACTTGAGCGTAGTTGGCACAGGGTCAGGACTCTCAGAACAGCTGTGCCCCTTTGCTAATGGTTTGACAAATATGAGCATTTTTGCATTTGTCACAAAATCCCCAGGCCTGTCGCTTTTATGTTTCCCAGGGCTTTAATTCCATGCCAGTATATTGGGCTGGAGGGAGAGAGGGAGAAGCAATGCTCCACAGATGGCCAAGGCTGGAATATCCTGGGAAGCATTAATCCTCTGAAGACAAATATTCCTTGAAGAGAAAGATTTTCAATATGTGCCACATTTCTACAAACACTTTAAGCTGGCATAAGCCAGCGCTGCAACAACCCCTTTCAGAGGGAGGTCCACCATTCCTGTTCCTCTGCCTCCTCCTTCCTGGCCCAGGGCTGCTCCTTTCCCCATGCTGGCACCAGCACACACATGGTTGTGCAGTGAACCAGGCCAGGGAACTCTGCCAGGTTAAAACTAAACAATTTCCTTTTCCCCAGGTTAGTTTCAACCTGGATGAGTTCCCTGATCTGGTTCATTGCGGGGCCACAAGAACACTTGTGTTGGCACAAGGCAGGGAGCAGCAGAGGGAGTGAAGAGGAATGTGGGTTGGGGGCGAGGGGAAGGAAGGGCCATTTCCTTTAGCAGCGGTGCTGGTTTATGCTGGCTTAGAGACTTGGTGTATCTGTGGTGTTAATTGCTAAAAATGATGTGCTCCAAAGTGTGTGTCACAGCTGAGAGATTTTCAGGAATAAAAGCCTCTCTTGCTTTTAAAACAGGGCCTTATTTCTTAGGTTCTTGTTAGATTAAAGTTTGGCAAGTTAGAGGCAAAACTGAGTCCCTAATGTTGTTATGCCAAATAACTGACAGTCTACCTACGCATGATAAAAGGGGAGATTGAGGCACAGGGAAAGGAAAAACTGCTTCTAAAATTGTACAGAAGATCAGGAGCAGAGCCACAACGATCTGGCACTTCTTCTTGAAGCTTGGTCCCTACCAGTGCCTTCCTTCTCTCTCTGTATGGCAAGGAGGAGACGGAGTCAGTTGTCTGCCACACTGCCCTCAGTTCCCATGTGCGTTGATGGTGCATACTTATTATGTATTTATTTAAATATCAAGGAGAATAAATCTCCTAAGTGGCAGCTTGGTGAATGATTTGTCAAAAGCTGGCACATTTACCCTAATCAAATAATTCCATTTATCTGAGTGGAGCTTTCTCTGGATTGACAGTGATGTAACTGAAATAAGGATCAGCCCCACTGACTCTATGGCAGTTCAGCAAGTATTCTGCCATCCAAATCATTTTACTGGTGTTCTACTATGTTCATCTGAGGTGTCCATTAAATTCTGGGGCACAAATGCTGCTGTTCATTTATGGCTGTTGCCAACAGGAAGGTTAAGAATCTGACCCGTTAATGAAAGAATGGACATTGGCAAAAGTTTCCAGTATTTGCTCCTCTGCAGCCCACTGACCGAGACTTACTTCAGTCATGCTGGGTAGCCCGAGGTCAGTGCAGCTCTTCTGGCTTTACATGCTTTTCTCTAAGGTGAAGATATGACATGCTCATTATATTTTTGTCTTTGTAATTCGCACTGCATCAGTCCCACTCTGTGGTGTTTTGAAGGTGACGTTCTTGTGTGCTGATTGTGATTAAAAGCATAAGAAATTTCCCTTCTTAAGAAAAAAAAAGTTAATATTAGTTACTTTCTTCCCCTTTTCTTTGGTTCGTTAGAGTGTTACTGTTTTCCACTGAGAAGATAATTTAAAGTGATACTTGACCATATTCCCATCCCTTTTCCCACTTGAGGAGAGATGTATTTGAACTGCTTTGCATATTTATTGAATATATGTTCCTAAGATAGCCACACTGTGATGCTGTATCTCATTTACAGCATGTTCCTGCTGGCTCTGTAGCTTGTTAAAAGAAAAACACTGTAAAAAGAAAAAAATATGCAATGCATTATTATGTGGACTACAAACATAAAAGTGACTAAGTATGGAGGCAAAGGAATAGATTGGCAGCCTGGAGGTATAATAAGCCATTAAAGCATTTAAGGGAGGCCTGCTGAGTTTGTTGTTCAATTACTGTTACTGATGAAGAATGCCAATAATTATGATTTTCAACCTTTACATTAAAAAAGTTTCACAGATTGGCTTTTCCAAAACCTAGTGAGGTTACTATTAAGGAGCTAAGCTGATGCTCACAATGCATCTTTTTACAAAAAGAATGTATTATTCGTATGTGCTCAGCTTATCTTTAAGCCCACAGCCTTTAGTCAATTCTGGCAAGCCTGAGCCAGTCAAAGCAGTTGGATGGCCTGATCCCACATGTACGTCAGAGTCTGAGATGAGTAGAAGAAACAGGAATGTTTAGTCTTCACTGAGCCAGACACATACTGGAATATTTCTGTGTAATATAACTCCATGAAAACTTTGCCTAGGGATGATAGAAAAGTGCTGATTTCATCTATCCTCATCACCATGACCATAACTTGAATTCTTTGAAGAGAACTTTCTGCATCTTTTCTATTTTATGAAAGTGACTATTACCTGATACAACTAGATACAACACGATAGCTTTGGTAATAAACAGGAGTGATAGTTCTGCCTGTAATAAAATGTCTGCGTAGGACTTCTGCCAGTGACTAAATTTCAGTCTGAGAGACACATCAGGTCAATTCCATATTTGCCAATTGCTTGCAACATGTCACTGTTTTGTATGCTCCTACCCCACATTCTTATTTACCTATTTAACTTCTAGATTTAGAAAGTTGATGTGTTACACAAAACAAAACGAATTTCGATGTTGTTATGCGGGAGTGCCATTGATATCTCTTGTTTTACACTAATGAGTGGCCCTAGATGTTTGCAGTGATAGAGTTACTGGGATAAGAAAAGGCTAAAGATAATTAATACACTGGGTTTCGAGAGGTTTTCTGGAGCAAGTTCATGTAATCCCACAAACCAATTTTTCTATGGCCCTTTTTATCCAGTGGAAATGACAAAACAATTAAGATGATTAAAAAAAAAAAAGATAAATGAAGGTAATTTTAAAATGCTGTGTGGTAATTTATCTGAAGGATCTCATCACTGCAGATTCATTTGCTATGCATTATAATAGCATTGGTCCTTATAACTGTCTTTGGTATTCAGATGGATATTGCAGCCGAAATCTGTAAGTACTGGGTTAAATTTTAGCACAAGTTATTGGAAACTATAAATAAGATCTCACTGATCATAAACCTTCAATGAAATATAAGATAATAATATGAAAAAAAATCACAGCTTAATTATAAAATATCAAGTAAGATTAATTAGGAACAACAGGGATACACTGTTGTATCAGACAAAATATCTATATTGAATGAAAGGATGATGGCCAAGTGGTTTTTCATACATACCAATGTAACTTAGCTATTATTCCTTATTTATGCTGGTAGAGGTGAGAGTAGAACTTGGTCCCAAATTCTGAAAAGCTTATTGTAAATTATACTATATCATCTCATAAAAATATTTTCATGGAAAAAGTACAACTTTTGGAGACTCATTTTGGCAAGTGTGAACAGATTCTTTTGTTTCTTGTACACTTCCACAAATATTATTTTTCAATTTTTTAATTAGAATGTCAATGAAGAAATTATTTTGTTTTCTCAACACCATGTAAGTACTGTTTGAGAGAAAGGGAGATTTCTTTATTACTTTTTTTTTCCTACAAAAATTGTAAAAAAAAATATTTTTAAAAGGCATAAGATGTTTTGTGTTAAATATTGCCAACGCTGAAAGATGCTGAAGGTTTCATTTGAATGGTTTGGTGCAAGGTTCCCTCTTTCAACCACTCTGTGTCTCAAACCCTGTTGTGTAATAACTCAAGCTGCCAACTATTTTGAAAAATAAACTGCCTAGGTTGGATTCCTGTTAAGCAATCAGCTTTAATCCTCTGGAGAAAGAGTGAGCAGCTTTGTTCCTCTTCCTTGACGTCTGGGTTAACCCCCTCCATTTCTTTTTCTAGAATAACTTTGGTTCATAGAGAAAGCCTTCCTTGTGCTAAAAGCTCTGCTAGGACACAGTGCGCATCCAGCTCCCAGTGCACTTGGCTTGTTTGTTTATATATCTCTTTAACCAGCCAACCCCGATCTTTATGAAGGATTCTGAATACTACAGAAAAGAAGAATACTTGAAGAGTGGTTTCACAGTTACCTTGAACTCATCTAAATCAGCACAATGCCAAGGTGTCTGGTCTTGTCCTCCTCTCTCTGTCTGGAGGCAGGTTTTTGGAAAAGCAAGGATCACTTGGGGCATGGTTTCACAGTAGCCTGAGTTGGTCTGTGTTGGGACTGGCACAGCTTCTCATTGTACATTCCCTCCACACTCGCTGTTGCTTCAGAGTTCAACTTAGCAGAAACTAATAACTCTTGTTTTGTGGCGGTCATTTTCTGCCACGTTAGTGAGCTGAACTGGGTCATGCAGGAGGGAGCCCAAAAAGCACCTTTTCCGGTGCCAAGAAGGAAATGGACTGTGCACAAGAATTCAATATCTACTAGGATAGACCTTGACAAAGAAGGTATGAGACTGTCAGTATGAGAAATACATCAGACCTAGGATGTCCCTGTTTTACTTACCCAGTACATTTGCAAACAGACTTGTATTTGCTTTTTTGTTTAAATAGCCATCTTTCTCGTCTGGGACACTTCTGCTCCCTGGTCTGGCAGCTGACAATGCATTTCCTTCTGCTGAGAGTCATCACAGACTCCCCAGGGCTGCCAGTACACGAAGAAGATCGCTAGAGGCGCTTTCACACCTACTAATGGAAGAGTCATCAAAACTGGCCACTGGGGGAAATTATTTTCTCTCCGAAGTGAAGAGTTAAATCACGGTGCTTCCTGGCATGAAATGCAGCCCATGAGAAAAGACTGCTGCAGGGGAGGGAGTGTCTCTTTTAGGCTTATACCCACATTCTCAGCACTGGATCTCTGCTTGCTTCTGTCTTACAAAAGTATGCAAAAGATGACAAGTATCTTTTGCAATAACTGCAGCTGTTTACTATGAGGTCTGTAGAGGAAAGTAATACAGCATCCTGATTTCCCCTCCAAAATGAAGACTGTGAGACTATTGCTGCAGCAAAACAGTAAGACCCTTGCTGGAAGGGAAAAACTCACTCTCTTGCATGGGAGTTACAGGCAGGACTTGGGTAAAGGGCTGATACCTATCAACACATTTTTGATGTCACTGTGCTGTTCTTCTCTATTTGAGCCGACAGCTGATGCCTGGGCTTGGCTACATCCCCGTTGCATTGAGAGGAGCTTGGATGTCAGATGCAGGGAGATGGAGCAAGCTTGGGCAGTCAGGCGTGAGCGGAGTGAAAAACTGAGGAATGACTCTTTGCTGCAGGGCACAAGGTGCCATTGCTTGCCTGACCTTTTGAATACAAAGCATTTGTCAGAAATCCAGAGAAAAGTGAACCGAACCAGTCAGGGTGGCTCTGCCTTTCTCTTGAAGAGAAGTTCATGTATTCAGGCAGGCACACCTACCCCCAGGCCTGATCCAGACGTTATGGGCAAGTATCTCTGATGCAGCTGGAGACCCAGTGGGCCCTCCCATTAGCAGGAGAAACGAACCTTTCACCCTTGCATGAGCTCTTTGCTGATTCCTCCTGGGAGCCCAGTAACTCCCAGTCCAGCCAGGAGCAGTTGTTTAATGGCTGACAAGATGTTAAAGGCACCATGATGTGGGTACAGGCATCTCTAGTGACAGTGCTGTAAATATTTCTTGCGGTTCATTCTTTGGATATAGTGTCCTACACCTTGGAGCTCAGTGCTTAGGTCTGACACAGTCTTTTCTTACAGTGTGTCTCCCAACATCTCTCTGACTCCCTGAGCCACCACTCTCCAATGCAGATCTCCCAAAGTCTCATGCCTTGAGCTTTGGATTCACGTGACCGAATCCCCCATCATGCTCTCCCACAGGCAGGCCACTGCACTGCTGTCTTGTTGTGCAGGTTTTTGGCCTCACAAGGTGGTCATGGTAGGAAGCTGAAGACGTGAATGGCAGCTCAGGGTCAGAAGAGGGGATATGAAGTTTATGCACCCTAAAATCCCTGTCAGGGGTACTTTTCTGCACCACAGCTGAAAGTTCGGTCCTTTTCCTATCTGGAGATCTGATACACAACATGTATCTTCCGATGTGTGACAGGTCACAGCCCGCTCTGTATGGCAGAGTGAGTAGGATGACCGATCCCATTGCTCCGTAATGCCCAGTATGCTTTTTCCAGGACCTTTTCCTTCCTGCTCCTCTAGATCTGCTTCAAGCTACTGCAGAGCTGGGCCCTTAGTAACCTCCCAGGGACTCTTGGAAACATTCGCAGGTTGCACAGCATGGAGTAATACATTGGCACATTCCAGTCTCACTTTTAACTGTTTTCCTCCACTAAGCCAATCAAGCATGCAAATCTCCTCTGCAGATTAAGGAAGGCAGGCAGGGCACCAACTGGGAAGGGTCCCCTCCTGTTTCCTGCGCCTTTCTGCAGCAACACGCAGAACAATTTGCCTCCAAGCTGACCCTCAAGGCCACCCAGAGCTGCTGTAAGCGGGGTGGCGATGAAGAATAGCAGTTGTTTTACAAGACCAGCTGAAGACGGAGCTGGGTCTTGTCTGGTCGCTCCATGCTCGGCCCTGACACCTAGTGGAACGATTGCACTAAAGCATTTAAGAAGCTGAGCAGAAACCACGGTTTGCTTCACTGGAAGGCCCCGTGGAGCAATCATTTCCTCTGTATGCTGGTTTCTTTTATTGCACTTATTACTGCCAAAGGATTTGCTGTGGGAGAAAGGAAGACGCCCTGACATGAGCAAAGGGCAAACCCTTCGGGTACTACTATTTTTCCTTTTCCTCCAAATATGAACTTTTTTTTTGCTGCCAGGTGAACAGTCTTCTAGCTGCAGCAGTGACAAACATCAGTTTCACAGTTACTTCTTGATTAACACCATTAAATGAAAACCAACTGTGACATGATCCCAAGAGACCATAGGTTAAAACTGTCAGAGAGCTCATAATAAACCCTGTGAAAAATGCAAAATTGCTATGGGCTAAATTTTCCACCCGGCTTCTCAGTACACAGCTGTGCCACTTGTAAGTACAACTGTTTGCACATGCTCTGTTTTCACAGGTGAGAAAGGAGCTCTCAGTGCATGGAAACATTTTGTGTATATAAACCAGATTTTTCGACTGCTGGGCTGGAAGTGATGCACGTAATTGTCTTTCATAAGGAAATGCATAAATACTTCAGCCGAGGGAACAAACCTGCGATTTTGTGCTTTTAGAAGGTTGCTGAATATTTGCGATGCCCTTTGTGTAGGAGCTGAAAGCATTATGATGAGAGTGATGACAAAGATGACCAGCTGTTGTTGAGGTACCACAGGAATCCTTGTAGCATTTAGAGACTGTGCATTTGTGGTGCTTGATCACAAGCACAGACAAATTGAGTTTCTCATGGCCCAACAGCCTGCGAGCGGTTGGGTCTGAGGGGTTTCTGCCTGCTCAGACACAGGCTGGCAGTGGCCCTCCCACACACAAGTCAGATCTTTCCAAAGGCCAAACCTCATTCTTTTAGCTCCTGCTTGATGGCAAGGGCTTCCAACAGGGGCACAGTGCAAGGGGTAGGAATGTCGTAAATGGCCACAGGAACTTTCAGCCCAGGGCTAGAGTACTCCTCAGAGACACACTTCAAAGTGCTTGGTCAAGCAACTAGCTGACCGTGCTAACAAGTTGCTGCCTATCAGCTGACTCTGCTTGTGAGGCACATCTTACTTCATCACTGATGCTAACAGAGTTGATTACTGTGGCGGTGCTGATTGTTGGTAACTTGTTAAACTGCTTTGGGCTGTATGTCTAGACCCTACAAGCCTGATCTGAGACAGCTGAAATGGAATTGGAGCCAAAGCTTTTGTACTCTTTGAGGCTGCTACTTGATTCTCCATCAAATGGGGCAGTGACATTCAGTGCCAGGGAACATGCCGAGTGCTCATTGTGTAAGGGCAGAGGCAGTGTCAGAGAGCTCCTGCAGAACGGTGGCATCTCTGCTGCTAATGTGTTGGGCAGTGCTGCTGTCTCAAGGCCATGGCTTCTCCTGGTGGGTTTATTTAGAATTTTCACAGTTTGATCACTGCACAAGTCTTAAATAAGGAATTAATTGAGATTTTAATAAATGGTCACTGCATGCTAATTGAATACCCACTTGATTACTTAAAAATATTATGTGAAGTTTGTGTAATTGGTTACATTGATATTAAATTAGCATATAAAATCTCCTGCAACTCTCATATGATTTAATGAGGCTGTTATCGTGCATGAATAAAACGGTGATTGATGAGTGAGAACCTCTTTTTCGAGCACAGAGATTCTTTAATAAGGTCAGGAATATTTCTGACACGTACTGAGTTACTCATGTTATGCAGGTCACTTTTTGACGACAGAGTGACCCATGTGTATAATGAGGACTTTGGGATTGAAATGAATTCCTAACTAACCCAGCATGTGATTAGGATTTGGACCTGCAGTCGCACAGCAGCCCATGAAAAAAGAGAGGTCACTATTCTGTCCTGGCTGAACTCCTCTCTTTTTAATTGTCAAGCACTGAAATGGACTGAGCAAAAGAATAGAAAATATAAAAGGCAAACTGGTAAACTGAAAAAGGAGGATTTGAAGCTCCTCCTCACTTTAATCCTGATGCCACTTCTCTCTGGCAGGTCAGAGCTGCCTCATGTGTGGTCTGTCTTGGGTGTGATGAAAACCTGACATCAGCCCAGGGACAGCCCAGCCAAACCTCCTTTCCTCCAGCTATAGTTCCCATCTCCTGCTGTTCTGGCAGGAGAAAGGTGGAGTGTCTTAAGAGGCACTTTGATGACCATTACAGGAATTGACTTTGTGGTGTGTTGAGCTGATTTGGGGCCAGAGTGTGTGGATGAAACAGAACAAGTAGCTGGATGACAGTCACTCCAGCGGTGTTGGGGGGAGAAGGGACATTACCCTGCAATGAATCCCCTGCCCCTGCAGGGTTCACTAGCAGTTGGTGTAAGGGAGAACAGCCACATAGGCAGGAACTGATGGATGTTTGCAGGGGGCATGAAATCACTTAAACTCCACTCTTCCTAAGCTGTTCTGATGGCAGCGTAGTCAACCACATAAGATGAAAATATGGTTGTTGGGATTTGATGTAACTGAGCTTTGCTCTCCCCGTGTGGAAAGCAGATGTTCTCAAGTTTCCAGGTGCTGAGAAATGCTGTGTCAAGCTCATGGAAGAGCTTGCCAGGTAGTTTGAAGATAGCCAGCTTTCTCACCTCCTGGGCCTGCTCCCAAGCCAGCGTTCAATGTCTGATACTCGGCAGACAAACATCTGTCAAGATTGATGTAGGCAGAGCTGCTCCTGCCTTGAGGCAGGCAGATAGTCTAGGTGATCTCTCAAGGTAATTTCCAGCCCTCATCTGAAACTGATTGCCTGGGGAAATGGTGCTAGTGCAGCCATTCTGCTTGTCTACACTCCCCTCACCAAGAGTTTTGGAGCCAGTTAGCCAATTTCAAGCTTGTTTGAACTCAGAGATACTAAATTCCTAGAGCTTCATGAAAATTAGCAGCTGGATAGAGAGGAAAGAGCCAGATTAGTGCCCCCATTGAGAAACGCAGTTATAGCTCATCTTATTCATTCAGTGAGGCAGCAGCCAGCTGGCTAGCCATCGTATAGAATGGGCAACCTCTGGGCACAAATGGAGCTGTGAAAATAGCTCACGCTGCCTCCTGCTCAGGTAATGGGATGGAGGAGGCAACTGTGGAAGTTACTGTGTGGGACAGGAGGAAGAGCATCAATAGCAAGGGCTGAGGGGATGTAGAACACAAAAGCTGGAGGGAACTGAGCTTTGTTAGCTTCTTTGTTCCTCTAAGAAGTTGTTTATGATTCCATGATTGTCTTGCCCACCCTCTAGCTATCTGTTAAGGATCTTGTTCTTTAGTTGCTTGGCAGAAGATCTAACTTAAGAGAGATCAAGCAGCAGTAACACATTGTCCAAAGTTGTCCAACTTCCTCCATCTAGTGATTTCTGGTCTAGCCCTATGCTCACTGTCCGTGAATTAGGAAATGTTTTGAAGGTGTCCAGGAGCATATGAGCATGTTGCAGGGATAATTGCGATGTGGGAAGGTAAGAGTGAATGAAAATATGTATTTAAGGTTGTGTGATTGTGCATGTATATGATTCCTGAGAATCATTCCACCTGTGCTCAGAGTGGGAAGAAAGCAGAAAATGGACCTAGGTTGATACTCTTTTTTGCCATCACATCTATTCCCTTGGTCTGGCCTCTGCAGTAATATGAACATGCAGGTTTGTGGTGTCTGTGTGTGAATAGACTGTCCATTCGTCTATAGATAAAACAAATTTTGAAAACACAGTTTCACTACATTCCTTCTAGAGGTCTGATCACTTATCTCCTTCCCTCCTGCCCACTGGGTTGATTTTGCATGCTTATCTCTTACATCCTTTTCCTGCCCAATAAAAACCCATTTTGGGAGCCGGATGTGCATATGTGCCTGACTGCTGACCTCTACAAAGTTTTTTAAATATCCTTAGCTGTAAGCACACATTTAACTGACTGTTGTTTGAGTTAGTATTCTTATTTATTATTCTTATTTATTATTTATTATAATAAAATATTACATTCTACATATAATTATAATTATTTATTATTTATATAATAATAAATATAATATAAAATAATAAATAATTATAATTATTTATTATTCTTATTTGCACTTGTGACAGAAGAACCCTGCCACTTGGCAGATCTAATGAAGCTGGATATCACAAATAATGGGGTGGTCAGAGTACTTGTGGTTGTGGTGAGAGTGTGGGGTGCAGCCAGATCATACAGCTCTGCACCACAGAGCCTTCGGGCAGGTTCTTGTCTGTGACTTGTACCCATGTCTGCTCAAACATGTAAGGGTCAAAAGATGAGCTGTGCTTTGAACATGCCAGAGCTCATTCCAGGGAGGAGCAAACTCACTTGTCAGTTGTTTCTTCCTCAAAACCTCTCCCCTGGTTTGCCACCGTTCCTGTCCTGCCAACATCAGAGAAGTAATCCCAGAGTCTCAGCCCAGAGAACCAAAGGGAATACTGGGCACTGGTGACTACAGAAGGAATGGGGAGCCAGAGCTCCATGTGAGAGGACCAGATTTTCCCGTGTCCACATGCAGAGCCTGCAGACAGGGTAGTACATGTCCCTGAGGGCAAATAGCACCCCATTTACCTCGGCACCTCCGTAGTCTCTCTGCTGGGCCACCATGTGCAGGGGCAGCAGGCAAGCAACCTGGAAACCACTTCCTCCCAGGCAAAGCTGAGGGTGAAAGTAAGATGAGAACAAGACCAAGGTCTAACTATGCAGTGAAAACATGCTCCAGGCTGGGGGTAGTTCTTGCTGCAAAGAGAAAAAACAAAGAAGGGAAGAAATAAGCTAGAAGGCCTCGAAGTGATGAAGTGACTTGCTCAGGGTCACACAACAGGATAGTGACAGAAGTTGAACTGAGCTTTCTTGATGCCTGGTTTAGTGTTGTTTCAGCTCAGCTGCCTGGCTTCCAGGATGTTGTGACTACAGAGCCTACAGTCACTTACACCTATTATTATTTGTACTTCTGTTGAAGTAGGTTTCTGGATTTCACCCATGCTGGTCTATCCTCCTGGGAAGTCAAATGGAAATGCTATAGTCTATAATGATCTCATTCCCCTGGCAATGCTCTGGAATCACAAGCGTTTATGTTAGCTAAATATAGCAAAGAGGGACCTGTGGTTGATCAGTATTTCTCCCATTAGTGCTGTAGGTGGAACTGCACTTAATAGGAATTACACTAAATGGATATAGGAGACATGGGGATAATTGACCAAACTTGTCTTAAATGTGTTTGTGGAGAGAAAGAAGCCGCAAAATGACAGGCATTTTCCCCATTAGCCTCTATAGTGAAGTTAGCAGCACTGTGGGCCAGATTCTGAGCTAGAGGGACTTGCCATTCCCGTTTTGTCTTCACTGGAATCAAGCTGATTTACCCCAGATGCACACAGTGTATTGATGTTGCCTGAAATAGTACATGTCTTAGGCTCATGGAATAGTGAGGAAAAGACATAACTACTGCAACCACAGGTTTATTGTCATGAGTTTGAGCTTTTTAAATAGGAATAACTGAGCCTGCTGAATAGTAGAATTAAGGCCAATATGCCCACTGGTGTAAATGAGCAGGCAGCTGGATGGCCAGCAATAGAATTCCACATATTATGCCAGGAAGTAATTTAACACTGAATATACAATGTATGCAAGCTGACAGGCTCATTTCCCAGAAGGTATTTTTTAGTACCAGTATACTTGAAACTGCAAAATAGATGTGTCTTTTCAGTCTTTCCTCTCTACAAACACAAAGCTGTTCATGTAAATGAAAGGGAACTTAATGCACCATTTATAGCTGTGCATTTTGCACCGGTATTTGCATTCAACATTGATTCCCTTTTATTTCAAAAGAGGTAGTGACAGGGTTTGTAAATTATTCTCAGCCACTATCCACATCAGTCTAAACATAAGAGGTGGTGTTTTTTTCACTGTCACCATTGGGGATTGTGCTAAACAGTAACCTCCATGTAATGGTTGTGGTCTCTGACCCCACCTCCAATGAAGTCTTCTACAAACATCTCTTTATACCACTGCATTCATCTTCTGATGACATGTATATTTCTCAGGTGCCAGAAAGATCTTCCTTTGAGAGGAGATTATACTGCAACACATTGATATAGTCCTTCATGTCTCTAATTCAGAAAATAGTAATCGTGAAGTTAAGCGTGCTCTTAAGCTTGAAGGAAGGAGCTTTATTTTTAAGAAACTTTCTAGCCACCATAGTGACAGGGAGAAATAACATCTAGGTATGCTTTTTGTTCCCCAGTGTCATGCCAGTCTAATGATTCTAGGACCTGAGTCATGATTTTGGAATGCTCCATTGACTCCATTGGAAATTAAGCACTTGAGGTTGAAGTGCATGTATAAGTCTTGTCTTGAGTAAGATTAAATTTATACTTGTGCTTAAGTGCTTTGCTGAACAAGGACCCAATTAAGTTAAATATGATTATTTTGTTTCTAGAGACAATCCCCTTTCACAAATCTGCAGCAACCAGCTCCTGTAAATGCATTCTTTCTTAGGAATGAACACAAATGCTTTTACCAGGACTCAAATAAAAATAGAGAAGTTTATTTTAAAGAGAAGCTGGATTTTCATCTTTTCTAATAAAAAAGGAAACCTGATTAAACTCTTTACACTTATAAGTGCCCTACTTTCAAATAAGACCTGACACTAAGTAGGTTAGTGGGAGGGGAGCTTTAACAAATTTCCTTTAACAGAACTTGATGTGATCCTCTGACCTGAATTTTCAGACTTAATCTCCTTTAAAGAACATGCTTGAGCCTAACCCTACAGTAAAATTCACAAAAGAGCTAAGCTGTTAATTTTAAACAACAACACAACAATAACCCTCACTTCCCACTCCAAACAAACACAAAACCCCAGCCTAGGACCATATGTGTTCAGCCTGTTACAGTATTATTTGTGCATGTGTGTATATGAGTGTGCTTGTCTGTGCACTCTTCTTCTTTTTTTTTTTTTTATAAGGAAGAAAAGTTGCTATTGAAAGTGTTAAAGAAGCAAACCTGGGACTAAGCCCAATGCTACTGAAAGGGGCTTTTGATGATACATCCCCTGAAAAACTACAGTCCTCCCATAAGTCATCAGATATGGTATTGCAAAGGCATTTAAATGTGAGGTCCTGTCAAGTTATGCGAAAGCCCCATGATGTATGGCCCAAAGGAGTTTATCTTGCTCTGGGAAAAAAAGACCTTGGAACTGACACTTTATATTCCGAAGCCAATAAAAACATCTTAAAATAACGCCCCCTCCCTTCCTCAAAGAGTAACTGACAGTGAGACAGAGATCAGGGGTGGGAGAGCAGTGATCAGCAATGATTCAGTTTCTGGGTCTGAGAACTTTGTTGTGGGCAGTGCAACTCCAATGATTTATAATTAACTCCAACATGAAGAAGAAAATGCCAGGCTTTCATAACAGCACTACAAAAATAACCACATTCTCAGTGTTTGCAAAATTGGAAACAAATGTCCCAAGGAAAACAAGAGCGCTTTACAGCCCTATCCATGCTTTAGAGCAAGGAAAATACTGGAATTCAATCATGACCACAGATGATGAGCCAATATCATTTGTCATGGGAAATTCATCTGGGTAAAACAGGATTGCTCCATTACCCTTCCATCACTGTAACAAATAACTGGATGGAAATCTCTTAAATTAAAAGCAGTTAAGACCTCTTCTTTTTGGCAAGGAAATGTTGTCATCTTCTGCACCCCAAGGACCTGAAAGTGAAAAGCAATAGACTTAAATATATACATTTCTTGCACCCAGTGAGTGATATGAGATTCTTGGGTTCTTGCTGATCATATGAGGGATCTCAGATAGTAGTTATATACAGACACCTGATGGCTTTGGGGTCTGGGCCCTGTAGATTCTGGTTTATGTGATTTTAAGTAGGGCATGTTATTTCAATTTGCCAAGATATTACTTTTAAACATGGGAGTAATCCCAGTACAGCTAGTGGGGCTACCAGGCAGAGATGTACGTATCTTGCTGACTCAGGACCTGAATTAGACAAGCAGCAGTGGCGTAAAGGCCCCTGGAGAATAACAGTGAAAATCCTGAACTGGGTCATGAGGAAGTAGTAAAGATGAAAAGTTTCTCTAAGGAGGTTTCATAAGGAAAGCCCCGAACAGATCATTGCTGGCTTCCATTATGTTGGTAGCAGTCTTGTGCTAATGGGTCTTTTTTTTTCTTAAAAATTAATCTCTGGGGTCCTGGGATTTTAGAAACCTTTCTATTTCTGCATATCTCTCTCTCTGGCTGTGTCATCTGTATCTGTATGTCTTTAAAGGCTTCTAATTCTTAGAGCTGAAGATTAAAAAAAAAGTTGTTATGGTCATGTGGGGTCTGACTCCCTTTTCGCAAGTGCCAGTGCCTGTCCACACTGCACAGAGGAGCAGAGACATTCAGGAAGGAGCATGCTGGAAAATGTTTGTTTTGAATTCCTTAGTGAGTCCTTATTTTGTGGATGCTAAGGTGAGGTGTGTCAGGGACATGCTCAGCACTCCACAGCTGTATTCTCCAGGGGCTTCACCATTTTTGTTGATACATTTCATCCTAAGTACTACACAGAATGTAGTCATGCCAAGCAATGATGACAGCCCCTGACCAGGAACATTTATAGTATAAAAAACACAAATCAATAAGTCAGGGCTACTACACAGCAGAGCAAATGCAACACTAACCTGACAAAGGAAGACAAAAGAAAATGTATAATGAAAACATGCTCTCAATGTGTTTTTTATACTCCAGTGACCCTATAGGTAGCATTTATAACTGCAGCCACCTATATTGCTGTCATACCATTTCTGATAAGACGTATTCCTGCTTAAGATGACAGTTTCTTTGGAGATACTTGAAAGGAGAGCACTGTGATTCTCAGTCATTATTATTTTGGTCCAGACCTAACATTTTCTTTTTCTTTTTCTTTTCCTTCCCTGCTCCAGTTGAACTCCTGTCAAATGCACCCATTGGAAACAATAAGATAAACCACCTCTGTCATTTACTTCCAATGCAGGAAGTCTTAACTGTGCTCTCTGTTCATTAGCACCCCTGGCTTTCAGAGCAGCCATCCGCAGAGCTGCTGCAGGATTCAGTGACTACAAGCCTGTGAAACCTAATTTTGATTCATGAGGTGAAATCTCTCTAGCACAGCCCTTGTGGAGCTTAAAATCCAGCTGTTTTTCACCTGGTCTTGGACAGGCAGAGTCAATACTGGGCTATATTTGGAATATTTTGCAGAAGCAGCCTAGAATCTCTTGTGGTTGGGTGCCCTCTTTAAAGTGGCTTTACCTGAAGGGCAATTGACAAGATGAATTTTGCATGGCTGTTGTTTGGAGGTTGCTGATAGATTTCTGCAAAATCTCAGAATTATTCTGATTAAATTCTGATTTATCGTCTAGTACAAATTGTGTTATTTTGCTGAATATAATCAAGCATCTCTCAAATGAAGAATTGTCAGAGGCACTGGTTACTTCTTTTATAAAGGCAGAAGAAGTTCAAAATATCTGTTTTGCATTGCATAATATTTATTTGAGGCAAGTACACTAGAATTAGTTCACTGGAAAATAGCAATTAACAAAACAGATATTTTCACAAACGTACGAGTTTTATGAACATTTTCATGGGAAGATACTTCAAAATTCACTTTGATAAGACTAAAATGCTTCACTTTGATAAGAAAAAAGCCTTTGATTCCAAGAGGTTCAAAACATTTCATTTCCATTTCAATATAATTTCTTAAAATATATGAATGAAATTAAAAAGAAATACAGTGTGAGAACATGTTAAGCTTTCTGATGGAAAACATTTTTGTGCAACATAAATGAAGAATATTTCAACAGAAAGTTTGGAGGTTTTTAGTTTTCTTCCAGATTCAGAATGAAACACAGCTTCAAAATGTTTATTTTCCTTGTCACATTTTTATGTTCTGAGCAATTTAAATTTCCTTCAAGAGCTGTAAATGTTTATTATATTGACATCTAAGTGGTCAAGATGTTACTAGTTGATTTTTTTCTAGTCATTAGGACTATGATGTTCTTTAAAGTAATTCATATTGCATTTACTGGCCCGTAACCATACTCTGAACTTCTTGAGAAAGCTCCATTTTTAACGAATAGATTATAACATTGATCTGGGATAGTGAAGATCTCCATAAACACTGCCTGACTCATGGTCATAACATGTCTGTGAGGCAGCTAAGTATTATTAGATTCATTTAATGGATAGATTATTTGTTGCACAAAAAGGACTCACGTCAGTACGTTATCTGTGCCAGCATTAAGAGTCCTGACTGGGTGAAACTAGAGTCAATACATTGCAATGAAGGAACCGATGGTGGAATCTCTGTCATCAGTCAGCCTTTACTTCACCATTTCCTTAGAATTTAGACATCAGCACTTGGCAAATTCTTGTATCTTTCTCAAAATTTTTCTCGAGTACAATGTTCTGCAACACGCTGGCAGCTTCCAGTTCTTCTGTAACTGCCTGCTGATGGGAGAATTTTTCCCTGAGAAGAAGGGAAGGTTGAAGGAAAAATTAAGTAGACTGTATCCCCTCTTCCTTTAGGATCTCATAGCGCATGACATAGTTCTGATTGTGGGATGGAGTATAATCCCTAGAGCTGCAAAGTTCTCTCATGCACATGACTTCTAGTCCTGCTGCCTTTGGTGTCACTAATTTATCTCTGTGTACTTCTAAGCTGCTTTGAGCAGTGCCCTCCTGCTGCTCCTCTCTCTGCTGAGCTCGGCAGAAGAAACCAGTCCTAAGGTGGGGTTTCATGCTGGAGAAACATGCCTCCTGGCGCTGGACAACTAGGTATGTGGCCATATAGCACTAATGCAAACTGTGCTATTATCAACTGTAGCCTCCTGTATGTATTTTCTATGACTTTTTATCTGGTTTTCCTAGATGAGAATTGGCCCATTTTTATTTCCCTATGCAAAATGAGTTCTTCTATTTTAGATTTAGAGATGCTTGTATTGAAGCAACTGAGGAGGAGCTTGGCAGTGAAAGACGTGAAAGACTATCCCAAATATGCCAAATAAAACTGGCCTTTGTTTTGTGCCATTTCCGGACTCTGCAATATTATAATAACAAATCCTGAAACCATATGACAGTAATACAGAGCATCTTTTTATGATAAACATAAGTAATGATCCTTGTCAAAGAGACACAGGAATGAGTAATACATAGCAATCTCCATTCAAAGGAAAAGAAAGAACAACTGTTGGGAAAAAAAAGTGACATTTTCCTAAATCTCTGCATATCGGTGGCCATAAAGCAATAAAATTCCAGGACACTGTGAGCTTAGGCACACAGAGAAGTAAATGGGAAAAAATGTTTGGGAAGACAATGTAACATTGTCTCATAATTTACAAACCCCTAATGATTTCCAAAGCTGGTATGTGAGATTTACCCTCCTTTTTTGGCATTCAAATTGACGCAGGGGCTTTTTCTTGCCAACTAGAACATTCTTTAGGTGTTTTTTTTCTTCACATGAAGTTCGTTGTGATCCCATGCTTGCTATTATTCATAAATTAATTTCTGGCATCGCAATAAATTCTAGGAAAACCAATAAACCACAAACGTACAGCTAATTCTTTGTCATTTTTCTTTCTTTCTTTTTTAAAAAAAAAACATTCTGTGGGAAAGGAAAAAAAAAGAAGCAGTAAATGTTTGCCGAGGTGCTGGATCCACAGCATGAATTTATGTTTCCAATTGTTCTTCCTAACTTGTCAAAGAAGTTTTATTGCAGTCGACAGTCTTTATTGGGTCTGTTGGGCAGGGCCAGCTTCAGAACGTATCATAAACTGAGCCTGTGTAATACATGGAAACACATTTCCAATGACTGGTGAAACTGGGACAGAACCCAAACTGAGGGAGATCTCCAACTCAGTTTCTGCTCCATCCTTACTATGAGATCAACAGGTTTTCTGCGTAAAACAACTCACCTCTGAGAGTCACGGGGTCCTTAACTATTGCATGATGTAAATGTTTGTGTCTGCATTTAATTGAAATTTCAGTCCACCAGACATTTTCATTTCAGAAGTAGAAGGGGTTGGTCACCGAGGGGTGGTGCACTTGTGCGTACAGATTGCACACCATGTGCATCAACATGTGCACAAACTCCTTTGAGGTATAAAGTGGTACTTCTTATAGCAACTGTATCTCACAGGCTGTTGTGGGCCAGGCAATAGAAGAAAGCATCATTAACAACCAGGGGAGAGCCTGTCACTTACAGCTCATTCCCCAAGACAAAGGAAAATGTGTGTCTAGTCCATTAGGCAACTGAGATGTGAAAATAGCTCCATTTTTCTTGGTGCGATAATACAGATTTAGAGCCTCATTTCCATTAAAATTACTGGGTTGAAGTGTCCGCACCGGATCCTTATTATGATTAATCTATATACAGCCAGGTATGTACATATAGTAGCTCTAGCTCATCTATCTGTCTCTTTTGGCAGAGCTTGATTCAGATTCAAATTTGCTTTGGGAAACAACAGGCAGAGATTGTAAAGTCCTTCTCTGCTTGGAGATTTTGCTCCAGAACTCAATGGTATTTAGGTACCAAACTCCCACTGAAATATTGAATCAAAAGTATCTAAGTGACCTGAGGAGCTTGGCATTCTAGCTTTGGTTCTAATGAAGCTTCAAGTAATTTAGCTACTTAAGGAGTGTTATTTGACAATACATCATAGGAGTTTTCCTGGCCATCTGGAAGCTGAACTTATTCTCCTGCAAGTTTTTCTCTTGGTGCTACAGCATGGGAAAGCTTGTGCGAGCTGCCATGTCCTGCTCTTGAAAACATGGAGACTTCTTCAGGCTTGATGGGCATTGTTGGCAGAAAAAACAGATTTACTGACAGAAGGGTTGAATGAACTTTCAATATCTTTCTTAATGAAGAATAGCCCTGCCTGAAGTTTTCTTATGTTAGCTGATTAGTTTCAGTTCAAGCATTACAGCAATTAGGAAAATCCTGCTTTTTGCCAAAAGGGAAGGATTAACAGAAAGTTTTCATTTTTTTTAATGCTGTTCTTTCTGGGTGAGTCCCATTAAGACTCAACCAGGCCTGCAACAGCACTTGGAATTACCAGAGTGCCAGGCGGTTACACTAATCCAGAGGTAACAATCCTGCAAAGTGTTTTTCTTGGAATTCCTCACCTTGCTCACAGGAGTCCAATGCATACAGGCGTAGTGGATTGTCCCTAGGCAGGATGTTTGCACAGGTCTGTAGATTCCTTTCAGCTGATGACAAGGATAGTAAATAATATGTACTCTATGTCAGCCACAGTCCTCTGGGGTAACATAGGGAAGGGTGCTGGTGGGGGGAACTGCAACACAGATAAGCAGGAGCTGTAGTTTTTTCCAGCTTTTAGCCCTGTGTTGCTGGTGGGTGTGCTTGGGCTTTGCTCTCATGTAATTAGCTTTGTGATAGCTACCGCCTTCACTCACAGCATCTGTGGATTCGGTGATGTGCCCGAGTTACGGTGATTTAACAAGGTATAACCCATCAGCTGAGCTCTAGTAACATCCCCACATGCACTTCTGGCACGCTCCAGCAGCAAAGTAGTGCAGTTTAGTGTCAGTGCCTTTCCCTGAGGTCAAGCAGGATTAAATTATGTCACAGATGATGTTGGCTGTGGACTTAGGCGTGCTGAGCTTGTAGTTCAGCAGAACGCAGTAATTTGTGTAAATTACACAGTAAAGTGTAGCTGAGCATCTTGCCTGCCTTGTTTTTTTGGGGGACAACTGTGAAAGCTTTCAGAAGGAGACCACATCTGTGAATGGATCTTGGAGTAGTGTGGAAGAAATGGTTATGAATGCGGTACCAGGAAGACCACAGAGAAAACTGACAAATGTGGATGGTGGAGACGGGGCAGCCATCTATCTCATTGCCAAGATGACATGGATATACGTTCCTTACTCTGCAAAAGGTTCCTTCCTTTCCTCTGCTTCCTCCAGTTGATTTCTTGTGCTCCTCAGTCTAAACAGAACAAAACGCAACGATATCCAGTTCACTACGGGATGGAGAGGAGTGGACAGTAAGGTGTGGGTTAGCAAGAAATGATTAATTTTTCCAGAACACTGCACTGCTCTTTTATAAAACATATTAGTGTTGTTATAAATCAATGAACATGGTTTATAATAGCAATGATGCCCTTGAAATCTGTTAATACTGTAGTCAGTGGTGGTTTGCCAGAGCATTTAGTGCCCTTGGTTTCACCTTGGGCTATTAACTAACAAATCGGTTATTAGCCAGTGGTAATGACCAATTTTCTAAGGATGATTGCTTAAATATTGCCCACCTTGAAAAGAGAATTATTGCTCAACTGAAAACTGAACCCTTATTTTCAACTCGACAGAGCTAATGATCTTATCTGATTTCTTTATCTTCCTCCGTGTACTCGAAGGTGGTCCAAGATTGTATTACTAGAGAACGGCTTCGCCTTCTGCCTTCTGTGACTTGAATCCAGGAAAAGTTCCATATTTAATATTTATTCCCTAAGCATCGGTGGATGAAGACAGATGGTAATGAAACCAGCGTTGCTGAAAGTGACCACAATGATAATAGATTCTTTATGATGTCCAGGAATTCTGGACTCTCAGTCTCGGTTTAAATGTAGCATGGCGCCAAGCCCGTCACCTTAAGCTTAGTATTCCTGTCATCTCCCTGACCTGTCTTTAGACCTGATGAGTGCAGGCTGCACTAAAGGCATCAATCTGTCTTTCTCCCCCTATAAATGTTTTAAACACCCAAAGCTGGTCACAAATGACACATCCTGCAAGAAAACCTTTGTGGGGTGGGGGCTGGGAGGTCCTAATTACCCCTAAATATCTAGGGTAAAAAAAAAAAGAGTATTTACTCTGGTGCTCATTGGCTGTATCTGTTTGCTAACATGTTATACATTGGAGGTATGTGCCTGTGGCTTGTGCTTTCTGCTTCTTACCATCTTCGCCAAAAAGCAGCGAATTTTAAATGTTTTTGGAATCATGAATCTCTCAATTCTTTCAGAAGTACAAACAACTGCATTTTGAATTTAGTCTATGGACAGTGGAATTTTGGTTGTTAACTTCTGAGGAACCCTTAGGAGCCACCCAGCTCTGAGGACCACAGGGTGGATGAAGGGTTGTGACCAGAGGCTGAATTTCCCTCTCTTCTCAGGCTAACCCTGTTGCTATATAAAAACTTTGCAGAAATGAAAAAAAACTAAGTGTGGTTACAACCAGCAGTTGTTTGAACTTTGTATGGATGGAGTGGGCTTGGAACACGAAGTTAGAGTAAGAATTTAGGCAGCACGCTTGAGTTCTTGAGCTCCTGTGTCCAGCAATGCTCTCTTGCAACTCACACAATTGCTGTCCTGCAAGGTGCAGTTTCTGCACTATGGCTATATAAAACTATGTATAGCCATATATAACTAGATATATAAAAAATATATATATATAGCCACATATATATAAAACTATATGCATTATAACAACATTTATGTCAGCATGAAAAGTGTGTAACATGGGTGTAAGAACCGATATATTACAGGACAACAATGGAAAATCAGGCCCACTGAGCAGGGAATGAATCTTCTAAGATGCTGCTAGATAAATAAATAAATAGACTTTCTTTTTTCTTACTTTCCTAACACAGCAACATGCAGTGCTCTTCATCTGTCTGAGACAGCAGGAACAGTCTGCTGGGGACATTGGGGAGCATCTTTCTTGCCTCCACACTCTGTGCTGCCAGTGTCAGGTCACTGGTGCTGGGTCTGGTTGAGATTCCCAGTCCAATAGGAGTAAATAATGAATGTTGCACCAGCTGGCTGGTTGGCCTGTAAAATTCTCTTTCTAAACACAGGATAAAAGGAGGGGGGGGGGAAATAATACATGCTCTCCTGTCCTATTCCTAATACTGCTTCACCCTAAAGTATGTAATGTTAACTTTTACTTAGCAATGTTTTTCAAATACATTCTTAATGCATTAGGCCAAAGCATAGTCATTGTGTAGGCTCAGGCCATGCAATTATCTGGGTTTTGTAGTTAAATTTGGCACACCACTGTTTTATCTAAGCTAAAACACTTGCAGCCTCATAACCATCAGTAGTGCTCTAAAAATCCAGTACTAACAAGGCTTTGCTGGGCTGGGCTCAGCCAGACTCTGGAGAGGAAAGGGGGCTGTACAATTGCGTTGCTACTACTTTATCACAAAAGCCAATGTATATGTTCAGTACATACACCTTTTCAAAATAAAGCTGCCTTTATTTTGTCCTCACCAAAAGCTGCAAATGATTCCCACAGAGGGTAGCTTTATGCCAAGACCAAGTGAATTAGAACTACTCCTCCTTGAACTAAATATCTGGAGGACAGACATTTAGAGAGAAGCATCCAAAGTGACTTCCTTGTCCAGCTGGAAATACTTGAAAAATGCCTGCATTTCAGAAAGTAGATGCTGTTCTCTGCTTGAAAACTCACTAAGTGGTCTGAGCCCTCAAAATAGAATTCCTCATAATCACTAGGCATTTGGGAAAGTCTGGTGATTGTTACCCTGTCAAACTTTAGAATAACTATGTGAAGCAGGTGAAGTTCAACAATAATTAGGTTCTTCCTCTCAAGGCAGAACATTAAGTCTCAGGAGAGGCACTAAAATTTGGCATGACTTAGTGCAAAACAAATTAAATCATGGTTGCACAGTTGAAGTTCCCTCCTTTCAGTAATCCACAGTACACACAAATGGACCTTTAACTTGCAAAATTTATTGCCACCAGTAGCATAGTCTCAAGAAACAGTGATTTTCTTCCTGCTTTCAAAAGACTTCTTGCAAGTCTTTAGGGCACTTTATATGCACCCCAAGTGCCAAAGAAGAAATTAGCTTAATAGTTCAGCAGAGGAAGGGTTAACACTATACCTTATGTAGACAAGCTGCTCACAGCTGAGTGCAGGGATGGGGCAGCTCTAGAGCTTTATCTGCGCAATGCAGATGAGAGCTTTGTGAGAGAGTTTAAAAACACAGAAGACATTGAGGGCTTTGTCTGAACACTTTTACCAGGGTGAGGGGTTTCTTTCTTTTTCTGCTTTTACTTGCCTTTCCTCAAGGTGTCTCTAAGATGCTTTTAACAGGATGATTTCCTTTTAGAAGCACTAGAGGCTGTGATTAGCATACTTCTCACTTCTCCTCTGTTCTGCTGAGAATCACAGAATCATAGAATGGTTAGAGTTGGAAGGGACACCTCCCACTAGAGCAGGTTGCTCAAAGCCCCATCCAGCCTGGCCTGTTCCAGGGATGGGGCATCCACAGCTTCTCTGGGCAACCCACAGGAAAGAATTTCTTCCTAATATCTAATCTAAATCTCCCTGCTTCCAATTTAAAGCCATTACCCCTTGTCCTATCAGTACACTACACTGAGGGTCCTCTGTAGAGCAAAGGAAGGGATTTTACCCTAATTCTTCTGAATCTGCGGGTTGGCTGCATTTGTCTAGGGCTTCTAGATAAGTGGGAGCTCTCATCCAAAGGTGGGTTGACCTCTGAAGGGACATGGGCTGCAGAAGCTCCTGCATCAGAGCAACAGGCTTGAAGCTTTCTGAAAGTTTCTGACTTGCTGTGTGAACAGCACACATGGAGAGAGGTTGTCCAAGAAATCCTGGACATGTGGTATTCTGGTGTTGTGATGGTGTTGTGATATGTTCTCCAATACTGGAAACATTTCTATTATAACTGGATGTCTTTGTAAAATATACTTGAATTCAACTGCAGCTATTAGACTTGATGTGGAATTTAATTTAGAGAAGCCCTATGGCCTGTGTTTTGCAGGAGACTAGATCGGGTGATCAGTAGTTTTATACCTTCTGGCATAAAATCACAACTGCCTGAATCTATAACTGATCTAATTAAAAGCTAGTTTTGGCTTTTACCATGGCCAGGTCGCCCCCAATAGTGTGATTTTTCTGAACCTTAGCCTAGAACAGACTGCCAAAAACTTCTGCTACAAGGAGCACAGGCAAATACGCAGTATGCTATACGTCTGCTCTGTATATTTGCGGTGAACAAAATATAAATCTTTCCAGTAAAAGAACTCAGAAGAAATCTGTTTGCCAAGTTACTTTCTTCCTTGGCTGAGAGCTTAAGGGAACTTTATTTTTTTTTTTGGTCTTTTCAGTGAGAAAATAATTGAATAGATTCTCCAGTTCTGACCCCTGTTCTCCGAGGCACATGCTCCCACCACCCTGGGTTTCACACAGCTTCACAGGGAAAATCAGGAGAAAAAGTTCAAATCTTAGGGCTTATTTGAGCAGGAAGTTAGTACAGAATAAGTTTGGGGATATGTTTTAAGCACTGTAACTGTTCTGTGTTTACTCCCAGAGTGGATGTTCATCCCTATTAAACCATCTTTTTGTGTGACTTAGATTGATCCACTTTACAAGTGGATTAATTTAAACTACAGAAAAGGTGTTTGTAGTTCAGGAGTTTGTGAAATGGCTACCATGTTTTCATACTTGCTAAGAGTAGCTGCAGAGAACCGTATTGTATTTTTCCCCCTTTGAAAGGCCAGAATAAAGTAGATGCATTATTCCCTTTTAGTAAAATAGAGAGCTGTATATTTCAGTGCCCTCAGGCAGTCTCCTATGGTTCAACCCACCCTGCCTCATAGGCAGTATCTACTGCAAGCCTGTTGCTAAAGTAGTTTGGCAATACCTTGAAAACAGGAAGGGTGAAGGCACCAAATAGCTGCTGAGCAAAGCAAACCTGGTAAGGTCTTGATGGGAACAAACGCCTGAATGACACTTTCAGAAGATGTTCAGAATTTTCAGAAGGCTGAGGAAAGAAATTTGTGATCGCTCTGTTCTTAAACCCAGTAAATTTTAATTATAGCCATGTCAGGGCCATGATATATCTTGGAGAAGTGCTGGATTAAGCAGTGCAAGTGCAAACTCAGGGAGGATCCCTCCAGTAACATTATGTGAAATAACTTCTCTGACTACAGCATCAAATTTGTAGATGCAAGTGGCTTATTAGGTGAAATTTTCTCCAACAAGTTGATAATGGAGTTCCTTCCAGTATCTCATGTGTGGATTTGTCTCTCTATTGGAAAACTGCTCCAATGTCCATCCCAGTAGTGATAATTGAAGTGTGCATTGAATGTTGACCAGTGTTCAGGGTTGTCTGGAAATGGGGAGGATACACCCCACAGATAGTTTAGGACATCTGTGTCTAGATGTGAGATAATTCCACTTGTTTGAACAGCAGTAATGGAGGCTCAGTCATCCCTACCTGCAGCATGCTTTTATCTAATAAGATTCTTGTGCTTTCTGCTGTGCAGTGTGAAGTTTTGATGCACATGCAATGCCATGGGAGAGACATGGAAATCAGAACTGAAAGAGCAGATCCAGAATGACACAATCCCCAGAATGACACAAACATCTGGAAATGCCATTAGGAGTGTGGATTCCCAGATGGTGTTGAGAGAGGGGGGGAAAATTGGGCTGCAGACACCAGACGGTCTCACCTTGCCTTGGCGGCTTGGAGAGAGAGGTGGAGAGGTTAGTAGCAACTGAAAAACAATGAGGAAGGAAGATCTACTGAAGCTTGTCTCCATTCTCTCATCTCTTTCCACTGCCTTCCACTGCCTTGGCCAAGTTACCTGATGAATTTTCCTACTCTCAGCTCCTGGCTTTTCTCTTTGAAGTCATGCTGTGCTCTGCTCCCAGATGGCTTCTCCTATGCCCCTGTGCTTCCCCTCTGTCAAGCACATCATTAAAACTTATTCCTTCCAAAAGGTAATTTATACACTCATAACACTCCACATGAAATATCTGGGGATTTTCAAAGGGAAACAGTAGAAATCATTTCCAAACATGCTAACTTTGCTATCATTTCTAGTTCTACCATTCTCCTTCCCCCATGTTTCTATTGGTTTTACTTAGATTTAAGGATACCAGCCCCAAGGTGGCACTTCTTAAGAACACAGGAGACTGAAAAAGATTATCTTCAAGTAAATATGATGCATTGCTCATTTACAACAGGTAATGAACAGATGAAACTGCCAGGTAGGGTTTTGTCTTAACAACCTGACTTGAGAACAGATTTTGATCTACTACAATGCTGAAGGCTATTTTTTCTCTTAGTACCCACATTCTGCAAAAGGCAGCACATCCTCTCCTTTGTGTTAATGGGGAACCCACTGTTTCTGTAAAGAACTTGCCTAAAAAGCCAGGAAGAGGTAAATAGTGAACTTGTCTTCCTCTGGTATTACTTTCTTCTCCGCCTGTCTATCTAAAATCTAACATACTACTTGTATTATATAGGTCATGAATAATAAAGTAGTTTGGCTGGAACTAAACAAAGACAACAGGTAAGAGGGTTATGTTTGCTATTTCCTTTGCAGGCAGACACTTGCATTTTTTTTTTTCACAGATCAGATGACCAACAAAAACACCAATACACATGTATGGCCTGTGTTGTGCCAAAGATCTTACAGTCTGTTTGCTCTGTGGCTGTGCTGTTAGGATAAAATTTTCAGTGATTTCAGGATGAAAAATACTTCACACTGATGCATGGGGTTGTTATCTCTTATCATAAACTTGGTGATGATCTGCACCTTTGCCCATAGTTTGAACCCTGGGCCTTCTCCTTCCCACAGCCTAGGAAACTGCTGCTAGTTTACTTAGTGCTTTTCCCTCTTGTGTTCTTTTGTGGTGGTCTTAGCAAAACCTTGAAGGTGAAGGTGAAACCCATCAAATAAAATACTCCTGCAGCAGTTCTGGTTCAGCCGAGGAGAGAGCAGTAATGAAAACACCTGATTATGTTTCCAGCTCCGTTTGGCAGGCCAAAAGACTTTGGAGAAAGCACAAAGAGACACCAAGCACTGTGGTGAAGTCTGAGCTAAATAACAACAACAACAACAACATCATCAACAATAATAATAATAATAATAATAGCAGCATTCATTAGTCATTAAAAATAATGAATATTTTTAATAGCAGCATGAAATGGCAGATGGTTCCAAAGTTGGCAGATTTGAAGCAGTTGCTTTACTTCTCTTAAAAACAGAAGACAAAATAACAAATACAATGTGTAACCAAGCAATAATATTCTGTTTTATAGTCTCTGGCAATAAGTTAATAATGGCTCTGTGGTGTTAAGGGCTCAGGACAATTTTAAAGAAATTTGATATTTTGGTCATCCAGGGAACCATTTTTAGAGAGAGACTGCTCTTATTCACGTGATGGAGCCCTGAAATCATAGAAGTTGATCTGCAACGAAAGCAAACAAAAGGAAGGCTTTTTGATTCTATCCTAAACATTTGGCTGTGAATCACCAGCAGCCCCAGAACCTGCTTAAAAACTATGAGGTTATTTGACATTTTCATAGCAATCAACTAGAAAGCTCCAGCCTCAACATCATACAAATTTGGTTTAATATAAAAGTACAGTAATTTATCTAGTGCTTTTCATGATTGTATCAACAGCACTTTCTGCTGGCTGACACATCTTGTATAAAATCACTAGACCAAAGCAGACATGCTTTCCTTCACCTTTTTTTCTTTTCTTGTAATATCTGAATTGATCAATTATAGGAGATTTTGAGAAAGTAGTAATAAAATTAAAAAACAACAACAACAAACAAACAGAAGATAGACAGTTTATGTACCAGCTGTTAAATCATCATTATTAACAACAAAATGGTGTTTTATCACTTTGGAAATAAGCGGATTTACTAATCTGAAAACTGTCTCTCTTGCTCCTTGCTCTTTTCTTCACAACTGCAATTTGTAAGAAGAAGCTGTCCAGCTGCATTTCAGGATACAAGAGAAAGCACCTTCTGTGTGAAAATTAGAAATAGGTTTCAATTTTCTTGCTGCTGTTGTAACTAAACAGCCCATTAACCTATTTAAATAGGAGAACATACTGTGTACTCCTGGTCTAGAATGCATCAAAAGTAATGTGATTATGTTTGTTTTGATACAACCCTATCTCAGTGCTACCTAGGTGCTCTTACATGAACGGTACATGGAATTAGTTCCACGTTTCTTCTCTTACAATTAGCATATTAATGTACAAAACAGATAATGCTAAAAGCTTGGATGCTTGAGCACACACAGTGCCTTCTTCATTGAGTTCCAACACTCAGCTCCTGTGAGTCCTCAGGAATGTATCTGTACATGCTCTCTGCCTCCTGCTTGTCCTGAGAGCAGCCCTGACCTATGGACCGCAGCTGAGATACTTTAGGCGCTTATTTACTTTGTTGGCCTCAGAAATTCCACTAAAAAAAAAATGGCTCAGTGTCAGGCTGCCCACAATGGGGCCTTTGCTTTTCCTCTGTATGTGTGTGTGTGTGTGTATGTATGCACAGCACGGTTACATACATTCCTCGATATATGCAGAGACAGTCTAAGGCAATTTTAAATACACAGCTCCCACATACACATTTTTGCTATATGTTTGTATGTAGGTATGTTTAGACCTATTATACAGTTTGTGCGTAGACACATGCAGGCCATGTATTTTTGTGTTTGTATATGCAATGTGGAGGTTTAGACAGTCTCCCATGACTTTATATGTCAAGGATCCAGCATGGCTGGTGAAAGTTTCTAATCTTTAGTCTATCTTGGTGAAACACTAATGAACTTGTAAAAACAGGAAGCAGTGGAAAACAAATGAATTTCAGCTGGTGTTTGAAGAGCTGTCAGATCCCCTCGCTGAAATGTTTCAGAGGAACATCTTTCTGATAAAACCTCTGAGAAAAGTGGAGGAGTTTCAGAAGAGTGATTGGAAAAACAGGATGCCGACTGGCAGGCTTTGCTAATGCATTGCATCTGTAAAGACTCCAGCAACCAAACAGAGCATTAGCTATGTGAGAGCCACGGAACTAGGGAAAGTTATTACATCTGAGCGTGATGGGAAGAAGGGGGAAGGGGAAAAGCAGGCTGTTCCCTTTATGCGTCTTGAAATCTGCAGTTTTTTTGAGCCTTTGACATTTTTCATTCCATCTACTTTGCTGTCAGCACGCAGACTTAATTCTAACACTAATGAACAATGCTGCTTTGCTGTCCAATATCATCTTTCATCCGAGGCTCTCAAGATATTTCACAAATGGTAAGGAAGCTTTGCAATACCAGCGTGAGACAAAGCTAGGACTTGCTGGCTTCACACAGGATGCTGTAGTGTCTGCACCTCATTGGCAGATGTTATCCTCATTTTACAGTGGTTTAAATCATAGAATTGCAGGATTCTCAAATTTCTCCTAATTTCCCCTTTTCTTCATTCCAGTGTTTCTGTGACTGTTAAACTGACCTCCTGATGATGGCCACTGCTTTTGGGGGGCTGCTTCTTCCACTGTCTAGGTCAGGAGTCTGTTGCTCTGTGTCTTAACTCCTGATTGACCCAGACTCTTGAAAATCAGTGCATGGGAGTGAGATTGGAGCAGGGCCCACATGGATAAAGGAGCTCAAGGGTATTCTTGGTTTCTCCAGTCTAGACATAGTTGTGCTCCCAAAAGCTGGGAATTGAGTCCTTAGAAACAGAGGGGTGTTAAAAATGTAGTGAAGTGACTTGGCAGCGAGTATGAAGCAAATTGTAGAAGAACTATGGATTACACAGAACCAGTCCCACTTTTGTGGCCTTACCCACATCCTTTGGGTTCTCCTTTTTCTGGAGTTGTCCCCTTGAGCTGAATTACCATCCAAGGGACTTGCATGAGAGCAAGAACCCATCTGTAGGGTCTCCCTCGTGTGAGACTGTAATACAACATGCCAGCCTTACAACTATTTGCATTTTCCCTCCTGAAGTCAGTTTCTCCTTGTTTCTTTGCATTCAGTCAATCTGCAATTATCCAAAATGCTTACGCATGAGCTTCCCTTACTCAGCAAAGCGCTGAAACTTCTGTCTGCAAAAAACCTCCCACCCATTCAGAGGATGACTCTTGGGATACGCACATGCCCTGTTTGAAGTCCTTGCGCCCAGTGTGTTGCAGTGGAGCTGAGAACTGCCTTTGGAAGTCTTTCTCGGGCTGTCACAGCCCTCTATGGGGCAGTGCCTCGGAGGTTGTAGGCTTTGTTTATGCCTAAGTGGTTTCTAACATCCGAGTCACAGCAGCAGAACAGCAATTCCAAACATCCTGATCTCAGCAGAAGGATCTAACAGCGGACCCAGGAAAGCCAAGGACGAAGCAGCAACTGAAACAATGTAAACAGGAATACATCTTTAAAATAACAAGATGCAGAAAAATATCTAACAAAGCTGGTCTTCATTAAACCATTTCTCAGCTGTCTCTTTCAGCCGTTCCCACTGCTGCTTCAGCGCATCCCAGTTCCTTCTGCTCCAGCAGCCCTTCCCAGAAAAAGCAGATGCTTTTGTGGGTGAAGCACCAGGCTGGGAGTTGAGTTGCTACTGAGTAAGGCAAAAGCAGTGTCACGTTTTCCTTTTTGGCGCCTGTCCTGTGATTCTTACCACCCCTAACTCCCAAAGGCCTGCGCTCGTGCTTAGTTTTACATTCGCAAGCCACAGCAGCTGTAGTTGGTGAGTTTCCATGTGTGTGGAAGGTGTTAGGAGGGCCATGTATGCAGGCTGAGAGCAACTCTTCCAGGCAGAAGCTCTTTTTGAGAAGACTATTCAGGGCACAGCTGAAAAAGTCATTGCTCTCACTTCTGAATGTCAGGCAGTGTTTACATAGATATAAAAATATTTTTCAATCACATAAAAATATCTGCTTCTTAATTTCTGTATGCTGCACTCCTTCCATAACTAATTAATCACCACGATGTCCTATGAAAAATGTAATTATCTCAGTTGTCGTTGTCCCATTTCCCAGGCAAGGAAAACCCCAGGGACACCTTGCTGTATTGTACCAGTATTGTGTTAAGCACGAGACAGGATTTACAATTCCTTCCTCAATTCTGGAAGGAAATATATGATGTGCTTTTACTTACAGGGAAGGAGAACTATTTTCTATTCTATTTACTATTTCTAACGTAACACTTACTTGTCGGTCTGTTGCTTTGCTTTAATCAGCTTCACCTTTTCAAGAGAACTGACTTCCTAGGGCATGGGCTGCCTTTTGTTGGCTGATTACGTACTGTGTTCTCTAACCACTCTAGCCCTGGCAGCCCCTTCACGTCCTGCAGTCATTATCTATTATTTTTGACTGGATAGATATGGTTTTTTGTGTATTTTTTGTTGTATTTGTGTCACCACTGGGCTGTTTGAAAGAGTTATAGTAATGATGAGTTATATATTTTTCAAATTCAGATAGATCACTGATACTTTGATAGTAAAGGGTCCACTTTTATGGGACATACTTTGTCACTCTACCAAAAATAAGGAAGGGTTCTAGGCCATGTTGTAGATGTTCATTCACAGTTCTAGATAACATGTATACCTCTAACAGTAGTCAGTGCAAAAATGGAAATTTGGAACGATGTAAAATCTTCTGTTTCTTGGTCTAAGACTCTAGACATCTGACTTTAGAAAGATTTTTAATTTTGGAACCCTGTTATTCCCTATCTGTCACACACATCTGGCTTCACACTATCATATTGGTTATTGTTGTCTAATGCTGATTTGGATTGGAGAGCAGATACTGGATGAGAAGGACTTCGTTCTTGGGTGGTTGTGGGGTTGTGTCTCTTGATACTGGCTTCAACCCCATCTTAACTGCTAGACCCCAGTGAACTCAGGCTCTTAGAAACTGCCATGGGATGTGTGACATTAACGCTGCAAATCTGTTTTGCTGTGAAATCCTCTATTGTTCTAGGTTTGAGGCCTTGAGAATTCTCTCCATCAGAAAAAATAATTTGCCAGATGTCTTAATAGGCCCTGAGCATTGACGGTTCTATATAAGGAGAATTTTTTTAAGCAGAGGATGTTTATTTTTGGCAGCTTCTGTCACTTAATGATTTTCCTGCTCCAGCTACCCCCCAGAAAACTGATAAGTGTATCCTCTTCCCATCTTTTAAATTAGAGATGAGCCTCAGTATGGGGTCCAGTCTATATATTTGGCCCGAGTCCCAACAGTGTCTGAACATGGCAGATCTGAGGAAAGTTCCAGCCCATGTGTAAAACCATGCAGGTTACAGAATCTCTGGGCCTGCTATTTTACTTCTGTTCATTCTGAATTTAAAGGTTTAGCTCAGATTTCTATTATTTAAAAAAGCATGTATGTGTGTACATAACGGGAAAGAGAAATAGAACATCGACTTGACATTCCTCCAGTTCTAATAAGGGAAACAGCTTTCTCATAGGTTCCCACATCATCAGTCAGCTCATCACATGCATGCTGCTGCAAGACATTTTTCTTGTAATGAATTGAATAATCACATCTGTTTCTCAAGCTTGAGAAAAGTTTAAAAAGTCATTAACATTCTCCCATTTCCATCATTGGCAGAATCTGCTTTTTTTTTTTTTTTTTCTTTTAAATCAGCATCTCGGCAGTGCAGACACGTGTGCATGTGAAAAGCTGTCCATGTTTGTGCATGCATGTTCCTGTGGCGAAAATGATGTGTGTGCTTACGCGTGTGCTTCCACGTAGCCGATGGCCCGTATTCCTGCCAATGCAGAGAGTCACCGCTGGCAAATATGGACACAGGGATGGGCTCTGGGCACAGCAACGCATACACACACCTGCTCTTCTCTGATGGTTCTCACTCTTTGCTTTCCATCAGAGCCGGACACCAAAGTTTGTGTGGCTGTGGATCTGCTCCCAAGCACATGCCGGCAGAGGACACGAGAGGGCAGGCTTTCCCTCTCCTGCCTCCCTCTGCCTGGGATCTCTGCTATTGTTATGTTTATGCAAACAGCCTTTGACATAATAGCTTTGAAACAGTTGAAAATTGGATTGTGCCTTTAGGCCAAACATTCAGACCACCACCTTGGCTATATTCATCTGCCACAGTAAATTGGGTTCAGCGTTGGCTCCACACACTGTATTTCAGGGAAAGATTACAGCCTTGGCAATAACTTTTGTACAGGAAAGACAAATGCAAACTCCTGGCAGAAACATTGGAGCTGTTTAGTTGTGCAACCCCCTATCTGGAGGAATACAGATTGTGCTGAGAATTTCTTTGGGCATCTGAGGAGCAAATAAAACAAATTCCCAGGCTGGAATCTCTATTCCTTTCTTTTTTAGCTTCCTAATGCAATCTAATTATAGTTTAACCTCCTGAAATAAATACCTAATAAAGGATAAACCTATTAGAAGAGTAAATTTACTGCGCACTAGTTAGCAGAAATTCTTGCCGTGCTCCCTTTAAGCAATAATGTTATTGGGATTGAACATTGTTTGACTGGTTAATGGTCCCTCTACTGCAAGACAGATTATATGGAAAATAAAAGTCAAAGCAAAACCAGTCACAGTATTAAAACCCATGGTCAAAACCACCGTAACATAAAAAGATGGGTTGAAAAGAAGTGAGAGGGTAACAGCCTCTCCAACAGGGCTTCAGCAAGAATCTAAGCTGTGATCTGAAAGGCAGACAATATTCCACAGTCAGTGTCACAATTAATTTTCGACAGACAGTGTTACATTTTTATTGCACATATAAGAGAGTGAAGGTTTATTTGGGCCTGATCCCAGAGGCAATGTGCTAATTTCAGCCTTTTCCAATTCATCCCAGCAGATGTGATATGTCCATGGAATTTGGGGCTAAATTCTGTCTCCTAGAAGGGTGGGGTTCCAGGTGGAGAGGAGGAGATGGTGGCGAGAACTCTGAGGGCTTGCAGGAGGGATCTGAAGGTGAGGTTGGGGTGGAAGCAAGGTGAAGGCTGGGGAGAGAGGAAAAGCAGCAATTCCTCTGGCAATCTTCCCTGCTGCATCTCTAGTTTCCATCGTGGTGCTGGCCCATCAGCGGATTAATGAGGCCATTGACTTTGCCAGGGGTGGAGAATATAAATAAAAGCAATTTCCTGGCCTAGCTCCCACTGAAATCTAATCCAGTGGGAAGAGAAAGGCTCTCATCTTAAGACGAAGGCTTTTTTAGCTCAGGTGGTAGCTGAGCTGCTGATAACTTTATTGTAAAAGCGAGATTTTTTTTTTTCCAGAATATATATTGGGCTTTCTGAATTCATGCAGACTTGCACACCAGCTACTTCTGGTGTGCAAATGAGGTGACATATGTATTGTTAGCAGGAATGAATAATAACGGGTGCAGTAGAAACACATTTCTTGCATGAGTACCTAAACGTTTCCTGTACTGGAATTTGCCCAGATCTTGTTATGCTGTACCTGCGCAGGTGTCCTAGTCAGTCTTAACTCTGCTTTATTCATTGCATATACCAATATCTCATCCCCTGCTTTTAAGGCTACAGAGTACAACAAGAATTACCTGTCTAACACATTGTTCATGCTTCTGAATGAAGCAGTCCTTTCATGTTAGCATTGGAAACAGTAGCTACGCTTAAAAAAGCAGTAAAGCAAGCACAAGAAACTCTGCTCTGCAGCATCTCCCATTGGCTCTGATGGACCGAATTCTGAAGCAAAGAAACTCATGCTCACGTTTTAAGCACAAACTCTGACCACCTCCCTGTGCTAAGTAGCCTGTGGCACCATCCCTATTCAAGAGATTTCAGCTTAGTTGGAGTGGGACAGCAGGGATGTTACACATGCTCTGTTCCAAGAAAAAAAAGTCAGAATTAGCCCACGTTTTTTATTTAATTTTTCTCAGTTGCACTTTGCTGTCTTAAGCAACTTGGTTTTGCCCGTGGGTGAAATATTTTGGTACTGGACTCTGCCAGAAAACAGGAGTCACCAGCTGAAAATGGATAGGAAGTCACACATAATGGGAGAACCATACATTTCCATAGTACTGTGAGGAAGTTTTGCTGCTTGAAAAAAAAGCTTGTTTCACAATAAGTGTTTAATTTTTTTTCTGTCTCCAGCTGTTTCCCCCAGAAAGAAAAAAATATCTTGCTAGATGTCTTCAGTATAGTACCCCCCCGTTTATCAGGCCTCTCACACTGAATAGAGCAGTATTTTTATGGACAAAACTGAGTGAGCTGGCTGAATTTTGCTGTAGCCGACTCTGATGTGGCAAGGTTCTTTGTCATATATCACAGTCAGAAGTCACTTATTATCCTGCTTTCCTTTGGGAAGAGACTGGGGCAAAAGATCCAAATTCTACCTTTCCCTTTCCTCAAGCATGTGTTTTATAATCATCACTTATTAGCAGGATTATGGTAGCATCTAGGTAATCTTGCCAGGATCAGGGCATTATTATGATGAACAATGACAGAAGTCTATTCATTAGAATCCAGAGAAATTGTTTTGCTTGGCTGTAAAAGCACTTGGGCCAAGGAGGTCAGACCGCTTTATTCAAAGTCTTCTGCCCGTGTTACCAACTCTCGTGATATTATCAAAGTCTCCCACCATTCTGGGCTTTTCAGCGAGCAGCACCTCCTGCTGTCATGTGAGTCCACAAGAAGCTCAGCCTTCATTAAACGAGAGAGATGATTCAAGCCCTGTTGATTTCAAGTGAAAAGACTGAAAAATATGGGAAGCAGAAGGCAAAGAATTACCCTCTTGAGATATCTATATATAAAATACAAATATAT
>VZRU01000658.1:53313-114078 GCA_013398155.1 Pedionomus torquatus
TTTAAAATTTTTTTGGAAGGTCAACTTCGTACTTTTTCAGAGCCTGACTCATTGTAGACAAGAGAGGAAGGGACCTTGGAAGTCCTTAGCCCTACAATTCTCAGTCTGCAAGTCTGTGCTCCCTGGTGCCAGTGCAGAGCAGGAAGGCAGGTGTGAAACACCTCTTTGTGTGACTTGAGGCCCTGCTGAGGCAGGAAGGATTCCTCATAATTCGAAGGAGGCAGAAAGAGTGTGGGCTAAATACTCTGTAGGTATGTACTCCATGAAGCGAGGCTGTATTTCAGTTTAGCCTACCCATCCCAAACAGATGGCTATTCCTTTTTCATTTAGAGGGTGAAAAGTTGGGAGCCATGAATAAGTAGAGGGAGAGGGGCTGTGATAAAAGTATTTCTTCCCTCTTTCTCAAGATTGCCTTTACCACAGCCAAACACACGATTGCCACTAACTGTATCTCATTTATCCTTGGTTTCTCCTTTCCCCTGTCTAGCCCCTTTGTCTCCTGTCTCTCTGACTTGTCAGATATATTTACCCATCCAGGCTCCCAGGCTTTTGCCCAACTCTAGCAAGGCTTAAAATGCTGGTTTTCGGGAAAGTACTACTTACAGCAGACAGAAGAAGGATCTGAATTAGAATTAACCCAAAGAAAGCAATTCCCTTCGCTGCAGGTTTTTTGATAGCTCCAATTTCAGTTTTGTTCCACTTCGGGAAGCTCCAAATAGAATCTTTTCAGCCAATGTGATCCCCAACATAAAGGAAACCCTGAATTCCCCTTTTTTTTTTGTTTCTTTGAGACACAAATACCAGGAGCCCTGAGGCCCTAACTGATGGGCAGAGCTTGCTGAAATGCAGATTTCCCTACTCACGGGGAAACCAAAATTGTTGGAACAAATGCTGGAACACAACTCTGGAACGAGAAGGCTTTCCATGGATTGGAAATGCCAGTTCTCAGTTTGTTTTGTTCTCAGAAAACTTTGAAGCATTTGGGTTGATGTTTTTAGTTTTAGAAACAAAACAGCTGCCTGGTCTCCTGAGGCTGTGCCAGGAGTTCCCCACTCCTAGGAACCCTTTTGTGCTGTCTCCACATTATTTTCCAACAGACAACTATTTCACAGGAGAGTTTCTATCCAGGGAACCTCTTCTTAGCCCTAACAAGCCTGGTACTACCAGGGGAATTCTGGATCCCATTTTGAGCTCTGCTTAGTTCTTACTCCTTCTTACTTGGACCTTGGCCTTGCCATCCCAAATTTCCCATGTGAAGAAGGGCCTCTCTGTCTGAGTAAGAGCTTCCAGGTTCAGGCCTTTCTTCCTATTCTGAGAGCCTATGAGAAAAATTTTCAGTCCTGTCATTTCAAGCAAAGATCTTTTTTCCTCTTTCTTTCCCTTCTCTGTACAATTAATTAGCTAATAATTTTGCTACTGATCCATTCTTCATTAAAAAGCTGAATCCCTTCTGTTAGATCTGGTCGGAACGAAGGTAGGAGAATTTATGTCTTAATTTTAGTTCATTATGGCAGAGAGCATCCCACCCCATCACTCTCCCTCTCCCCCTCCCCTTCCAAGCCCTCCCTCTTCCTTTAGAGGATCGGTTATCACTTTGCCCCTAAACTCCTCACACTCTGCAGAGGCATTGGAGGAGCCTTCACTGCCCTTTATCTTCCGCTGCCTCATTAAGAGAAATGAACCTGAGTCTGAGAGAAATGACACAAGGGAAATAAAAATGTAATCCCTTGGTGCCACCTATAATGAATTGTTATGAAAACCATGAAAATATCTGTCTGCAGATATTGTTCTTTGATTTGAAGTCAGTGTTGTAAGCGGTAATTTTTGTCATTAAAGCTGTTAATCTGTGCAGCGTTCCTCATAAGTTTTTATGAAGAAAAACAGCCCTGCTGCCTACATGCTCATGCAGGGAGCTTCTGAGCAGTGCTACATGAACAGGGTGCCTTTGAATAATTAGCTTTAATTATAGCCAAGGTGGTTGTCTGTCTAAGAGATGGGACTGTTTCTTGACAGCCTGCTGTCCACCGTCATGGTGGGATGGGATGGAATGAACTGGTTCATCTGAACCTCACTGACACGTTATTCCCCCCACCTGGCTGATGATACAGTGTGGGCATGTCCCAAAGCACTGAGCCATGCTTGTGTGCAATTAGCCACAGTGATTGCCCCTGGCAAATACTTTTGCATTTGAGGTAGGACTGTAAGGAATCATTGTGTCCTGAGCAAAGATGAGCTGTGGTGAGCAGAGGAGTGCTAGGAGTATTATTCTTTTTTGTTCTTCTCCAGTTAGCACAGAGCAGACCTCCTTCCTGCAACCTGTCTTCAGCTTTTCTTGAGTGGGGGAATCTTCTCTCCCTCTTTGCCACATCTGAGTGTTTCCCAGGTAGTTGATTTTCATGCTGTGCATGTTAAGACAGAGCTGGAGCCAAGATATGGCAGGGGGATTCCTGCAGCCCCCTTCCTCAGTGCACTAGAATTATTGTATGAATTTCCAGTGTGAGTTCACCATGTGAGTGCACTCCATTGCCCCAAGGAATAAGCACTCTGGAAAGAAAACACTGATGTTGGGGAGGGAAGAAATCATGGAAGTCTTATGGTGTTTAGATTGCTCTGGCTGAAAAGAATTCTGGGCATAAATATTCTCCTGAGTAAATTCCAGCTCTTATGGAAGTTGCATTTTGTGTCTCCAGAGCAATTACCTACAGCAAAAGAAAGTGGAAATGGGTGTAGCTCAGCAGGGAAAATTGAGAGAGATGAGGACCTGCAAAGTTCTGCAAACCAGGAGTCTGTGCACTCTCCCTTTTTTGATCCCAGCCAACCGCAATTTCTTCTCTGGCCTTTACCCGCAGAGAAGTCTTTTCTACATAGCACAACTTAGAGACACTCTTCAGAAAAAACAGGCTGTAGGACAGAGGGTAATGCAAACTCAGAACTTGGATTAGCTGGAGGGATCCCTAAATCTAGGGCTGGCATCTGAGGCTGTTGCACACTGTGAATTGGGAGAAAAGGGGGCAATCACTGAAAAGAGGTTTCTCTGCCTGTGGCCTGGCCTTGCTTTGCCCTGGGGCTAAGAGTGATGCCTATGTCAGTGATACCCTACATATGCATCTGTACTGGGAAGCCAGTTATGCTGGAGACCTTGCTCCATTGCAGTTAAAGAAAGGAAGTCCCAGTCAGATCATGAAGGTGTTAAGCCTCAAACCACAGAATTCAAAGCAGTTTCTAGGCATTAAAGATTTCAGAGGAGAAGTAGTCTAAGAGGAAAATTAGACTTTGGAAGGTTTTGTGCACCTCCCTCAATGAATTAGCTCCCTGCTGAAAATGCACCATATGAACCTTCCGTCTGAACTTGTAAGGATTTCCTTATTCCCATCAGAAATTAGGAAAAGTCTTGGTGTTGATTTACAGTAGGCAAAAATTTGGTTCACTGTCTTGACTTCCTGGATCTTAGCACAACCAGAGACACCCCTGTGCTCTGCAAACATTTAGGTTCCCATTTGTGGAAAGGATGAAGGCTGAGACTGATCTCCACTGACTTTGCAGAAAGGCCATTGTGAAGTGCATGAGAATAGAGGCAACATTAGAGACTTAAAAATAAAAATAAAAGACCAATAAAGAGAATGAGTTAATAAATCTTTCAAGACACCGAGTTGGTGGAATAATGAAAACAACTAGCAGGGCTCGCTATGGCCCCTGCCCCTTAAAGGAAGCCTCTTCCCCATCTGGTCTCTTCGTTAAAAACAGAAGGGATGTAAATAGCTCATGATACAAGGCATAGACATTCATTGTCTTTTCTGTTCTTCTGCAAGTGTCCACTCTGAAGTGCCAGTATTTTACCCTTAAGCATCTGGAACTAGGTAGTGCACAGTGTCCTGTGCAAAACAGATCAGGCAAGCTTCCAGTATATAGTGCTGATAATCTCTGTAGAGAAAGTCAATTATGTTTCCTGAAATTTTCAAGAGCATCACTAGCACAAGCTCTTTTATACAGGCAGCTTGGAACTTTGTGAGTTCCTGAGAAGCAGCTATTTATTTGCTCTATTTCAAGGTAGAACTCAAAAATTTGGCAAATTACCCTTTATACTCCAGACAGACTAGCAGTACAGGGCAGGCAATTCTGTCCTCACTTCTGACATCCTACAGCTCAGCAAGTCTTTTCCAGCATTTTTGGGGATGTAAGAACAAGATGATCAGAGGAGAGGGTTCTGCAGACACCATTAACATGGTAGGCTGAACCTGCTGACAATAAGTCAATGATTCTTTCTGACATGACTCTAAGAGTAGCACAAGGACGTCTGTAGGATGACTCATGTTAATGGAAGAATGGTATGTATGACTTGAGATTTAGGACAGATGTCAGGTTCAGAGAAGTGTGGTGTAAGGAAGATCATTTTTATTGGCGTAGTAGCAGGAGACAACTTGTCAGAGTGATGTTGACTCCTTTTTTTTTTGTATTGTTTTGGAATGTCCCTTGGGAAGATGGCAAATGGAAAGGGCAGAGAAATACCTGGCAACATACCCAGCCAAATGGAAAAGGTTGCTTTCCTCCAGACAAATAAACCATGTGGTGGTGGTGATTCCATTACCTTCAGTTTGCAAAGGAGTAGCCTTGGAAGATTGGGAAGATGGTCTTTATCATCTCCAGTGTTGTCAGGGTGGTTCCTCTCTCTCAGACCTGCCTACGTGTTGAGTTTGCACTAGTTCCCATGTGTTGATTTAAACAAGGGACCTAAATCCTTGTGCAGACATCCCTTCAAGGGTTAAGCAATTCTCTTTCTGCCTTGCGCAAGCATGCTCACCAAAATAAATTAAATATTTGTAAGTCTAGGTTTAAAATATCGGAGACCAATCCACCCAGTTAAACCAGGCTTCTAATGAGATCAGAAGATAACACCTCTTCTGCTGCTGGCACTGATTTCAAGCTCCTGAAATTACTTTTACTGCTTTTGAAGAAGGCTAAGTATTTCAGGTCAGCTTCATGGTCCAAGAGAGGCCCAGTGAAGACATTAAGCGAAATCATGATACTTCCTTTTCTTTGTTCAAGAAGTGTATGTGGGTTGCATTCTTAACTTCATTCTGGTAACTATAACAGTAAGATCTACAGTAATGATTAAAAAAGCCTTTGAATGAATTCCAGTCTCTCCTCCCACCTCCTAAAACCTGGGGTGAAGTTCTAGCTAGCTCTCATTGGGAACAAGAAATTCAACCAGACACCTTTAGAAGTATTAGTTGTATTTACATAAAGTCAGTTCTTGATTACTATCAGTGTACAGTCCATAAGGCAAGGATTAGGGCTGTCTACTTCTACTTCCATGTGTGATCTGCACCCCATCCCAGACCTTATTTTTCACTTGTTGCCTCTTTGGGCACACAACGTGTTTACTGCAATCTCTGCTACTTTTTGTCTCTTCTGTTCACTGAAGTGATTGCAACTGGAATTTGAGTGGAATTTCCTGCTCTCCCTGGTTTCTGTGTTCCCTTTCGCTATGAGGTCAGGACAGGAAGTGGGATTTTGCAGAATATTTTGAATGCAGCATCAGAGACTTAAGAAAAAAGTGAGGTTAAAATGGTATCCACTGCTGCATCTGCCAATGTGCCAGTGTTTGTTCCGCTGTGCTGCCGTTTATTGGGTCTGTACACAATGGGATCCCAGTTCACGATAAGGCCTCCAGACAGTTCTGCCTTATACAGATAACATTAGGAATTCCCAGAATAATTTGCAAGTTATTAGCTAAGTAATAAATTTCACAAGGCTCCACTGAATACTGAGAATTGTAATTTGCAAGTGAAGACCTGACGACCTAAAACTGAGCATGAAGAGAGGGAGAACCCAGGGCAAAGATCACACCCCCTGAACTCCCGGCTGGTAGGCACCCAAGCCCACCCTGTGCCTGCTGCAGGTATGTCTCTAAGTGGTCAAAGGCTGTGAGCTATTCTCATAGTGGGATAACAGATTCTGAAGCCAGTGTGAGCCGAATAAACAGATAACACAGTATATTGTGTGTTACCTCTGGTTGCCATAGCAGAAAGACTCCTACGGACAAAGCCTGCTGAACAGAAGCCTTTGAGTTGCATTGTCTTTTTTTTGTGGATGGAGAAGGAGGAGCAAGATGATGTACAAAAGAGGGAGTAGGATACAGTCTGGGACTGTATATAACCACAAGGTTATATTCCTTTTCTGCCTTCTGCATTGTGACCTTGTGTTTGTTCCCCATCTGGACGGTGAGGTTTCTCCTTCTGTGACATAGGCATTACAGGGATGAATGCGTTACGGGTTGTGAAGTGACCAACATGCCAGGAGATTAGAGAATTTACAGTACCAGCCACTATGGAGGGCTGTCCTGCATCATGTCTCTGTCCTCCGATGTCCATTGCAGCGCTTGCAGCTCAGACACCCAGGGTCTGTCAGCTGTAAAGATGAACCAGCTTCCCGTACTTTCACAGCGAGAGTCAGGCTCTGAGCCGTGGCCAGCAGAATCTGGCTGAGAAGCGTGGGAAACTTAACAGTAAGAGAGAAAATCTGCTCTTTCAAGGACTGTTTTCCTGGGGCTGCAATTTCTGATGCATCCAGCACATTTTTTGGGTAATCTGTACTCCTGGAGCAACATTTGAAAGAGTGGAAAGAAAAGTATTTTATCTTCAAAAAACAATTCATCCAACAAATTGAAAGGGTCATGTCAGTCACTAACAAAGTAAACGGAACTCCTCAGGACTCAGACTGCCACCTTTTGCTGAACTCATTAACTGTTTCCTTAATGGCAGAAGAGTGAAGTGGATTTTCCTCTTCATTACTTTTAGAGTAAGATATAGGTTTTTTAAGTGGATCCTTTCAGAGGGGAGAAATAAATTAATACTCTGGAGTTTTTTTCCAGGCTAATCTTTGTGTCAATGAAGGGTATTCACTTCACCTTATTTTCTTTTCACGTCTCTATGTAAGTTGGAAGTAGATAGTTTTCCTTCAATATTTCACTGTAACCACCTCCTTTATTAGGACAGTTAAGGTTTATTGATATGATTGTTGTAGACCTGCTTTCCTCAGCTGTTTCTCTGCTGTGAGTTGTTACACTTGCCCAACAATCATAATTTTGAAATGTTTTAGACAAAAGTTCGCACTTGGGTCCTGCCTCTTGCGATCACTTACTCCATAGTTGTGATATTTGCTTCTTTACCCAATCAACACACCTTCAGTCCTACATTAACAGTTGGGACCCACTGGATGCACTCACTGGCTACTGTTGTCAGGCAGGTTCATGGGAAATTTGCTGAATTTCTGCTCCTTGCTCCTCCCATTTTATCTCTCGGGCTGGGACACGTCAAAGCATCCGTTAGAGGTGTGCCTAGAAGTAGTTCATAAGCCTGTTTCTCAAAAAGCTCTGCTTTGTAGGTGAGAAACATTCTGGGTTTTTTTTTGTCAAAGGCTGTGAGCTATTCTGTAGATAAGGAATATGATCAAAGTGCTCAAGGCTGGTGCTAGATGACCTCAGAGTTTGCTACAACCATTGGTGTAGACAAAATCTGAACGGCAAGAGAGCAGCATATTTGTCATGAATGAGTATGAATGTTCAATATTCCCATACTGGATGCAGACTGTGTTGGTGGAGACTGTCCAAACAAGCAAAACTGTTCCTTGTCTCTATTTTCAGTAGTGGTTCCTGATCCATAAAACCAATGACATTACCTTCCTAATTGGCTAATGGGGTCTGAGAGGCAAGATGTAATTTCCACTAAAACGTGTATACAAATATTGACCATTTTTCTTTAGCATTGGAATCTTTTCAGTGGGATTTTGGATGCTCTTTGAGAGGGTTGACATATGGGAAAAAGACTGCATAAAGTTTTTTTAATAAACTTTTCCAAGAAGAAATGTTGAAATATTTAATTTCTAACCAATTGTGGATATTACCTGGGGTAAATAGCGTCCTTTGCTCCTTTACTTGTTATATCCATGGCTGATACAATGTCAGGTGAAAACTCAATACTGCCAACTGTACAGCACTCCTTATCAGCTGGGTTGCAACTGTTACTGGAAATTACCTTGCTGTAGGCATATGTGTTATTTCTATTTCCTTCTCTTATGGTCCTGAATTAGGACTTCCCCCAACACTTCTGCAATTGAACTTCTACTGTCTAGCTGGTTTTCACATTACTATATCTGGTTCCTAATTACTTTAAGATTCTTAGTTTCATCTCATTACAGTGAGATAAACTCTCATATTCTTACTTAAGACATAGGGAATTAAGGCCACAGAAGCATAATGGCTACACTCACAAAAGTATCCAGGTATCTAATTTCTATTTGGTTCCTAAAGACCAGTGAAATTTGTGTCCTGTATGAGTTTTCCAAAATCCTTCAGGAAGCCTGCAGCTAAGCATCTCCTGACACTGAGCCACACTACCTAATTGACGTATTTCATACTTCTAGGAATGTAGCCAACTTTTAATCTTTGATCTTGGTGTGAACTTACTTGATGTTATAAATGTTGAATTTTTAGTGTATTTTTGTACTGTTACAATTATGAAATCAACTTCTCATATTTATCTTCCTTCAGGAAACTGAGTAACATGATTATTGGAATCGGTTCTTTGAAGACTCTGATTCCGCAGTATTTTTTTTCCTTAGGCTGTCTCCAAGTAGTGACACCATGTCTAGGTCTCATCATAACAGCCCTAATGAAAAGGCAAACCGAACAACCCATCATTAGGTTCATATGTCCTTTAGGATTCACTAATATCGCAGTGAGTCAAGCAGCAGTGCTATCGTTTTGGCTGCAGTGTTTTATGGTCTCCCTGGCCGAGTGAAGTCACAGGGTCATTTGTGCCGAGGTGCAGGGGGAGCAGCAGGCAGTCTCCTTGGAAACTGCAAACTTGTGCAGGAGGCAGGGGTGCATGTCCCAGAAATGGCAGAGAGAAGAGGGATCTCCAGCAGGAATTTCACTGGAAATAAGCATGTCTGATAACCTGGCCTGCCAAGCCCCTCATCAGACCTGCTGCTGTCCCCATCTCTCATTCCACTAACATCCCATTAAAACGAACAGTGTGTTTCCTTGCTGGCTGGACATCCTGCCAGGGAGCTTGGGTGTCACGGGGAGCTGAAACACGCAGAGGTCCCCACTGCTACAGTGTGCACTGCGGGCTCTCACCCTAAAGCAACACAGGCTGTGCACAGACAGCAGCTCAGCCATCTACTTCAGCACATCCTTCAGAGGGCTTGTCTTCCCCACCTTATATGTGACTAAAGATGCTGTTCTTTCAGCTAAGGGGTTTCCAGGTGTAGCAGTGTCTTGAAATCAACACCAACAATTAACTGCCAGTGCCAAATATTTTGCCTTCTGTTGTGATAACGGTTTAATATTCTGTAGAAAGACACTGCCAGCTTTGAAAATCAGAATATGCTAGTTTCACAGATTGCCTGTATGTTGCTAGTGGTTTGTTTGGGATTTTTTATTGGTATTTATTGGTCCCAGTGAAGACCTGAAGCCCTGCAGGGAGAGGAGCTCCCCCCGGCCAGGCACTGTGGGAGGCAGGTGCAGCCCCAGAGGGCTCCCAGGCCCTGTGCCACGATGCAGATGAATTGGACAAATTGGGATGATGTGGTTTGGAAAAAACTTACTGCAAAGGGGATACACAGAGTTTAGCAGAAAGGTCACCTGGCTGCTCAGTGAACAGAAAGCAATGGGAACAATCTGTAAGGACTAAACACAAATAAATGATAAGATACGGTTTACCAGAGGATAGGTAATTGGACAGGTTTTTGGCACAAATGGGTGGAGCAGTGTGGGAGAACACATGGCAATGCTTAAGAGACAAGTTGGCTTGCAGCTTCTCAGACTTGTCTGGGATGCAGAGCCCAGGAAGTTCCTTGGTTTTTTTCCTACAGAGAAAAAAATTAGCTTTTTTTAAAACCACTGAGATTTAGTTCTACCAACTCCTTTTCATTGGTGCTTAGAAAAGTTTCCTAACTTTGTTTTTATTTGTTTTATACTTCCTATGAAGTTTACAGTAATCAAATTGCATTTTAAAGGAAAAACATTCCACCAAGAAACTCCTTGTTCATTTTCTCTGTCGGGTTTTCACAGGGAAAATGCACTAAACAAGTCAAATGCTTTGGGTAGCAAACATTTCCATGTTTGTTGAAAAGGTATTTTCCTGAGAAACATTCTGGTGAAAGCACTTCAGCCAACTCCTGAAATTAGAAAGAAGGAATATTAAAATAAATTTCCTAAAGTTTCCTAAAGGGAAGCAAGTGTCAGGTAATTAAAAACCAGAGACAGCGTTTTCTCAAACAACTGAACAGCACTTCCTTGAACTCAACTTTTCAGTGCTGTATCAGAGTGTGGAGATTAGTGTTGGAAAACACGCTGGAGACAGGAGTGAATGCTGCACTGTTTAAGAATGAAAAAATTGCAGACCAAGGCCTCCCCCGCCTTTTCTTTTTTTCTCTTCAGCTACAGCTCTTGCTTCAGGAGGCAGGATATGCCTTAATTACAGGAGTGCCGAGCAGCCCAAGTGCTGGAAGGAGGTTCTCTGTGTAACAGGAGGCAGTCGCTGCTCTGAAGAGCTTGCAGGCAATAAACAAACCAAAAAGGATGGAAAGAATTAAGAGGTTCAAGGAAAGCTTCTGCTGATAATCAGACAAAATCTCCATGTAGGGTCAGGGCAGAATATATAGCTGAGATTTTGGAGAAAATGTTTGCTTAGAAGACAGTATAATCTCACTACAGGAGGTGGTGAGGAGCCATGAGCATCCAGGTCCAGAAAAGGAGCAGTGTGCTGGAAAGAGGAGCTGCACTGGCAGAATAAAAGTTATGCTCTTTGTGCAGGGGAAAATTTTGGATTGGAATGCAATTCACTGCCTTAACTATTGAGGAAAGTAACACAGAAAGAGAGTGCTTCTGGGAGATTTCCGTTAGAAATTGCAAAATCTTTTCCCCCCTTTCTCTGCCCAATGCAATTAAACAGTAATAGGAGTGCGTTGCACAGTTTATGAAGCAATAATCCAGTTCCCAAATGGCTAAACCAGGAGACTGATGGCCAAGTCATTTATCCCAATGAGGAAAATAGATTATTGCTCAGGAAAGCAGCAGGATGGCATTGTTACAATTATTCTGCTGTCTGAGTTTATCAGTTAAAAAAATCTAGATGCAAATTCTTTCTCTGGGATTAGCTTCTGCTTTCCTTGCTTGCATTGCCAGTCCTCTGTGAGGAGTCCTGCTGGCTCTGCCATGGTTACCTGTGGAGCGAAGTACAGCTCTCAGTCAGAGCAACAGGACGAGGGTTTCAAGGCTGCAACAAAACATGGTAGCTAGTGAAGTCAGTGCAATTTTGGCCGGGATATGTGGAGACATAACATTATGAAGTAGGAATGTAACAGCTCTCATGTGACTGCACTGGGGATATTGTGCTTAGTTCTAAGCACCTCGTTAACAGAAATGTATTAACAAATTGGAGGGGATCCAGAGAAGAGAAAGTCAGTTGGGTATCTTGATTTATGAATTAAGATGGGTCTGAGTGGCTGATGTCCAATCTGAATCCATATTGGAATGCCTCCAGATCTTGCAGATGTTTGTGGGTTCAGGACTTTATGATCCTGAGTCCGCTGGAGTCAGTAGAAAGATTCCCATTGGCTCCACTGATAGCTAGATTTGGGTCTACTTGAAGAAACCTTGGCTGAAGAGTGATTAAGGCTAAGGATATATATATATATCACTTGGAAAAAGAGTAAATAAAGGGGAATGTGATGTAAGCTTGGAACTATTAGCAGAGTGCAAATGTGAGGACCACCGTCTTGGCTGACATACTGGGAAAATGAACTGGGGACCTTCAGAGTTGGAAGCAAAAGCTTTTTAACACCATGAGACAAGGTGGCCAGACTGTGGCGTGTCCATCTTCTCTGGATCTGGGAAGAAAGCAGAATGGATAGTATTACCCCAGAATGACAGGCGTAAGGAACTCCTTAGCATAAATTGACAGAGTCATCATTTTAGGATGATAAATGATAGGGGTGATAAATTCAAGGAAAAAAAGTTAGTTTTGCAGCCATTAACTGATGAAACAAATTCACAATACTCTTGTATTATTTATTTGTTTGCATATGCTTTCTTAATGAAGAGGTTAGGCTGCTACACAGAGAGCAGATAGTTCTTGCTGACCATTTAGGTTTTGGTATCATAGGATTATGATGTAAAAACTTATCTCTCCCTCACTATACAAAATCAGCCCTTTCTTTGGTTCATTCTGAGAGTGTGCATTAGTATATGGTCATAACTTGCAATTTCAGCTAGAGTTGAGTCTGCTGCACAGGTGCCAGTTGCTGCTCTGAAGCTGTCTCCCTTAAATCTGCTGATGTAGCTCTGTGTTTCCTCCCTAACCCAGCTGTGATGAAATGATCCTGACTTCTCCTTCTCCACACTATTATGAAAAGTGTAGCTCATCTGGATTGTTTTGACAGAGCCGGGTTGGAGAGTGCCAACACTGCAGCCAAATCTGCAGGAGAGTCACCTCCATGGGGAAGGCTGCAGCAGAACTCACACTTAGCTGGAAGCTGGGATCCAGTGGGATCCAGTGCTTAGCTGGAAGGTGGGGACATGCTCATGCTTTGGGGAGAGAGGTGTAATGGCAGCCACACAGGTTATGTCTAATCTCACAGTGAAAAACTCAGGCACTTCAAATCCTGAAAACAGAGCAGAAGAAACCCAGTCCCTGCGGACAGCAAACCAAAAAATATTAAAGCCCCAAACGGCTCCATTGTAAATGGCAACAAGAAAACTTGCTGTCTCATGGATTTTGTGTCATGGCTGGATTCTCTGTCCAAGACAGACTTTCCCTGTGATTGGACTGTTCTTGCTTTTTCTTTCCAATATGAAGCTTCCTTCTCTAATATGGATACAGTACTCAAGCCACAGAATTTGTCACCCTGGGAGCACTAATACTCACTCATTTCTCTACACAATTCTTTCTAGAAATCTCATATCATGCAGATATCCACCCCATTTCCAGTTTGGCTGAAGCAGGTACACAAGTTGTTAGATGAGAAGAATGACAAACAGAGACACGATGATCTCACAGCTTTTTTTTCTTAGTAAAATTGGCCAAAAAGATGTTTATTTACATATTCCCAAAAGCATACAAATCTGACTCAGGTGGAAAGCCCACTTGTTCCCAGAACATCAGGAAACTTCAGGGTAATTTAGGTTAAAAGCTCTGTTGTTTCAAAATCTGCGTTTGCTGCCTGCTTTGTTCCCTTAGCTTGGCTGTACAGCAAGAGTATAACACAGTGTTGATACTACGAGCCTTGCTTTTAGAACCTTGCTAACATCTGTTTGTTTTATGTTCCAAATGCTGCCTAAGATATAAAATCATATCCCAAACAAAAGATATATCTCTACAAATAAGGAACCAATTAATATAACAAAGTCTAAAACGATATATTAAAAATCAAAAAAAGGAAAGCAAATGTCACTGAACTCGGAGAAAATGCTAGTGCAGCTAATGACCATTGGAAGGCTGTTGGCTCCAGCCAGTGTGTGTTGTGATTGAATTGACTTAGTTCTGGATAAACAGTGGATCAGACAGGGGTTTTCTGGTCATTTTTTTTCAAAAGTACAAAATGTGATGCTGGTAAGCCCCAACGGATGTTGTTTCATGTCAGTGACATAAGATGGGGCTAAAATCTTTCCAAACTTAGTACTTTAGGTGCCTTAGCAGACTTAGTAATATCACAGCAGGGAACAGCAACGTCACATCTGGAACATTATAAAATTGGCAATGCTGAAAAGGCATTAGTAAACATTATTAAGAACTCCTTGCAGGCAATTAGACTGCAACAATATCTTTGGAGAAAGTTGTTTTTTTTTTCTTTTTGCATCTTTATTTCTATCTTGCTAATGAGAGACTAATGAGCCACAGATTTGTTACCTAGGAGGAATATCTCAACAAAGCTCTAGTGAACCTAAAACCAGTATTTACAGACTGATGACTGTTCACATTCATTACATGAAAAAAAAAAAAAAAAAGGAAAAAAGGGAAACAAGTTGTTCCTTACTAACAGACTTCTGAAAGTCTAAATGTCAAAAGTTTCCTAATGTCGAGGTTAGAGCCTTCCACCTTTCCCACCATTTAAGGCTGAGTACAGCTATGTGTAATTTTTGTGCATTTCTACTTTGCTGTTACCAAAATATTAGTCTTCTCTGACTGTTGCAAAAGCTACTCGTTGGTTTCAGTGATTTCAGGAGAGATTTTTGTTTTGGTTTTTGTCCTTCTGTAGGAAACCAGGTTAGTAAGTGAAACCCATATGGACCCACTGTCTGTGTAGGTCTTCATTGGCTCATTTCAGTCACCCCCTGTTCACAGGTTTTTGTGAACACAATGTTTCTGTCTTTTCTCCCAGATTCTTAATCCTAACAATCTGAAAGGCTGCAGATAAGACATTGGAGAATCTCAAGGAGAGCACACTTTACAGTTCCAGCCACAACAAAATCACTGAGAGCTTATCAGCAGCTCTTTATACCGCTCTAGCACTTAGGGCACCTGCTACACCATTCCTATGTGTCCTCGAGCAAGCCATGCATGGACAGTTTTTTAAAACTCTCTCTTACAAGCTAAGGACCTAAATCCATCCTGAGACATCAGACTGGGCAGCCCATGGACTGAGACAAACGTCTCTAGGATGTGCCCCTTAGGAGCACTGAACACAAAGACCTTTGCAACTGGATCCTATTCAGCACTTGCTCAAGCACTTAATGCCAAGTGAGGGGAATGTGGTCTCCAAAGAGCACAATCACCCAAAATAGAGCATGTGTGACCACACTATAAATCTGCTTGCACCTTCTCTCCTCTTCCCACCCCAGAATATCTCCAAGACATGGTGGCAAAGCAGCTTCAGAGAATCTTTGCTCACAGAGGCAGATTTTGATTTAGAAACAGCTGTTTTGACATCATTTGTGAGGATGCACAAAACGTTTTGGTTTTGTTCCAGACCCAGTTAGGAAACCTTGCATGTTACCACAGAAGAGTTCTTGGTCTACTCACTTTCTCTTGAATTTTCCAGGCTTATTTTCTCTTGGAATGTCTGGTTAACTTGTTTAAGTTACTGTTTCTTCTGGCATCTTGGATCCTTCACCTTGACCCTCTTATCCTTGGCTTCTCCCTTTTCCCCATTCTGTCTACCACGTGCTTATTTGTTTTATCTGGTCCGTTACAGAAGCCATTGTGTTCACTGGAAGCTGATGTCTGGGACTTGGCACCCACTACAGGGATAACAAAAGGCCATAATCCAGGCTTTTGAACCGTTCATCCACACAGCTCTACGTCAGCTGCGCAGGGGTGTAAACCTGTGATTACCAAGTACAGGGCGGCGTTCCCACCTGTTCCATCATTTCTCCACCTTATGTGCACTCACTTCGAGGACTGTAACCAATTACTCTGCGAGGTACTAAACACAATATACAGCACATGGTAGTGTAAAATTATGGAATTTGGGGGTTTTAATGAGCTCAGGTGCAATACAAAAGAACTTTTTTTTTTTTTTTCCTGTCCATAAAATTATATGGTTTGGAATCAGGGGTTTATACAGCCCTGGACAAAGCCATTTTATTTAAAGGGCGAGTAAGGCGGGGGGATACAACAACAACAACACCCTAGCCCAGCACAATTATATGCAGATTTGTTCATAAATCTGGGCTGGAGCAGATGTGCTGCACATGTTGAAAATCCAGAGCATGTTGCTGGAACTTAAAACATAAACATGAACATGTTTCCAAAGAGGAAAATCTGCTCACAGTGAGGAGCTGACCCTGTGCTTTAAACAAAGATCAAGTCCATTCTGCCTATTGTGCCTTTGCCATGTGTTTACTTTCCTTGCTTGATGCCTAAGATAGCTTAAGGAATAGCCAGAAGAGAAGAAGCAGTTTACCTAGGTCAGATAAGGAAAGGAAACAAGTGGTAGGAAAGCGTTAGGAAACAAGAGGTAGGATGTGACCTAACTCATCCAGCTATCAAGGGTCCTATTAGACTGGGTGGGTGATATCATGCTAGATCTCTCATCTGTATTTTCAGATGCTTGAAGTCTTTTTGCCCTGTAGCTAAATACCATAGAAAAACATAACTGCACTTCACAGTGGGTAAGGCTGTAAGAAATAGTCTGCTTTAAACACAAACCTGCACTGTGTAGGTAGTTGGAAGTGGAGTTCCTGCAGCCAGCTGCATGATTAGTAGGGTAGGAGGGCCTGCTTTTGAAGGCTCTGCACCCTGACTGAGTACCACCATGCTTGCATTTCTTAATGGTGACAAGCTGAAGTTCTGGCAGCCCCTCCTATCCAAAGCTCTGAGCTTCCAGATTTCAGCACGGTCTGATGCATATCTGATACATGTGGTAAGACATGATGCATTTTTCTCTTTTCTTTGCTTTTTATTTTATCAGAAGTGGGGGTGGGTTGCTCAAGGGACACTGAGAATGCAAAGTGCTTTCTTCCCAACCTTTGAAAATAATAGGCCTTCAGATAAGGGGAAAGGTGACTTTCTGGTTAATATGAGGCTGCTTACATCCCATCTGCTCCTACTGGGTGTTTAGATGAAGAAAGGATTTCATTCTCCATCACCAGACATGATGCCATGACCTACATGAAGATAGTTCTAGCTCTCTTTCTTCTTCTGGAGGAAAGGCGGTGGTGGGTGTGGTCATCAGTGTGCATGTTCATGTGTTCTCTCTTCTCTTCATGGAAGATGTTTGATTAAGGCATAATGACAAAATCTGTGCACATCCACTTATCCCACTGTGTACAGGCTGGGCTGCTGGTGGCGTTAAGAACTTTGGTCTGTAGGACTGATGTACACATTTGTGCCACTGCTGGCACTGCTGGTCAGCTACAATACCCTGCTTATGGGTGGAAAACATTTGTTTGTAGGTTTCAGAGCTTTAGAAACCCGCACTTCTCTGGTAAACTGTTCACGTTTTGTTTTTCTTTAAATCAAAGAGCCATGAAGGGGAATGGCTGGTAAAAATAGTCAGATTGACGTAAGCATAAATGATGTCAGAAAGGGAATGAGCAGTTTATGCTGAGAACAGTCACAGACAAAACATCTTTTTGGTTAGTTGAATGTGAGAAAGATGTGTCTGGATAAGTCTCCTTTTTATTGCCACCTTGTTATGGTTTTGGCTGGTATGGGGTTGACTTTCTTGCTAGTAGCTGGTGTAGTGGTGTTTTTTGGATTTGGTATGCGGATAGTGTTGTATGGTTGGTTTTGGTTGTTCCTGAGCACTCAAGGACTTTTCTGCTCCTCACACCTGCCACACCTCACCCTGCCAGTGAGTGGACGGAGAGTGTACAGGAAGCAGGGAGGGGACACGGTTGGGACAGCTGACCTGGGCTCATCAAAGGAATATCCCATGCCATGTGACATCATACTCAATATGTAAATCTGAAGGAAGAAGAAAGAAGGGGGTGGGGATATCTTTGGAGTTATGGCGTTTGTCTTTTCAGATAACCATTATGGGTGATGGAGCCCTGCTTTCCTGGAGATTCCTTGTTTTGCTTTGCTTTCATGTGTGGCTTCTGCTTTACCTATTAAACTGTCTTTACTTAAACCTGTGAGGTTTTTTCTCATTTTTCTGATTTTTTCCCACATCCTGACCTGGGGAAGTGAGTGAGTAGTTGTGTGGTCCTTGTTGCTGGCTGTGGTTAAAGACAGCAGTCCTTTTTCATGCCGAATAGGGCACTTGAAGGGTTTGAGATGGCAGATTTGATTGGAATGGCTAGATCAAATTTATAATTATTATTGCTGTTTATATTAATTGGCAGGCTCCTTTGTGCTTGCCATGGGGCTTGCCTTACTATGTATTAGTCTAGTGCTGGTTGGTGGCTGCTTTTTGCTTCTGCTGCTTGCTGTACTGCAAGCTGCCTTACTCTGCTGTGCCCGGGTCCATTTTGATAAGAGCAATGGTGATGTGCCTGGGCTGGCAGATGTCCAGACCATCACCTTTTAATGTGCTATTGTAACGGACAGGCTGGAACTCCAGTGTGAACTTGAGTCAAAACAACACTGCAGACACCCAGGTCAGTGGAGAAGGAAGGGAAGGAGGTGCTCCGGGTGATGGAGCAGATATTCCCCTGCAGCCCATGGTGAAAACCATGATGAGGTAGGCTGTCCCCACCAGAGCAGGTGGATGCTTGAAGGAAGGAACCCACGCTGGAGCAGTTTGTAAAGAACTGCAGCCCATGGGAGGGACCCTGTGCTGGAGCAGGGAAAGAGTATGAAGGGTCCTCCCCCTGAGGAGGAAGGAGCAGCAGAAACAACGTGCAGTGAGCTGAGCACCATCCCCATTCCCTATCCCACCCCTGACTTTTGTTTTGGCCTTTCCTGGCCAATGTCTGTCTTTGTCACCTGTACAGCCAGGGATTGGGCTGCCCCACCAGAGGTGTTACGAATGTTAAACCTGCCAAGGGCAGTGAGGTACCTCCACGCTTTGTTGAACAGGGTTGAACAGGTGTCATGGTGACTAATTGAAAATGGGTTTTCATTTGAAAAACACTCACGCGTATGAATTCCATTAGCTAATCAGGTTTCCAAGGGGTTTTACAGTTTTGAAGCCCAAAGGCTCCTGCCACTGACGGTTCACAGCCCAGGCACCACAGCACACAGACAGAGCTAAAAGGACTGTCAGTGCTGACATATTCACCTTAAACTGGAAAATTTTAAATGTTCCCAGTGGCCCAACTATTTGTCCTTCCACCTGACTACCATTCAATCCATTGCCCACAAATATGGTAAGAGGAAGAAAAGATGCATTATTATTAATAAATGAATGGAGCTATTTGCTATTTATTATTTAAGCCCTCAATACTGGCAGGCTTTAGTGATACATGAAATACAGGCAAGTAATTTATTTATTAGGGAAAATAATGATTTTTTTCTCCCCATTCTGGAGCCCTTTCTGACCCAAAACAGCAGGGGGTTTATCAAATACAAATATGATGACTTGTAATTTTAGAGTCTTTCAGAGCACTGTAACTGACAACCTTTTTAACATAAGTACATTGAACAAATAATTTATAGAAGTATTCTGGGAATATTTTAGGGTGTTTTATTACTACTTCTGAAAGCTATGGCATGTTATTGATTTTGGTGTATTAATATAACCTAAAAGTGAGGGCACATGCTTGCCTCCTAATCCAAATCAGCTTTGATAGCAACCCATATATTTTACTGAAAGGAGCCTTGAACTAACAGGAGAGGTTAACAATTACACATCATAGCCAAAAGTTTAAGATAATGAATTTTGCTTATTACACACTGTCCAGCTCCAGCCACAGGAAGTTCCCCACATCGAGACATTCCCTCCTCGATGTCTCATCCAAATTTCTCCAGTAGCTGTTTGTCAGAATTTTGAAGCCTTATTCTTGCATTTGTGTCATGCAATTGGTGGGAGAAAAAATCCCTCCAGGTTTGTAGCCTGCTTTGAACTTTCTGGGAACTCCATGGCTGAGGCAGCCGGACTCTTGCGCTACACTTCACCAGCCCCTTGTTGCCCTCCTTTGCTGCTGTCAGCATGGGTATAACAGCATCACGATGCCATGGCTGCTGCTGCTGCTGCAGAGAAGGAGAGAAAAGCAGGGGCACTCACTGGGAAAAACTCTTAATCCTTGAGATGCTGTTGTTCTCAAAGCCAGAAATATGCTTGCTTGCCATGATTTCTGTTTAAAAAGCCTATGCATGTGGAAGTGTGTGAGGTGGACTGAGAAGTATGCATTATAATAGCACAAAATATGGACTTTGTTTTTTTTTTTTTTTTTTTTTTTTTGGGTTAAGAAATTCANAGTGTGTGAGGTGGACTGAGAAGTATGCATTATAATAACACAAAATATGGACTTTGTTTTGTTGTTTTTTTTATTATTTGGGTTAAGAAATTCAATCAAAATAACTCTGGAGGGGGGTAAAAAAAAATGCATACAGATCCTGAGGAGCAGGGAACAGGCCATCTGGCTGAACATGCCGCCCATTAAAATGTACCTTAATCCCCACTTCCTTCTTTTTTTGCCATATGCTTTGCTGTGTGAAAAGTCAGGTACAAAGCAGTGCCCTTAAAAGAGAAGTTTCGCTTCTGGTCACCTAAAAAGGTGATTCCTAATTAAATCCGAAAGAGGCATTTTATATTCATCATAGTAGATTTACTCACGTCTTTATTTTGCAATAAAATGCTGCTCCTGTCCTTGTGGCGTGACTGATGTCACTTCCCACCCAAGAAGTTCCAGGAGGAAGGAGTTTTTCTTCCCCTTTTTAACACATTTTAAAATTTACTTTACTGGTTTTGGTGGTAAAACTCCAGCACCATTTCTGTCCTGCTGCAGTTAATATCCTCATTCTCAAAAGAGGAACACCAAGGGCCTTATGTTGAAATAGAAGTTACAACCTGTACACCTGCTTCCTTTGCAGTCAATATTTAATGATTTGTAAATAGTAATAATATACTGGAAAAGGAGACAAAAGGCTTAAATGCAGCGTAAATTAGTTTGTGGGCCTGTTGCAGGCAGGATTTTATTGATATGGGTTTCAGAACATACTGGGCAGGGCTTGATACTTGGGAACGTTTCTTAGACTCTGCGTCTTTCAAGCTTCATAAACTTTTTAAGCTTTCAAATCTTCATGCCATGGCTAATTTACTGGTTTTCCTGCAAGCTAGTCCAGGCTTTTAATATGGCTTTGGTGCTGAAACTTGTTTCTCATGTTGTCACAGAGTTAGATCAAGACAGGGGCCTTTTGGAAAGGGCTGTCAAACCCTCTAAAAGCTAATGGGAAGCAGGGAACTTGAAAATCTGTGAATAAACTCAACCATTCATACCCTGCCACCCTTGCGTAGGACAATCTAGAACAGCGGTGGGATAAAGGAGGTGGTTTGCCCCAGGTCACTTTAGTGGGCTATGGACAGGCCCACTACAGCGTCGCATTTCCTCAGGTGCAGTAGACTGCACAGATTACAGCACTGCTTTCCTCCAGGTGCACATGATACAGAGAGCTCCTGTTGTTGTTTTGGGTTTTTTATTTTTAGGTTCAGTAGATTTTATTGGGTTATTTTCCTACACTGTGAAGACAGGCACCAGGTAGTCAATAGCAATCGCTCCATTAAAAAGGAAAAATAAAATCTTTGGTGTTAGGTGCACACACTGGAAATAAAAAAAAAAAAAAGGAAAGGGGAAAGATGAAGGGAAAAACAGATGCCAAACACTGTTTTATATGTCACAGAGGCTGCTGTTCTATAGAGTCATGTCTTTGAATGAGTGCAAGTAAAATGCTACAGAAAAGGTGCATTGTATCGCATTCCTCTTCTGTTCTTTGGTATTAGCACCTCTGAAAATCAAAATGCTTATTTAACAGCTGCATTATCTTAAATTAACTTTTGGCTTCTAACCTGAGAACGTTTTTGCCCTGACAAGACTCTCCTGAGGTTACAAACAAATCAATAGGAGGGCCAGGAATAGAAGATGGATAGGCCTTCTGTGCTCCTTTTAGCTACCAGACATCCTTCAGCTCAAAATCACGTTGCGTCCAAACCCGTAGCCAAGCAAACACTAGGATTTTAGTTCCAGAAAGGGCAAGCTCTGATTCTTCCTCTCCCATTGCCTGGAAGTGCTTGGTCAGCCTTCAGTGCCTTCTCGAGCTGGACCCTCCCTTAATGCTGCTTCTTCCACTGTCTCCACAAAAAGCAAAAAAAAATAACAACCCAAACCCCCATGTCTTCTCCTCCTAAACGTTCGGCTCTGAGCACCAGTCACAACTGGTTTGTGTTCCCTGCTTGCTTCTCTGCCATTGAAGCTTTATTTAGTCTTGATAGTGAGTGAAACAGTCAGGTGTAAGATTTTAGGTCTCCGCTCAGACGAATCGTGCACGGTACATGCCGAGCAGCCCGAGTGTTTACAACAGCCTGTGACAGAACGTATTACTCGTTGCGACTTGAGGCACTGCCATCGAAATATGGCACATTGCACAGAAATTGCTTTTGCAGCAAGTTGAAAGTCGTGTTATTAGGGTCCGCGATTGGATTAACCCACCGACATGCAACCGGCAGTGAGGATTTATTACTGACCATGATTTTCAGTCACATTAGAGCTCATGATGAAATTGTGGGGTGCGTGGGTGTGTGGGGTTTGTGTGTGTCTGTGTGTTTGTGCGGTTGCTGCAAGGGACAGAGTGGCTGAGTTGTTGAGGAGCTGGGAATGAGCTCCTGCTCCGGTGTGGGAGCTGGGAGGGAGGGAGTTCCCGTAGTGCCACACCACACCTGGAGCCTTTTTCAGTCTGTCACGTCCTGTGCTTGGGGTTAAAACCTCCTGCCGTGGTGCTTGGCCTGCGAACTATTTGTGTCACTGGAAGGCACTTGAGGATGAAGGAGGGGTACGACTGGTGTCTCAGTTACACAGATGGAGCCCATTGAGGTTATGGAGTAGCTTGAGATAGAGGTAGCTCCCGAGGTCTTTGCCGTTTCATTCACCAGCCCAATGAATTCAGCTTACTTCCTTTCTGCTGATGCTGCCACCCAGAGCACCAGTTTCTTCCAAAGCTGCTTGTGTTTTGTGGGAGATATGAACACCTCTGATACATCACCCCTTCAGTTTACACAGAGTCCGTCAAACTGCCAACAGATGGCACTGATTTTCAGCCATGGTTTGCTGACTGTTACTGATTTTTTACCTGCAACTAAAGCACCGAAAAGCTCTGTCCTTCACTGCCAAATAGGATCTGCTGTCATTTGCCTCTTTTAGCCATGTAAATAATTTAGAAAAAAGCAGAATATTTCTGCTTTTCCTTGCAGCCATCCCATCCCCCCTTCACTCCAATCCTTCAAAATGTAAATAGTCATTTTGTCAAGAAGTGCCAATTTTTCTCAATTACCAGCCTGTGGGTAACGAGATCACCATTGTACCTGGCAACAATGAGCAAGTTTTAATATAAAAAAGTGCCAAGTAATGAAGTAATTAACCTGTTATTATATGATAATGACTATGCACTTGTATGGTTGATGGTTTCAGTGTAATTAAAAACTTTTTATATGTGCCTGTTTGTGACCTGTAAAACAAGTAAGAGGTTCTGAGGATTTGAGCTTTTCTTTCTTTGTTTGTTTTTTATACATATGGGTTTTCTGTCTTTGAGGCCCCTGATCTGAAAGCAGTAAAATTGCATATGAGACTTAGAAATAGATTTGACTCTATGCAATTCCTTTGGAAGAGATAGAGGAGTGCAGCCTACACAACAGTGACCATTGTGACCTCGACTTTCCTCAGTGGGGCAAAAAGTATTTGTTTTAGATTAAATCACAGAGAGTTAAGAGACACTGTAATTTTAATCTTTGATTTAGGAGAAGATTTAGGCAGCTGCCAGAACAATACTTGAATACTTTTAATTCTGAGTGTGAACGTTCTTGAAGTGAAACTGCTCATGGGTTCAAGTTAAGCATGTGCTTAAAATATTGCTGAATCAGCTGGGAGCATCTTAAATCCAAAAAAGGAATAGTCTTTATTTGAGCAACGTACCTTGTTGAGCCCTTGCCTTGTACTGCCACTTTCCTGAGTGTCTCTGTCTAACAGCACTGGGAGATCAATAACTTCCAATTTCTTCAGAATATTTTTTTCCTGTATTTAAGACTGTGCTTGTTGCTACAAGAGCCTTTTTCCTCCTCCTTTAAATGTCCCTCCCCAATGCGTAATTTATTATTATTTTAAGTCAGTACACACATAAACATTGCTATTTTAATTAGGGAGAAGCAAACAAGTCATAGGCTATAAGGCACTGCGAGTATGCTTGCTACTCTCACATTTTAATTATTTATTGGAGTAAATAAAATTAAATATTTTCATAGCGATCCAGAACAGGATTTGAAGTAATTACTCTGTCAAATTCATCAAAAATTCTCTCATCAAAATAAAAACCTTGATGTCATTGAATAATTTATAATACAAATACACAGAAATTGTAAAGTATTATAAATAGAAAACTGCAGGGTAAGTGAACATGAATTAGTTAAGGGTTATGTTTCTGAAAGAGCTTGTCATAAGCTGTATAAATTTTTAATAAGTGTTTTTGAGGCCTAATTTTCAGTGTACAGTATATACCAACAACTACAGGAAGCAACCCGAAAATGGTGATTTAGAAACACAGCTGTTTATGATAGAGGCCAGATTGTGACTCCTCTTCCTGGGCCTTTCTCTCATACAATGTGAACTAACGATGTTTGCCACTGAATGCCTATGGCTTAACATGAATCATCTGCCTAAATAGCAAATACATTAAGTAAACCTAATCTCTATTATTATCTATGAATACCAAATGCTGGGACAATATCTAGCCTATTAAAACCCCAACTGTTCGGTGAGGCATCTGTACACCAATGACTTAACACCAGCCTGGCTGTGCTCAGTGCACCAGGTTTCTGGTGTGAGTGAGGATCTCTCCTCCTTGAGTACAAGCTGGAAGGGGCTCTCAGTCTCCCTGGTGGCCACAGGGGCCCATCATGCAAGTGCCATCTCCTCACTAAGTGCAAAAGGAGCTGGAGGTGCTCAGCACCTTGCAGGTTGACAGTAACTTCTGCATTCAGTCTTGTAATGCCACAGGTGACTCTCCATGTTACATGGTAACCAAGGGTATGTCAGAGGCAGAACCTCTGATCTCAAGTCCCCTCTCTTCACTTGTTCTTCTTTTTCTAATTCCAGTGACTTCTGGATCAAAATTCTCTGCTAAAAGGCCTCCTATAAAACAAATTAGCAACAGATCTGGTCCTTCCCTCACTAAAGCTATTCTTTTTAGTGAATCTAAGATGGATACAAATATCAACAGGCTTTTAAAAAAAACTACCACTGCCAACTCATAGTAGACTCGAGAAATAAAGCTTCCTCCTTCCCAGCCAAATGAAACCTGAGATTTATAGTGGGATCTGGGTCTCAGGCAGTAAAGGAAACCTGCTACAGCTCCACTGATGCAGAGGGAGTTCTGGATGCAGTGGTGTAAGGCTGAGGTAATGCCACTGGAGCCAGTGGACTTGTTCTGTCTTAATCCCATAGTAATGAAGCTTGGAAGTCTTTTTTCACTTCCTTCTATAAATGTCATTAGGCAAATTCTTCTATTCCTAAAAGTAGTTCTAAGAGTTAAGGAAAATACATTTGGTGCCACTTGTTTATTCTGTTTTAAGGGGGATCATTTAAGGGAGGTTTTTTCCTTGATTTTCTTGGAGCCCATCACCATTTTGGTAGACATGTCAGTTCATATCATATCTGGCTAAAACTTTGTTTTTTGAGAGCCAGGAAGAAGCATGCACTTTTTTGATCGATATACGTTACAGAAATAGACACAGGGAATGATTTTCAGACAGCTAAGCCAAGGAAGCTTTATCAGATGTAGAATATGCTATCTCATTTCATGCATGCATCTACCTCTGGCAAGGTTCTTTCTATTTCTGGGACCTAAAGGGCCTCAGCAAGGTAGTTCTGCTTGTAAATCTCTGCTTCATCAGAAAGGTCAATATACAAGATGCAGAGCAGACACAGAATGACAGAAAGTAGGAGCAGGATTGGAACAAGTTTAAAATTGCAATCCTTCTCTGCTAGAAAAAGGAAAAGCCATGTATGGAACTCATGGGAATGGTTAGGAAGCACACAGGAATCTTTGGAAAGCTTTGGCTTATGTGAACTTAAATGTAGCCTAAATTTTGCATTGATTCTCTGTACAAGGTGAAAAACACCCAGCTTGAATACAATACAAGACGAATCTATTGATTTCAGAGTAGACATAGAAGTTTATTGCTGTACTGTTTCTCTTCCCATTCATCAGTCAAGATTTTCTTAACTGGCTGCATTAGCGGTGCCACCAAGCATTTTGTGGAGGTTTTCAGTGACTCAGGGGTTTAGTCCTCAGTGTAATTACTGTCTAACTCTGCCTTCCCCATTCTGGATGATGTGGAGAACATCCACCAAGTACCCAAAAGATTACATGGCTTTACATCAGATTGACGGCAAACAAATTTTTGATACCAATTTAATTAAAAAGAAATCCTTCCATGATTTTACACTAAATAAGGCTTCCTCTTCCTATAAATCTAGGCTACCAAATTTGGCATGGAGCACAGAGATGGAGGCTTCCATGTATTAGTTATTCACTGGGTCCTTCCTTTCTCTCTGCTTAATAATTGATAGGCACAATTGTTCCTCCTACTTCTTCACTGTAGTCAATAGTGTGTCATCCTCTGCTGTCATCTCAGGTCACCTTCCTGAACTGCTTAGGTTTAGGAGTCAAGTCTGATATAGACAAGTTAAAACTTTCGGTAGTAGAAAGAGATATTCATTTAATATTTTGGTTGCTAATCATTATCAACCCATTTTAAAATGAGAAAGTAGCTCGTATAGGGAATCGCTTAATTTCCCTAAGCACATTCGGGTCTCACTTGCTTTAAAGATGTGCTCTTAGCTTGATTTTTCTCTTTGGGTTTGGGGTCTTTAACATCTCCTCTTCTGTTGCTTGTGGTTTCATTGTAACATTATTCTTACCGCTTTTCCTCTTCCATCTATTTCACTTTCTACTCCACAAGGATATTGTAGTTTTTTTGGACGTCAAATGGAACGACAAAGGGAAAAAATCCCCGCAATTCTTTTTTCAAACTATGAATAGTTTTCCTTTAAAAAAAAAAAAGTTCTGGTTCATCTGCAGCCAAGTTTATTGGAAATGACAGCTCAAAAGTTCAGTGAGTGAGTGAAGTTCCTAGAGATCAGAAGCCCTCTGCTGTTTCTACTGTTTCCAGGCCTCAATACAAGGGCACCTTTTGGAAGTTTCAAGGTCAGCTGTAGGTCTATTATTATGTTGAATGGAAAGGAAATAATTTTGCACTTGTATCCAACTTCTTGTCATCTTTCTCCTTACCCTACTTGGCTTCTTTGTAGTACTTGAAGGCCTCAGCTCCATCTCTTTTGGCCATTGTAAATGGTTTGATTGGTGTTGGCCATGTTATCCCTTCTTTCCTCTTTATAAAAAGCAACTGATCATGTTGCATTGAAGAAACCCTTATTGCCATCAAACAATCTGCCTTAATTTTCACCTTCTCTGAAAGTTTCAACTCCTCATCAACATTTCAGAAGGAAGTAACTGTGTTGGTTTTCAGTAACTCTGAGGAATCCTACCAGTTCTGATCCACACTTTGGATAAGTCATAGCACAGAGACCACTTTGGACAAAGAATGCACTGTTTTTTTTCCTTTTATTTTTTCCTCTTTGCTGTTTCTGGGTTTTTTTGAAGCATTTGTTCAAGCCCCCTGAAGCTAAGGCAGACATGAATCTGTACAAAGTTCCATTAACCAAGCATCTCTCCTAACTGGCAACATGAAGCACTCTAGGATCAAAATTGTGTATGTTATGCCCAGAATTGTAGCTTTGCCTTCCTATGAAGAACTCAGGCTAGTGTGTTGGAATCAAGCCTTTGCAGGAATCCCACACACAGGTATTTGTTCTCAAACATCTCTTGGCAGCTTTTCCTTCTTCTGTGCCCAGGAGAATATTGCTATAGTTGGTACATTAGTCTGGTTCAGCCCTGTCTGACTGTCTGAAACACAACACCCATTCAGCAGCCTGCTCCTTGCCCTACCTCCCTTTTTCTGATTCACAGCAAAGATAAATGGGACACCAGGACATGTCCCTCTGAATTACTATTTCTGCTGGTGAGTGGTTTTAAACCAGGGCTCAGGATTTAAAAAATAAGTGGGGTTATGCTCTAGAGCACCTCCTGTGTTTTTCTCCACACATAGTTAGTAGAAGTTCCTTAAACACTTAGTTTTGCATGAAGTCACTGGGGCTGAATGTGGGACCTCAGAGCACCATCCACTCTTACCTCTGATGATCTTCTTGGTTTTTACTGAATTGCCCCTAATTGACACCAGTGTAACATGGATAAGGACTGGAGCCGTCTCTTATTCCATAAACACAGAAATTATTCTCCCTTTGGAGCCCACATGGTGCTTTTCATGTATTATACTTAAATTGAAGTATATATTTGTCTGAAAACTAAAGGCTAACGACACACTTCAGATCTGAGGAGTTTTAATTACAGGTCAAAGAGAGCAACAGAGAAAAGAATAAAAATGTAGAGAGGAAACTATGTGCGGGACTTGGCTGGCGATAATAATTGTCTTAAGTAAAATGATGGGAAATGCCTTTAGGCAGGTTACTTGTACGTGCTTATGACTATCTGCCACTACCACAGTGGTAGCATCTGACCTCAGGGACTGCAATATCTTAGGGAGACTGCCATTTGGAAAGATACGTGAAGGCTCTATAATTTTTCCAGAAGAAAAGTAATAATAGGTGTTATGCTCAACACCTGGTGGACAAGCTTAATGCCTTCTTCTGACCTGCCCAGAATGGTTTGGCAGGTGTGAGGAAGCTGCATTAGCTCCAAGCTACATATCAAGTGGATTTTCAAAGAGCTTTTGATGATTTATAAAACAGAACATGGTTTGGGGTTTGAGTATTTATCTGAGCAGCTGTCTCCCTCTGTATGGGCCTAAGAACTGTTTGACATCATCTAAAGCTGTTTTATTGGCCGTTCCAAAACAAACAAAACACGAATAGGCTTAACACCTTTGGAAGGCAACTGCTTAGTTATTGTGTGGAATTAATTTTGGGCTGGGGATCTGTAAAGCTGAGTCAATACGCTGATTTGAATCTAAGCTGCAAGCTTACCTTTTAACCTGCACTTGTTCTTTCTTCTAATGGAGCTTTCTTTTCAAACCAGGTATTTTTTTTACTTTGTTGTCAACTACCCTGCATGTGTTTGCATGAGAAATACTATGAGGTCTTGGTTTGAGTTGACACTACCTAGGAAAGAGTTGGAAATGAACCCCACACTTCTGTCTCATCTCTCTTTGCTTTGCAGAGAGATACTCTTGGGCCGCTAACTTGAAGATCTGGAGCTCTTTCATTTCTTAGAATCCACTGCCTTTGGTGGAAGGACTGACTGACCATCTGGCAGCAACATCATTTTCCCTTGAGCAATCCAGGAGGGTCATACTGAGCAGTTGCTCCTCTCCAGGTCCTCCATGTCTCTTGTGCGGCTGCTGGTGAAGTGCTGCTGGGTGCTTTACTGATTATTCCAGCACTGCTGTCTTTAGCTTATCAATAACCTGCATTAGGCGGTCATTGCTTTTAGAACAGCCTGTGCAATGACTGAGAGGACTGACTCAAGGATGAAGGTTATCTAGCTGAAGGTCTGCTCAGGTCAGACAGATCGTACAGGAAGGAGGAAATGTCTGGTGAACTGGAAGCAAAGGGCAGTGAGGGGAGTTGAATCCTTCCTTCCTATTTGCTACTTTCATGATGTTTAATCTGGTGACATGAAGTATTCCAATTTCTTTTCCTAGGGTCTTCCTAGGCAACATTTTCTATCTGGGCTTGTAGGCATAGTGCCAAGACATTATTTTCTTATAAAATATGGTCACTATTTGTGTTCTGGAGCAGCTGTGCACCTTGAAAGGTTTAAACTTAGCCTAAAATACCACAGACTTTCCAGACATAAATTGATATCTAGAAAGCCACTTTCATATTTAGAAGGTGCTTGTTTGTTTTCCTATTTTAATTTACTTGGTTTTCCTTGTGATGTGCCCTGAGAGACTTATCATGCTTTGAGCTGATGACTGGGCAGGAGGGGTGCTGTCAGAGTGCCTCAGTGTCTTCATTCTCTTCTATTTCCCTCTGATTCCCTCATAAGAGTCATAAGTGCCCTTATGTTTCTTTAGCCCTCTGGGAAAATAAGGTAGAGCAATATGCTGGTGTAATTTCCTCAGAAAAGAAAGTGAACTGCCTGGGCTCCTTGGGCCAAAATTCAAGGAAGAGAATAAAGATTTGTGGTACTTAGCTTGAAATACCTTTAACAGCTGAAATATTGGGAGTTAAACCTGGGCCAGAGCTCCAGGAGTCTCAGCATAACACAGCCATGTGAAAAAAAAAAGGGTTCTGGAAACTTTTAATTAAAGGGAAGCATTCCCAAAGTTTCTGAAAGTCTCTGGCAGTGTTACATTGTGGAAATAGTGACCTGTCAGTTTGTGTGTTGGATAGGTGAGGTCCTTGTGTGACCTCCATTCCTGGCTCATCTTAGGATCTTTTATACTTTCCACGTTCACGGGACCAGATTTACATAATAGAATATATCTGATTAAAATCAAGAGAATGTAACCGATTCCCTGACTGAAATGGTTTCTACACAGTCTTTGCTTATATTTCTTCTAAAGTCACTTCTGCCAGAATTTTGCAAAATGCAACCAGAATCCCCCAAAGCAGAGCACAAACAAATGCACTGGAATAGACATGTGACCCCTTCACCTTGTGTTCCCACATGGCAGCACTTACAGTTGCCACTGTGCCACTGCATTGGCTCTTATAAATGATTCTGCCACCCCACACTGTGATTAAGTATTGCTGTTATAAACCAGGTACCTCTCATGTTAATAACAACATCTGTTAACTAACAAATTGCTCATTAACCAAGAGTAGCAGTGGATTTCACCAGATTACAGCTCTGCAGGTCTTTTACGAAACAGCAATCAACAAAATGTGCCTTTTTTATTCTTTAAAGATTCAAAGTAATTTTCTTTTTAATATTCAGTTTCTTAAAGCAGTGGTTATCCCATACACTTCAGTATTATGTAAAAGCACTGTAAGATGATATTTAAAAGGAACAGGTACTTTCCCTTACTATTTTACAGAATAAAATGTCTTTTCTATATGCCAGCTTTGAATGGATTCCTGAACAATACACCAAAACTTAGCTATAAACACACTACTGTCATATAATAGACTCTATACTTTACAATACCTACAGGGATTCTCTTTTTAAAGTCTATAACATACAGTAGTCTTTTTATATGAGTGACTGGATCATATAAAAATAAAAATTGATAAAAAATAGCAATAAATCTGGATTTTATACTATGCACTGAGCAAAGTCTAAATTAAACTACTGTATTAAACCTTCTATGAAGTAGACCTAATTAATTAAAAACACCAGGGTTAAGCAATTTAGCCATCAATCTCTTAGCTTAAGTAGGGGATGAGGTACATATGGTAGCTTACTGAGGAAAAAAAATGAAAGACCTGTTCGCTCCAGACTCACATTGACATGATCTAGGGGAAGTTAAATATGAGCTGCTATTCCCAGGGAGACTTCTCCTACAGTTCCTCCAGCAAGATGACTTTCCCAAAGCCCTCAGCAAGTTGGAATGTGTCACTTATCTCCTGCTTCCAGAGCAGCGAGTGGAACAAAGCAGCTTGCAACGCCTTTCTGAAGGAGTCAGATGTTGATTGAAATGGCAGGCAGTGGTGCCATGGCAGAGGGCTTTCTCTATGAGATCAGACCAGCTCTTTACATTGCTGATGCAATAGAGTTTGCCAACACGACAAGGAGAGGCCGATGTTTCCTTTCTCCCTGGAGAAGAGTCCTGGCCCTAGGAGAACACCTCTTGCATGGCGGACACTCGACCTGAGGGTGATACTTAAACTAAGAGGAGCAGGACTGGAGGGTGGCCGGTAGGACCCTTTTTGGAACGCAACCTCAGCAGAAAGGCCACCCAGTGACCTGAGGGATGGTTTCAGTTTTCCAATTGTCAGTGCATTTATAAGAAGGGGCACCTCAGGAAACTGCTAGCTAAAAATTTTCCGTTCAGCCCTCCCTCACCACATTCCATCCAACTGCTGTTGATTTTCTGGTCAAAACAGAAAGGTTTGTGAAAAAAAATGAGATGAGTTTTGTTGCAAGTTTTCTGTTTTTATTGGAATGACTGAATTCCCAAGAGATGAAACTTCTAGGAGCTAGTTTATTTCTAAAATCAGATTTGATGTGCCTTTTTATGTGGCTTCCTCCAAAACAATGGTGATGGAGGAAACAACATATGTTGCTGCACATGGATGAATGAAAAAAAAAAAACAAACTAAAAAACACTGGTTAGACCTATTTTTTCAGTTTTTGGCTTTTCACCATCACAGATGCTATGAATAGGAGATTTCCTAGGCTCTTCTTCAGCAAGGGGACAGGCATTCAGCTGGGTGGATGAAGCTGTGGGAAGTGACTTGGCTGGGCCTTGAAGGGCTGAGTTTAGGAGCAGATCATGGGGTGTCTTTCATTTTCTTGGGTTCCACAGTGAGAACTGTTGTTTTACACTCTTGTGTTTTTAGTAAAATAATCACAGTGTACGTGTGGACATCAGTCTGCTTAGAACAGTGCTTTCATCATTTCTCACTCTCTTCACTGGATCCTGTTTCCTCAAATCTTGCCGCTTCCCAGGATGCCTCTAAAGAAATTAAAAGTAGCTGTACCAACCCCTCAAGATGCTTCAATTCCACAAGAGAAGAACTCTTAGCCAAGGACTTTGAAATAAAATTCAATAGTATTTGGACTTGGATGTCAAAAATTGTTACAAAATTATAAGCAAGGCATACATTGCTTAGTGTTTTGCTCAAAAATTCTCAAATACCACACAGATGGACTTTCTGAATGCTAAAACAGTCAAATGGAATAGAGTTAAGCATTCACTTTGTGACACTTCATCAGTTCTTGTACCATTGTACTAATTTAATATTTCTTCATCCACTTGTATCTCCCATGAAACCCTCGATCAATGTGATGATTAATAGTGCATGCATATGCGGGTTGTCTCCCCTTTTCACCTCCCTGCTACTTTTTTTTTGCCCCAATCCTGAACAACCCAAGGATGAGGTTTCATGTTGCACCCAAAAAGCAGACTGACTGCTGCTGTATACAAAAATACCCTTTCAGACACTGGAAATTGTGTCCTTATGGCATGACTCAATTCAAGTGAAGAAAAGCAATAATATATTTTGTAAGTTGACCAGATGCCTGAGCTGCCCAGTGCCCATGTGATGGCTGCATCTGTCAAGAAGGCAGAGGCAGGGGCATATGGCTGTAGATGGAGGCTGAAGTGGGACCTCCCTTTTGGTAGGGGATTTCCGTGTGACCAAACTGGCTGTAATGTGAAGATGCACCCTTAGGAGTAGATCCCCCCCATTCAGCCCGGGTGTTAAACTGGTTTGCAGGCTCTTGAGATGGCAGATGTATTTGTGGCTGGAGATGCACTTCAGCATTCAAGTGGCACTGGGAGCACCCTTTAATGCGCAACCCACTTGAGCTGAGCTGGTGAATACCAGCAGCTGCTGGGAATTGCATGATGGCTCTTAGTACAGGAAGGCCCAAACCTCGAAGATCTTGCTCATTATGTCTTAGTCATCCTGTATCCAAGCAAAGCATTAATTCTGTAGAAGTGAGTGAAATAAAGAAGGACCTTGAGACTTGTCCTCCTGTAAAAACAAATTTACAGGCACTTGTCTCTCAGAGATCCTTTAAAAGAAATTACTCTGTGATATGTGCTCCAATAGACATGGCCTTTTACCTCGGGATTGTTATGGATATATCATCCTAAAATCAACACTCCATAAAGGGTATTCTAGGTACACCAGCTAGGTCCCTAAGGTAAAGTGGGATAGTTTTCTCATCTCAGTAAAGAGAAATAAGACCATCACCAAGAGTGACTGTTCCCAACTTTGGGGAACATTGCACACAATGAAAGCTGGCAGAACTATGTGATAAGGACTCGGGTTGCCATTTTTGCAAAAATCATAAACTTTTGAAGTGAATTCAGCACACACAAAATGCATTTATCTGGAAATAGTGGATGTAAGTCTCCTTTTAGTGTTACATAACTTCTCTGCTGGCAAATCCTGGTGAATAAAAAATAAAAGTGTTACCAGTTCGGCACTGGTCTTTTGCATTTATAAACAATGAAGCAAGAACACGGAGATCAACAGAGCAGGCTAAAAATGTATCTTGATGCGCCTGCAGGGATCTTTACAAAAAGTCACTAAGATAAGGGAGTTTTGACGTGACACAGTGAGCCATGAAGAAGCTACTTTAAAAAGAAACAATACATTTGAATATTCAGACCTAGCACTGAGCAGTAAGTCAAAAAGAAACTACTGCACTCAAATCTTCTGCAGCTTAGAGCTAATTAGACCTGTGCCTCAGAATGGCCCAAGCCTCATGCAACGTGGCAACGGTTATGATAATTATATTTTCATTCTGTGTTGGGCTGTGAGTTATATGTGTATAGCCTATAAATGCTAATGGGAGCTATGTATGTAAATCCCCTTCTCAATGAGGTGAGATTATGCCCTGATGTATCTTAAGTAGCATGTAAATGCAGCAATTGGGGTGGCAACTGCTCAAGACGGAAAATGCTTTGCAAACCTTTAGAGGGAAGCGATAGTTGGCTGCGTGAACAGGCTGTTAGTGGGGAAGGTGGGAAGGGGTGACCTGAAAACCTGGAACTACCAATGATCACATTGATTTTCTTCGCATGCATTTTCTATCAAATATAACCAGTGGTAATGATACAAAACCAGCATCAATTTCCTATATGTAGTAAGAACTTTATCTGCATAGGTACATACTATTATACATTTCTAAGTTAGCTGATGTATGCCAAGACTGCAGAAGACTTAACATCTATCGATGTTAGTCATGTCACCTGGATTGCAAAAAGTTTGTGTTTCTGATTGCATGACCATCCCTCCCTCTCAGCAACTCATTTGCTACCTGAACACTAATTAAAGTGGTCTGTTAGTGCTTAACTAGCAAACTGTGCCCATAATGATGGAAATAATACATACAAATGAGATAATGATGTGCAAAGGGACATTCCTTCCTCTGCCCTGTAGTCTGCTGACTGTAGGACTGGTCACACATTGTATTTCTGTTATGCCCTGACTTGTACCTCACTGTACGGTGTCTAGATCCTGACTGCCCCATTCATGCATTTTAGCTAGAGACTTTGGGCATGGCTGTGTTGCAGTCACTGCTCTGAGCCTGGACGCAGTGTCTTCTGAGAATCATTCAGAAGAGTAGATCAGCCGCTTTCCTAGTTTCTCACCAGTGTTCCCAGAGTACACGCTCCTGTGCTTCTCCAGACACAGATCTGACCTGCAGCAGGGGCAGGTCCAAACCCACGTGAGCCTGGGCAGCTCACTGCTTTTCTCTAGAAGCCTGTCCCTGAGTGACCAACAAAATGCCTCCCCTTCCCTGGGGAGGCAGGAGAGAAATTCCCTTTGTTGGAGGAACTCCCCACATCAAGGACCTAAATCAGATTCATGTCAGCTTGTCACACCACCCTCTGTGGTGTCTGAGGGTTTTTAAAGTTTCCAAGCTGTTTTTTCCTGGTATCTGGTCTCAAATGGCAGAGCTGGAGCAGGGAAGGGAAGGTTAGGGTCATACTGTCCTTGTGATCATGGCTGAGCTGATGGCAGGGGTCTTGGTCTCCTTCTCCTGGTATCTGCTTTCCATTAGGATGAACCCACTGATCTCAGCAAAACAACCTTTGGTTTGCTGTAGTACAAGTTTGCAGGTTGCCCGGCTCAGAGCTGGTTTAACAGTAAATACAGCAAACCACGTATGGGAGTTTCCATGACCCGAGTAAAGACTTTGCTGGAGGGTGTTCCAAGACTCCCATCTCCATGATGGGAAGACAGGAGGGGAGAGGCTAGATTTTCTTTGGAAAGTGTTCCTTCATACAAAGAAACACTTATCAGCTGCATGGCACAAATGAACTCCAAGGAGAGTGGTCCTGAGCAGTACTTGAAGAGTAATGTCTCCCATTCTGCCCCTTTCTTTGTATTAATTTGTTCTTATTCTAAGTATTTATTTACTGATTATGAGGAAAACCACATGACCTCGCGAGACCCCCAGCAGGTGCTCACAGCCTCCATGGGCTCCACGAACAACCATGGTATTCTCTCCCTGCCTTATTATGGCCCTTTCTCAAATGTGGGAATGTAGAGTTCAGACCTGCTGGAGTATTTGGGGGGATTGCAAGATATAAATAAGCCAGCTGGGGCTTCAACCCACCAGCTCAGCAACATTATATCGTGCTGGTCTTTGTTTTCACTGTATCACCTATTTTTCGGACCAGTGGTATAACCAAGTTGTAAACTGCACACCTTACAAATCAGTCTATCCTGACATTGCTGGAGCGTTCATTACAAGCTGTAAAAAAACACTAGCAAGGAAGGTTTCAGCTCTGCAGCCCAATTTTCCATTGCAATAACCCAATTAACTGGTGTGTGTTTGTTTTACAAAGCTCTAAGCTACAATAAACCATGCCGATACACAGGCTGCAGAAAGCTTCGTAATTAGGACAAGGTGTACAAATTAAACCACTCTTTTTAAACTTCAAACCAGCTAACTTCTGACATACTGTACTGCTGGGGCTTCTGGGACTAAACCCAATTAACATCTTAGTATTTTATAAGCATCGTTTTAATTGCATTTGTATGCAATCTTCTCTCCAAGAGCCTTTCAAGGTGCTAGCCCTCGTTCAGATTTTATTACTTTAGTGATTTAAATCTCCTCTATCTGTGCTTCCCGTTAATAATGACTAGTGCTACTTCAAATACCAGCCCAACATAAAACTGAGCTCTCCAAAGAATTATACTTTAAACCAGTTACATTTAACTTTATTATTACATTTTTAATTTTTTTTCTCCTTCTGTTTGAACATTATGCCTTAAACCATTTTATCAACCTGTCAGTGCAGTAAGTGCTGGAAGAGTGAATGTTTTACTTCTCGGTGCTCTGCTATGGCACAGCCTCTTGGCCTACACATGACTCAGTTCCTATAGCACAACATCATCTCAGAAAAAGAGCTTTTCTGGGAGCAGCTTAATGAGTTGAGTGTCCAAGATGCGGGGAGGTGGAGGGGAAGTTTAACCCTATGAGAGACAGCAAAGCCAATCCCTCAGGCTGAGTTCCTTTAGTCTTTTTAGGACGAGACTTGCCCTCCTTCCTCGCCCATCATAGGCAAGTCCTGTGAAGCGTTACTTGTGTGAGTAGTTTTATTGAGTGTACTGGGATTGCTCAAGTTTGGATGGGCCTTGATGAGAGCAGTGGAATATTCCATGGAAAATCTGATGTGCTCTAAGGAATGTCAATTCCCATCTCTATAACTTCTCCCTGTATAAAATTCTCTCAAGTGCTCTGTTTTTCTTTATGCATCTGCTTCTTTGGAAAATGACCTGCATTTCAAAGATCAGGTAGGATTTGAAGAGAGCTGTAGAGGCATTAAGTAGTATAATGGAACGCCCTCTGCCCAATTAATAAAATAATATATAAAACATGTTCTGAGATTCCTTTTCCAGCACAGTATTTATTATCCTATTTTGCATTCTTGCAAGGATGAAAAAAAGAAACAGGAATGTGTTGGATCTTATTGAAATGATGAAATGAATAAAATGTTTATTTTAAAACACTGGCAGCCAAGCTCAAAATATTTTCCTCTGCAAAATGCAACTTAGGGTGAACATACACTAAATGCTACTCTCATTTAGGATTTCTGTTATGTGGATACAAATACTGGGTCTTAGAAATGCAGAAGGTTCCCCCTGAAATATTTTGAACCTTTTCACTTGATTGAGTGTCTTGTCAAACAAAACTGGCAGCAGATCTCTTGGAACTGCCTGAATCTATGCAGATACGATTTCTATCATGCCCTTATTATGTGTAGTCCATAATAAGGATGAGCATGTATAAATCATTTCTGGCTGGCACTTAGGATGCAATACTCAAAGGAGAAAGACATTTCTGTCTTCAAATGTCTAGCAATTTCTGATATTATACAGTAAGTCTCCCCATACAATCCTCAATTCCACGCAGCCTCTTATGAAAGAATGAGACTTTCATATCTTCCTTGCAAGAGTCACCAGTGAGATAAGAATTGTGTGGTTCAGATGTGTGCTGTGCTTCAGCCAGGGTGCCTATATTGAACTTCCATTTGCAAAGCCTTTGCTAACAAAATTGCACAGAGATGAAGGGTTTTGCCTCTACCGTTCCTATATACAATTATCTATGAGTAAGCATTACTTTATATATAGTAGATTATATAGTTATATATTATAGCGACACATTTCCCATGGAATGTTCTTCTATGTGCACACCTATAATGTGCACTAAAATAAACACATATATTGTATGGACGTGTTTGTGTTTTCTCGGCAGCAATAATCTAGCTAAGCCTTGCTATTGTAAAATGTAATAGCATATGAAATGATAGATGATTCAAAAAGTTCTAACAAATCATGCCCTCCCCAGCAACAGAAATGCAGAGAGCTGGTCAAAACTAAAGAAGCCATTTTAAGAAAACATTAAGAAAAGATGTATGTTGTCTGTTTTCCAGTACTGGATTTATAGTTATTTTACACTCCAACTCTTTGAAAAAATACTTTTCTGCAACATATTCCAAAAAACTCCCAGTTGTTTTCCAGAATCCCTTTTCAAGTTTTTCTTCCCTTCTTTAGAGGACTTTCCAGGAGAAAAATACAGGATTGGGAAAACAAATTTTAAAATAATTTGAAACATCATTCTGATCAAATCTTTAATAACAGTATCAGCAGAAACAGACACAGGGAATGCCAAGGAAAATGGATTATGTTAATTAAGTTAACAATTTTTAATGAGAAATTTTGTTTCAGGGATAAAAGGTAATTTTTTATTAAAAGCATTTTGTGCAAAATTATTTCAACCACTATAAAACCATAAAAGACTAGATATTTTCTATGAAACTGTTATTCACTGTAATATGATGAATGATATCTTTAGTGTTATAGTTACACATAATAAAATGCTTATTTGTGAGGCTTTATACATTTTGTATCTGAATCTTTTATTCACAAATACATAAGTTATAGTGGAAAGAAATCTATATTGGTATTTCACTTGACAGATTCTGACGGTTTCCTAATATGCAAACAACTAGAATTTCTCAGTGAAGAGAGTTTAGTTGTCGGAAATCTGAAAAGCAGAGGGCATTTTAGACCAGGAGTTCAGCGTGTGGAGCTGTCAGACTTGATATCCCTGAATTTTAGGTGAATTGGAGCGCCTTGTTCCTATGGAGGTTGTTCTAAAGGGGACTAATGTCTTTTGGGAGCTGGGCTCTAGGGAGTAAGGGGCAGAGAGCAGGAGAATATTTTATGCAAAAGAACCGTCTGTCGAGAATGGAATAGAAAATTACACTCCTTTAATGACAAGCTTTTTGTAAAATATGGGGAGCTATGGGGAAGAATATTATTCTGTTTTCTTTCTTTCTATACAGTGGAAAATAAGAGGTGTCACAGTGAGTTATCATGTGCAGTGACCACTAATGCTCCTGTTCAGTGTACAATTGCCTGCCACATTACACGCAATCACATGTGTCATTATTATATTAACTGGGTTTATATACTGTTCACCTGACTTCACCTAGCAGTGCTTGCGTAATTATAGTAAAAGGAAGAAGCTCATTTGGCTAAGGGAGGTTGCTTCTAATTGTGTTTTCGGCCATTAATTTTCTTAAGCATTTTTGGTTTTCATAATCAGAGCCAAAGCTGTCAGAGGGCAGATCCAACTCTGATTCATGCTGGTCCAGCGGATGCTGGGTTAGGCCCTGATCTCCTCTGCCTTTCTTCCAGGTTCAGCAGAGAGAGTAGTTCCTGAGCACACGAAAATAAAGCTGCAAGGTTTCCACAGCGAAGGTTGTCTTTATTGGTGTGTTCCATAGCTCTGAGTGCAGTTTTGATAGCAAAATGATAAATAAATATGAGCAAATTAATTTGCAGTAATTGACAGAACAATTAGGAAAGCTGCAGTTGCAAAGTCTTTATTCCTGGTGGTGATGGAAAGAACCCAAAATCACTTTCAGATCTCAGGTGCAACTAAAAAGGTGATCCTCTGTGTGCAAGTAAAACAGTTTTCTGGGAAGTCATTAAGGTACAGTAGATGTGGAAACCAGTAATACCATTTGTTTCAGAGCAGAACTGCTCTTTCAGTGCTGGTAAGGGCATCCTGGGATTTGAGCTTCAGGCTTTGTGGTACAATGAGAAAAGCAAAAACGAGTCTGGTGATGCAATATTTGCTGGGAATCGATATTCAGCTCCTGGTGTGTGCTCTGTGAGTGTGCATGCTGATGGCAGCTCCCTGACCTGGCCACCATACCCTGCGCTGCAGTGTGTGATCCACAAAGCACCACACCAGCCCAGGAAAGCCGGAGCATCCCCAGCTTCCCCTCATGAACAAGCACATTCCGAGGGTAAAGGAATCTGTTCCCACAGAGCATATGGCTTTATCATACATTTAAACACTAGGAATGCAGCATGTGAAACATCACAGAAAATGCTGGGAAGTAGAAATCCAGAGAAATGGATGTTTTTCCCTCCCGTTTCCCCCAAAACTTAAGTGCGGATGGGAATTTCCAAACCGCAAAGGAATCAGTCATGGCGGGTCCAGTTCTGTGGCAATGGTGCTTCAGCAACAGCCCAGCTAAGCTCGACTTCAATCCCTTTTCTCCTGCAAGGACGTACTACATGTGAGGACATCCAGTTTCCAAGATCTCCAGTTATATTCTATTTGCTCGGCAAATGTCAGATGCAGCTCTACCAGTGGTGTTGGTGGAGCATTCAGGCTTCTCTTCAGAAGGCAGCCGAGGAGAGAGACAGAATTTTGGATAGGAATCAGAGGCATAGAGGAGGTGAAAAGCCTGACTACAGTGACCTGGAAGGTGTCTGGAAGAAGCAGCAATGGCCAGTGCCACTGATCCGTGGGTTCTATTGCCCAGCAAGAAGCCCTTATCTGCATTCGTCCCAAGTCTCCATTGCCCAGTCATCTGGCTTCTGTTGTGGAGCTCTGGCTTAATAGCAGCAGTGCACTGCCTCAGCCAAGCGCCCTGGCTCCCCGAGGTGTTGACTGGTTTGTGTTTCCAAGTGTTACTTTAAGAAACCCAGAGAAGTTGAAGTGTGAACGTTTTTTGTTACGTGAGAGAAGAAGAGGTCAGCAGGCATCTCAGCTAGGAAAGAAACAGCGAGCATGTTTTATTTCCGAAGCTGCTGGTGAGAGCTTCAGAGTCACTCTTTCAGCAGAGAACTTTGTCCTACAGACAATGGGGCTCTTTAAGAAGGGAAGCAGGGGGCCAACATGAATTTTCAGTCTTCTACAAAAGCTTTAGTTTCCAAGGGTCAGGATGGACTTTGGAAAGGTCTTTTCATCCAGGGGTGTTGACTGCGTACACACGGGCTTAGTATGAGCTTCAGCTTTCTTCGGTGAGGTGTAAGAGATGGGGTGCCTCTCTTGTGTGACAAGAGATGGTGAAATGTCCTGTTCGACAATTTGGGCTGTGCAGTGTACTGATGGGGTCACCTGGTTTATAGTGGAGTCAGGCAGAGCAGATATTCAGTCTCAAGGTGGGTAATGTATCCCTTCCACCTTGGTATTGCGCTAAGACCCTTGTTAAGTGGTGTTCACCACATCAACTTTGTCCCAGAGTCCTTCATTTAGGGCGAGTGCAAGAAAGCATGTTAGGTGCAACTGTCTTTGATGTCCTGCTTTGAAACAGCACCCCTGACAAATACTCCCTGGAGCAGGGGAGGTCAGGCCAGTTAACTTGCTCTACTACTATATTAAGAACTCATAGTCATGAGACAGGAAAGGTAGTGGGCAATGTACACATCTGTCAAAGGCATTTCCACAGCCCTCTCACTGCAATCCTTAGTACCATCGCTGAGGTACCACCTCCCGTGTTGGAAGGTGTGGCAGAGAGCAGGGGGTTAAAGAGATGGCACTACCTGCACAATTGTTTTCTGGTTGTTTTTTTTTTTTCTTTTAAATGTAGCTTTAATTTCTGAGGCGAGTCTTCATGAAATAGCAATTGAGTATTTGGAAAGCTCGTAGCCGAGCTTTTGTGGCTGCTCTCCAAGCTTAGCAGCCTCTGCAGCCTGGGTCAACCTGAGCTTTCTTTCCATGTAATTCTCTCTCCCTCTCACATTATCCTCTTCAATATTTGTCTGCAAAAGGATTAGGAAATACTCAGTTGCATTCACACTGGGCCCAGTCCAACACCCACCGACTCAACGAACGACCAACTTGATGTCCTCAGTGGGGCATAGCTTGGTCGTGTTTGAAATTATTTACTAGTCACTTCATTTCCTTATTCTTGTAGAGGCCACAGCTTGTCTGCTGGACAATGTCAGTCGAGCAAAATGTTGTGCAAAGGCAAGGGGATCTAATAAAGGCCAACTCTGACAGTTCTTGCCCTTTCCCTCTCCTGCAGTGTGTACAGGACATTTGTCACAAAAAGCTACTGACCCATAGTCCTACAGCTCTAATCCATCTGATGGCTCCTGCGTGGCTGTGACCACTTAGGAAGGCAACAACCAAAGAAGAAGAAAAATGGACACAAAACCTGTCTCTGCAACGAAACACCTCTGCCAGGGCTACAAACTCTGGAGCTGAGCCACATCTGGAAAGCAGGCCATCAGGAGACGCGTGGCCGTTCTCACGTGGTGCAGGGGACACAGTGGCAGAGCCGCAGGGACAAAGCGGGGTGATGCACGGTAACGGCGGCTTCAGCCTTCCAGACAGCCCCCAGCTTGGGAGTTGTGCTGGCTCAGAGTTGTGCAGGCGGGAAGGTCAAAAAGCGGCCTTTTTGGGTGCGAGGGATGTTTCGGGGCCGGCGGCTCTGCGGGGGCTGGCGGAGGCGGTGCCCGGCTAGATGGCGCTGGCAGCCCAGGAACGGCCGGCGACGGGACCGCGGTCGCCCCGAGGCGCCGGGGAGCAGCCTGGGACCCGCCGTCACCCCAACCACCGCCACCCCCCAACACCCACCCTCCTCCCCAAGTGTGCCCGTGAATAATGTATAGGTTTTAATAGATTGTGTCACACATCTGAAGTTATAGGGATTTGATATAAACCCACCATGCAGTAATTATGAGTGTAAAATACATTTGGGGGAAAACATTTTGCAGACTTGCCAAGACTAACAGCTTACAAATAAAGACCCATTCCTGCTCTGGCCTCGAGCTGCGCCCTGGAGAATTTGCACATGCATTTGAAATGAAACAATCCCCATATCTCTGTGTTTACTAGGGAGAAAAAAAAAAACCCAAACCCTTCCTTCCATAGGTCCTTCTATAAATATGTTCCTGGCACCGGGCAGTTTGCAGTCAGACAGAGACTGCTGGTCTTTAATGTGAAATAATGCAAGGTTTTTAAGGAAAAAGTTGGCTGCTAGAATTAATTGGTGTCTTATTTTTCTGGCTGGAGTTGCTGTTTGCGAGTGAGGGCCACATGACCAGTCCCACCGTCTGCATCACAAATTAGGACTGAACGACATCTCCCACTGTATTGCACCAGCAAAGGGGACAGAATGAAGAGAGGGAGAGAAGCAGAGACAGGACTACCTGGAAGGGTCTGAAATGCAAAGAACCCCATTGTGGGCAGGGAGGGAAAGAGTACAGAAGCAGGACACAGGGAAGAGAACAGAGGGGATTAGGGGAGAGTGAAAGAGCTGATGTTAGACTGTGCTGGGAGCAGAGGAAGGGCCGGGGAAGCTTCTCACCAGGCTGGTGGGTGCTGCTGTGCCCTGTGTGCTACTGGACTGGGTTGGCCTCTTCCAAGGAAGCTGGCAGCTGTGGTTGGTCATCACAGCGGTTCGGGCTAGAAGCTGTGGTTAGGCATCACTGTTAACACCTGGTAGTTCCAACAGAGAGGATGTGAGTTTCTCCATCAAAGGGAAATGTTTATTACAATATTTGGAGCTTCACAGGAGAGGACCAGGGACTCTCCATCCACAGTGGACTGTGATCTGGGTGCAACATTTTGACAGTAAGGTGTGCAGCCTATTTTCCCCACTTTGTAGCCTATAAAGCGTAATCATATCCAGTAGAGAGGATGATGCTGTACTGTGATCTTCAGGCCATGGTCTGTTGATTCCCGTGGTGTTCATAGAAACATTCAAAGACACTTGCAAAAGGAAATTGAGAAAAATAAGTCTACTTTTAGGGATGAGAACAAGGTTGAAAACCTCAAGTACAGAATATCTCATAGTGAGGAAGAGCTGGAGTTTGGGGATGGGACCAACCTTTTGTGCCCCATGTTAATGCCTTGTTTCCCAATATATTAAACTGCCTTCCTTCCCAATAGGAAATGAAGGATTTCTACAAGGATGTAGATGCAGTTCCCCGCCACAGTTCCGTTTCTTCCCACAGTCTTTGCTATTGGAGGATGAGGTGGGGGGTGGGGTGGGGGGTGGTAGGGGCTGGAGTAGGAAGAAAAAAATAAATAAAAAGAAAGAGAAGGGAGTCTGATGGAGTGAGCATAAATCAGGAGCTAAGATTGTTTTTTCTGGCCGACACACTTAGTGTTACTGGTGCGTTTGCTGCTTCCTTGAAAGGCCAGTGGGGGGAAAAAAGAGATTAAGGTCATCAAGATAATGCAAAGAATATTCAAACTGGAAGCAGAGGGGAAATATAGAAGGTCTGTTTTTCCAATAGTAAGTAATCACAGTACAAGAGGATGTAATTTGCAGATTAGAAAAATGAACAAAGACTATAAAATTAACTTTATGACAGAGAGGAGAACAGTCCATTTGAAGGGGGGAATAAACCAGCCTCCATAAAGCTTTATGGCTGATACAATCAGTATGTTGGTTTAAACTAAATAGGAAATATCAGCAAATAATCAACCATGGGGCAGTCTTCAAGCCCTGGTTCTTGTAATATGAGTTGGATGTGAGACACAATCCAAGCCTGGGATTTTGGGGCAGTGAATCCTCTGCAGATTCCTGGTCTTGGCTGTGCAAGTGTGCTTGGGTTTGGGAAGCCAGAGGAGTGCTCATGTGTCCCAAGCCTGTCACTGACAGCTGTCAGTCATCTGTCCTCTCTCCCTCTGGTGACTTTTCTCCAAGCAAACAAAGCCCAACACTGTAAATGTGCCTCCTCCACAATGAAATAAAATTGTCTCTCACACTCATGCCAGCCTGGGAGCAGCTCAGTGGGTGGATCAGAAACAAAAGCTTTTAATTAGCAAGGGGACTGCAAGTTAGTTACCGAGCAGGTTGCTATAACAGGGACCTCCCTATCTCAATGACAGAAACTGTGCTCAGCTTTGTGTAGAAGAAACTGTAGACATCTCCAAGGAAAATATCTCATTTTCCTCACAAGAGGAGCCATCCTCTTCTCTTGAATCAGTGGGCACTGAGCTCCCGGTCTGGTCCAAATGAATGACGTTGTCAAGCTGGAGCAGAAAGAGATTTTTCTTACATGATCTTCTATTTCATCCTAATTCTTATTTCCTTCTCTGTCATTCTTGTTTCTCCTTCAACTATTTTTTTAAGGTGAAAAAAGTGGGAGGAGTAAATTGCACTTGGTGGATTCTGTTGTTCGTGCTATTCACGCCTGTAAATAACGTTTCCAGTAGCGTGTGAGCCTACGACAAGTTTTATAGGACTCAAATGCAAGCCCTCTGAGGAGCTGTAACTCCAAAGCCATGTTCTCCAAAGGACAATTCTCTTATGTCTCTTTGCTATTCCATTTTCTAGCAGAGAGGAAAAAATGCAAGGCAAATAAGCAAATATATCCAAAAAAGGCAAGTGAGGGACTGATTGCCCACTTGTGAAATTCAAGGTAAATAATTAGGAGTATCCCCAAGGGTTTTAATGAAGTTGCCTGGATGTAAAACTGCTGTAAGCTCAGGAGTAAATCTCCCAGGTTATTTAAAAAGGAAGAAAAGCAAGTTTGCTCAGGAAGCAATTTTGCTCAAGAACGGATTTCTCTTCATTTGTATGACAGACATCCCACAACAAGATGTTCAAATTTAAATAGTTTTTTCTTTTCATTTTAAATAAAGTGCCTGATCGTGGGTCTGTGTGATACTGCTGTTCCCAGGGTCTGTGTACTCTCTTCAGAAACAGCGAGCAAAACTCTATAGGCTTGGGAAAGGTCAAGTGGTCTCAATAAAAAACAAATAGACCCAAACAGTTGCTCAAACAATACCAGACAAAAGTATAAAATCCTGAAGAATTAAATAGTTCTTTAGATAAGAATGGAAAGTTCTGCTTTTTTCAATTTGCTTCACATTTGATTATCCCTGAAGTTTTTCTCAGGTGTTAAAAGCACAAGGTGTTAGAAGCTTTCTGTGAACTATTTTCTTGAAATTTTGTGTTTGGTCTTTACATAGCACTTGTCTTCCACTTTGTGAGTTGGATCAGTTGACATTCATGAAAAATATTTCCCTAACAGATTTTGAATTTCCTCATTAAAAAATAAAATTCCAGATAAATATTCAGCATGCTTTGTGAAATCCTATTCAGTTATCAGGAAAAAGAAAAAGTACAAAAAATAATGTGCCTTTGAAAGCACACAACCTGCTTTCTTTGTGCAAAACTTCCAGTGTTAGAGAGACTATATTTAGAATTAAGAATGCGATTTTGTCCCATTGAAGTCTCTGTAAAAAAAAGCAGAGGCACTTTTATGGTAGAGATTTTGAAGCTTTGCTAGTTGTGTTTCATTAAACGACCGTACTTGTCACATGGATGTACATCTTACTCCTTTAATGGGTCGACCTGCCCCTTGTGATTAGCAGGCGGAAGTGGTTTGATATATTTGTCAGAAAGGCTGTCCTTTGTGAGCCAAAATAAAACGAACTCTCTGATATGCAAGAAATTAAATACTGTTACACTGACTTGGCTTGGGATCTGACGTCTTTTACTAATACTTATTTTTAGGTAGAATCAGTAGTCAGAGACCTTAAAAGCAAGGGCAAGATTTCAAACCAGATTTATGCTCTTGAACACTTTTAAAAGAGTGTGTGTGTGTATACATGCATATATCATTGCATTTATAGTACCATGCTGTAACTATCTGTGATACTCCAGCTGCAACGCATCTGAATGCCATGCGGTCTTCAGTGCTTTTCACCCTCATAGCTCCCCTGAGAGTTCAGAAAGTGCTATTTTTCCTATTTTACAGATGGGGAATAGAGAGATTCCTGGGCAAGTAGGAAGATCATGACAGTGTGGAGTGTTAAGGACCACTTTTCCGTGACAAAAACGGTGGGTGTTTGAGTCTAGTAATCCACATCATTGATATTCCTCAGTTCAAGGTAGGAAGGGTAATGTTAGAGGCAAAAGAAGTCCGAGGAAACCTTGAAGTTTACCTGCAAGGGGCAGCCCACTGAAAATGAACAGCTGTGTCAAAACCCAGCACTCTCTTTCTATGGATGATCCTTCCAAGGGGTGCCAGTAGAGATGGGGATGTGCAATCATAGGGGAGAGAAAGGACGAGCACTCCCAGTGTCCCAGAGGTCAGGAACTTTCCTTATTTTATAACCTGGCAATTCTCCCACTAACCTCAAGAAGTGCTGATGCTCATGTGGAAAAATGTCTGTCCAGAAGTGACAATTACAAAAAAGAAGAAAAAACCCACACAAATTCTGATGCTTTTTGCAGATGTGTGTTTCATAGCTCTCCATCTAGCCTAGTGGGCAGTGCCCTTCCCAACATCATGGCCACTTCCCAAACAAAGCAGCTATTAATGCTGCCCATGCCATAGACCTGGGGGCCTCTGGAAGAGCAAGTTCTCAAGCCTGGGCCGTGAGGAGCCAGTGGGGCATTTGTATGGTGCTGGGCAGGATTTTTCACTGTCTGCAGCGCAGTGGTATGAGCCACGCTGGTGCTCAGTTCCTGGCTGTGCAGGAGGGTGAGAAGTGGGTTGGGGCACTGGGGCCACAGGACAAACTGATGGCTCCTATGCCAAGAAATCACAAGCTGAATTCCTTCTTTCTGGTTTTAAGGTGTATATCCATTGTTAATTTTTCAAATCTTTCCCATTCTATTATTTCCACTTCACACAGAACACATCTGGATTGTTTGTGTGGAAACATACACAAACCCAGGTCTTCCACCCTGCTGAGATTCTTGCTTCCTTTGACAGCACAACGATGCTTGCCTATTTTGAATGAACTTTAACAAACTCCTCTTTCCTTCTTGATTTAGCCTCTTCTCATACTGCGTTTAGAGCTTTGGCTTGACTGAGTTAGACACTCTCTTGCATGACGAGTTTTCCCACTGAAGAAGCCTTTACAAGGATGAAGAAGGGTGGGTTAGCACCAATCCTTCCCACTAACGTTTCCAGTGCCCTCCCCAGTGGCTTGATCTTGCATCTGGGTGTTACACCTGTGATGGAGCGGTCCCTGTCAGAGCTGAGTCAGCACAACACATTGCCTCCAGTCAATCTTCCTGGAGGTATTTAAGAAACGTGTAGATGTGGCACTTCAGGGAATACTCTAATGCCTGAGATTGTTGGGTTGGGTGATTTTTTTGTGGGGTTGGTGGTTTTTTTTTGTTTCTTTGTTTTCGTTTTTGTTTCCTCTGGTGTGGTTGAACTCAATGACCTCAGAGGTCCCTTCCAAACATAAAGATTCTGTGATTCATTTTCTGTAAATGGAGTGGCATTTCAGCCCTTTGCAGTTGGTTGGAGGTGACACTAAGAGTATGGTCCTTTTGAGGACCAAGATGGGACCCTGCCCTTCTTGGGCTCCATGCTTCCCCCCAGGTGCTGCTGTGGGTGTGGGCTCAGGGAGGGGAATGCAGCCCCCTTTTCTGCTTTGTGGTTCATGCTGCTGTGGGTCATGGTCCCTGCTTTCTCTGCTCAACCATGTATTACCCTTGTTAGGTGTCCTGGCAAGCGAAACTGTGAAACAGTCTAACCCCTCTGGTTTGTTTGTATTATACTCAAATTATTTCAGAACCTTAAGGGCAATGAATTTGTGGAGAAGCAGATGCTGCTGGTTCTGCTCTTACTTGCTACTTTTGGAGGATGTGGGTAGCGACCTGAGGCTGTAAAGGGGGAGAGATAGGTTGTTACTGCTGCCCAAAGCCCAGGCAGTGCTCACTGCAGCATGCAGTACGGCAGTTCATAAAAAGTGACATTCATGTTGGCAGGACACTGCTGTGAGCCTATTTTACTCCATGATAAAGACTACATATGTCAGGGTTCATCTCCTTGTCCCTGGGTCCATCGGACAATCGGATGGAGCACACTTGTCATGTGCAGGGCACAGGATCGGCTCCACAGAGCAGGTACCCCAAGCCTGCATTACCAGGTTGTCTCCTGGAGGAGTTACTGCTGCAGAGACTCTGCACAGCCCATGTTACACAGGGCCTTTATCCTGTGGGGTGCTGTGTAGGACAGCATCATCTAAACCGCTTCAGGAACCAGTCAGGACCTTACTTCCTCCAGGCTTGAAAGGAAAAACACATTGTGCATTTCAAAGCCAAGATTTTAGGAACAAAAGTGAACCTTTTAATTGCATTTTTCACTTAGGAATGTGAAGGAATCACTGTGAACCTTGAAAGTTTGATACGTACCAGACCAGTAAATAGATTTGGCTTTGTTTTTTTAATGTTTTGCATACTTTGTTTTTCAAACTTTCACCAGCTCTGCTTTGTTTCAGTTAATGAAATTCTTCTATTGCAGCACTGGGACTTTTAAAGCATTTTCGTAACCTCCTGTCTTGGTCTCCAAGGTATAAACATTATTTTATAATTAGCCTTCACAACTATGTTATACATTTGAAAAGGAGGAAAAAAAATGTTTTTCCCCCATTTTTATATAGGGGAATTACAGTTTCTATCTGGGGACTGAAAGAATGTGTGTGTATATGCGCACGCAGAGGAGAGAGAGAGAGATTCAATCTGTCGAAATTTCATCTCCTGCCAGTTACACATGAAATCATCGTTTAGGAGAGAGAGTGGGAAATTACTGCACGCATTGGAAAAATCCTCACTCTATCCTTAATGAAACTGCTTTAAAATATGATGGGAGAGGGAAGACTTAGGGACATTTGTATTCCACCAAAAAAACACAGGGAAAGAACATTGACTTTTTGCCCCCTGTTATATAACTTGGCATCAGGCTCTCCCTGGCTGATACTGATGGGAACTAATTTGTCTCTTGGCCTTATTCCTGCCAATCCCCTATGGTGTTTTCTTATGGCGACTTCATATCAGAATAAAGCTGTCACCAAGGTAACCACATGTGCATATGCACAATCATGTACATGCACTGTGTAATTAAGTCCAAGTGTAAATACTAATACTCACCATAGCGTGCAATGCTTGAGTGATGCTGCTTAAAGAGTCCTCACAACGTGTCTTGGGTTGAAGGTTAGCCTCACAGTTTTACAAGGTGGGGAAACTGAGTCACAGAGGAGGAATGGAGTCTCCCAAGTGCAGGCAGGGGCGTCAGCTGGAGCAGGGGAACTTGGTTCCCTGCGATGCAGGGAGAGCACCCAGTTTTTTCCATAGGCACCACTTATTAATGCAGTCACTGATCTTTAAGCTCAGGTCCTTTGAAGTATTTCTGCCAGGTTTACTCTCATCCAGGCAGATTTTTTTGTGCATGTAATTAGTTGTAGACAGAAAAGCTTCTCTTCCACCCAGCCTGGGATGGATGTATGCAGACTAGTGTAGGGATCATTGCCTTGACTTCAGTAAAATCTGGATCCCATCCCAATGATCACTCTGGCCTTCATAGCAGGGACCAGCCCTGCATGAAGGGAAGCTGCTTTGAACCATTTTTGAAGTGGTAGCTTTCCTAGCTATAATAAATTTTCAGGATGTTTTCAACAGAGAAAATAAATCCATAGGAGAGAGATGGCTTAATGGATTTTGAATTTTCTAATAAGGAATGTGCCAAGCCTTTCGCAATAGAAATGTCCCTTTGAATCTTTCATTCAGGTATATGACAGATGCTTGAGTTACAGTGCATTTCCAAAGGTTTGTGGGTTTGTTTTGTTTGTTTTGGTTTGGTTTTTGGTTGGTTTTTTTTTTTTGGTTGGGTTTTGTTTTGTTTTGTTTTCCAGTGGAGAAAGATTCTCAGCCAAAGCTTAACCTAGAGCAAAGCTTTTACAGATAAAAGAGTGATCCAAGGAAGGGGAAAATTTTGGAATCAAGTGGTTAATTACAGTTTTCAGCAATGTCATAGAAAAAAAATACAAGTGAGCATGGAAAAATATTAGTCTATCTCTTTTGAAAGCCTCCAAAAAGATTTGTCTGAAGCGTGCATTTAAATGGGAAGGATACAGGTGTTTTCAGAGCTCTTCCAGCCTACAAGCAGGCCTGGGGCAAACCTGAGCACACAGTGTAATATAACGAGAAACATTCCTGCCTGCTTCAGTAGGAAAATGCAAATAGGCTCATTTCCTCTTTTGAGGAGGACTTTAGATAAGGCGCTCCTGGAGCAAAGTAACCTGTTTGGTGTCTTCCCTGCCTGGAATATTACGGAGGGAGAGGAGCAGCACACACTGAGCTGTGTGGCTGCTGCCAGCTCAAGGATGGGGCTGTGAACTGCCTATGGGGCCACCATGAGGAGGGATGCTACAGCATGTGTCAAGCTGCCGTTGTTTGGGAATTACTGAAACTTGAACATAAATTGCCCAAGTGAGAAGTGCAGCAGAGACCTGTACTCCCAGAGAGTCCTGCCTGGCGTGGAATAAAGCATCAGTGCTTTGCTGGAGCCTTCTGCCTCCTGATCCCCCTCCTCCTCCTGCCCCATCCCTTTCAAGGAAAGGCTCTGAAATTCATTTTGCAAGTAGCCTGCTAAAAACATTTCTTTCCAGCCTTTTCTCTAAGTTTGTTATCTTTGCTTGTTCAGCCTTTAGAAAAAACAACTTTTTTTTTTTTTTCAGTTCCCATTAAGAATAACATTTTTTCAAATGTTTAAGCAGAATCCCATAGCATTTACTTCATTGCAAGAGCTAAACTGGAAAAGGAGATCTTTTGAAAAATCTAACCCTGGTTGTGACTTCTAAACTATGCAGGTAACCAGCAAAGAATTAAGGCTAGCACAGAAATTCAGTATCAGTTGGGTGACAAAATTCCCTCTCCACCAAAGAAAATCCCAGGTGAAAAGAAGATTACATTAATTATGATGTTTTTTCAGAAGGTTTACAAAGTATTCCCCCTTCACCTCCCACTGAATAATTGTAATAACTGTCAGAAAATAGAATTACCATAAATTATTTGCTTTGCTTTTTTGTTTGTTTGTTTGTTATTATTTTTTATATAATCCATAACCATGAATGTCAAAGTACTTAATATCTTTCTTAAAGATCCAGCTCTAGACATCAGGTAAATACCTGCTTTTGTGGCAAAGCAGAAAATAGGGAAGACCTCTGGTTAATCCTTGTGCAGTCTTAAATAAAAGCAGAAAAGGTTTCTAAATATTTTTTAAGCAGAGCTCATCAGATTTGAGGGCTTGATTCATGATGCCTGAAGACTTGAGCTTGACAATGCTACATTGACTGTGATACGATTTTTGTCTAATAGAGCAGAAAAAGGGCTAGACTTGAATTTGGCTTGCCAAACTAGATGTTGATGTCTTTCATCAAAGAAAAATACTGACTTTCTATTTTGGGTTGCCCAGTTCAGTTTACAGAGCAGCCCTTCTATTTTTGAAAGTTAAAATATTTTTCATATTGCTTTAAAAATAAACTGACCAGTAACCAACCAATGAACCAGTAATATATATAATTTATATAGACATTGAAAAGAACTAAAAGAAAATGGTAAGCTAAGTGTTCCCTTACATAAAATAAATCTTTTCAGTGAAAGTTTCCAGCTGCTTCTGAAATATAGGAAAATCAAAATTATCACTGGCATTCACAAGCCAATTATTGAACTCAACAGCATGATTCTGAATTTCCCCTGATTTAATTAAGAGCAACATTTGGCCCTAGCTAGAAGCAATAATAAGTGCTTCTTCATTAGGTGTTTTCAGGGTAATTTCTTAAGGGAAAAGATAGATGCTTCTAAATCTGTCATTTGGTGAACTGTTCCGTGTAATATATTAGAGCCATTGATTAGTGTAATATGGCAAAAAGCAAAGCCTGATCGATCATCCATTGCAGTCAATGGGTGTCTTTGATTAAGTCCAAAAAGAGCAATATAAAATCATGGTAATTCCAGGCAATATAGAGACACACTCTTGGCTTGCATCCCTAATTCTACTTCAGGGTCTGTCCGTACCTAATCTGGGCTTCCTGGGGAGCAGCAATTCCATCTCATAGAGGTTTTTGAGGTTGCAACATTTTCCTTTTGTTCTACAGAGGAATGAAAAACAGACCAGTTAAAATCACATGCAATTAACTGAGTTTTGGTGAGGTGTTTGATGGCAGTTATTACAGGTCAGGGGGTTTGTTTCACAAGAATGTGGAGAAGAGTCCTCCCAGGTCAGCGAATCAAATCTCCACATACTGTGGGCAACCAGGTCTTTAAGTCTTGGAATTCCCCACTCTGAAGGTGACTTGGAGCTCAGAAACCCCCAGAAATGCATCTCCAGGAGTCATTTTAGCTTCTGTGCCAGTGTTGACATCCATGTGCCTCATTTTGCACTGACAATGTCATGACCGGCTCTTCCTTGAACCCTCCCGAGTGCTGTGGGCTTCAGCAAGGCTGTGTGTGGTCACAGCAGGCATTAGCACATCCTTGCACAGGACAGGATGTGACCGCTGTGGGCTATCGCCTGTCCACTCAGACTGGTGATGAGGGTCACATAATTAGTTTACTCAACAAAACTTAAAAAAATATTTAACCTGACTGCTACCACTTTGCCTCAGTTCAGACTGCTTTGTTTTACATAGGCACTTGTATTAACATCGTTATCCCTTGAAACCAGTGCATAGATCATGCTTTTTTTAGGTGTGCCAATGGACCTCATTTTTCATGGGCAGCATAGACACCAATAAGTAATTACAGGTATTTGTGAAAGAGTTAAATGAATTAAGTGCTTGATTTCCTGTGCTCTTCATTTAGAACTAAGCACTTACCAAGTTGTTTTTGTACATCCTGCTGCATCCTTGACTACCTAAAGACCTTTATAAACTGGCTCCATAAGCTTTCTATCTGGCCTTTGTGTTTTTCTCTAAAGTACAAAATGTTCCTTTCTACTGAAGCATTGGTATGTGCTAACTATCTGTCTGGATATTGTGTGATGAGGAGGGGAGGGAAATGGCCAGTGACAATGATTTCTCTTGCTGATTGTTTTTTTTTTTTTCTTCCCCCACATAATTTAAATCAAAATATCTAAACCTCAGACCTGAAACCAACTTCACAGTCTTACTTTGTATGTAAAAATATTCCATTTAAATCAGCAGTAAAGCTAACATGAAAGTGCCAATAAATAATATATGCAAAGAGTTTTTTTATCAATATATAAAGAAATGTGGAGTTGTGAAGCTGCTGAAAACAAGCATTAGGAAATGTAATGAAGCAAGAATTAGAACAGCATAGTTCCTCTGGCCATTATAAATGAGAACGCCAGGTACCTGGAGAACAGGAAAACTGATGAGTACAGTCTGTTCAGGAGAGAAGGAGGAAAATTTCCCCCAGGAACACATTTCAAATTACTTATTTATGAACTGATGAACTGGGAGACCACCTATAGAGAGACAGGAGCAAGCAGTCTGCTGCAGACAGCTACAGAACTCCAGCTAATTGTGCTGCTGTTTTCTGTTATAACTCCTGCTCTCCAGCTGGGCTTCGGAGGCAGGAAATTTAGGCATTGACTAGAAGTTGCACTTTCCCTCCTTCTTGTCGGCATAAATATATACATGTATATTTTAATCTGCTGGAATAATTCAGCAAAGGCCTGGGAAAACAGCTGCTGCCTTTGTCATGACAGTGTTAGGGAGTTCTTGGGGTAGAGTTTCCAAGGGAAAAAGAAAGTTCCTAACCATGGACCCATCCCTTGGCAAAGGTCACTCCAAAATTTGGAGATACTTGGCCTGAAACTGAAAATGTGGAACGTGCCCTTTATTTTCTTCTCAGCACGTCACTGTCAGGTTATTAACTACACAGAAACAGAAATAGCAACATGCATGCATATGTAACAACTGAATACAACATGTATTAACCATGTAAATGCATGGGAGTGTGCATACAGATATACTTCATATAGATTTCCTATGTAAAGCTCTGATGGCAGATATATATTCTCTGTCTGTGCTCATATAAACAACAGAATGTAGCCCAAGTTATAACAGTTGTTTAGCATATCAGAAAAGAAAAAAATAGCTCTAGGTACTTGTTAATGTGATTTAATAAGATAGAGAAGATATAGTTAATTTACTGTAAATATTCAGTGGTTGAAAATTAATTTCAGTAGACCTCATATCAGTTGAAGCACAGGAGCTCTTAACAGAGAATTCAGTTATCAGCTTAGAACACAGAATTTAGATGTCTGGCGTGTAGGAAGTAAAGACAAGCAGAGGAACCTTTATCAGAGGACCGTGAGGCTCCACGATCATTTGCATGGTTCAACAGTCACAGCCTGTTTTGTGATTTAGCACATGGGCTCTACATGGTGGTGTCCAGCAATGTGACCTGTGCCCCTAACGCTCCACCAACTGATGGCTCACAAGACATGACCCGTCTGGTCAGCCTTGAGGTCAAATATAGAAGTGAAAAGATCAGTGGATTGGGGAGCAATGAGCATGAGCCCATAGTTGTCTTCCAGGAGGAAAGCAAACTCAGTTGCCCTCTATGAAAATCAGACCAAACATCTTTCTATTTTATTAAGGATACTATGCTTCCTCAAGTAGTCAGGGACCAGATGATCGAAAGGTTGGTAGTCATGTATTGGGACCTCAGACTGCTCCTGGAATTCGTGTGATGGTCAGTGCAGGTCACAGAGCACTGGTACAACATCCTGCCTACATAAGCTGCCTCTTAAGAAGTTGTCCACTGAATTCAGCATTGGCTGCAGCTTTCAGATGCAGCTCACTCAGGGTGTGCTGCATTTAGCCCTCTGCAAAACAGTGAAAGCAAAGAGTGAAGGGGCGAGAGACAGGTCTGGAAGAGGAGGATGTGATCATTTGCCATATACTGGGTAATAAGGTGTGCTTGGTGAATACTGAAACCTGGTACCTTAAAGAGGTTTAGAAGAAATGTCAAAGATTCAAACCTGCCAAGTACCGAGTGTGGTTTCAGTGGGAGCTGGGAGTGCTCTGATACAGCACAGAGACTTTATTCCTTTCTTCTTTCCTGTAGGTACACTGGTAAGTCAATATAGAGAAAATACGCAGTGCTGTTGCTGGTGCTGCATGTGTTCCATGAATACAGAATACGGTTTCCCATGCTGTCATTTATTACAAAATTCTAACAAGAATGGGACTGAAGTGACACAATGGATACATCCCTGCTACTCATTAAGTTAGACACCAAGAACATTTAACAGTTTGCTGCAATAGCACCTAATTAACCCAAATAAAACCCCTGTAAGGATGTGCAGAGATAAAAGGGAACTCCAGCAAAGTGGGAATTTTTATAGCAACGAGACAGAAAGAAGGGCATCAAGATTTACTGCAAATGACTCTAGTAGCAAGAGGTTCAAGCATTAGCTAATTTTATTTGCTTCTTTTATGATAAAAGTAGCTGAGTTTTAAAAAAATCAAAGAATCAGTGATGATATTAACACTGCTTCAGTGAGGAAACAAATACTTTCATTTTTGCTTCTGTTCTTAAAAAAAATTCCTTCTGCTGAAATGAATATGTAATAGCGTCACACCTCGGTGAAACTTTTTTCTTTAAGTATTCAGAACATTTTGTGAGGCTGATCAATTGGGATTATTTTTTTTTTTTTTTTTTTTTAAATACCCAACTTGGTTACACTGGCAGGTATTCACAAGTGACAATTATTTCAACATTAATTTGATAGCTCCCGACAGCCTCGGAGATGGGATAGAATCACCTGGAAGCTGGCATTTTGCATTGTACCACTCTGTCTATATAGTAACTGTCATCTTCCATTCAATATGGTAAATGCTATCTGCATACAGGCTTCTAAAAAGTTTTAATTTCTTCTAAGTGATTGAAACTCATAGATATCTCTCTCTTTCTCTCTCCCTTTTCAAGCTACACCTGAGAGGTAGGAATGATGACAGGCTGGTTTAACGCAGCTCTTGCCGAGATTAAGTAGTTGTCAGACAGATATCATTGGAGACTAAGGGATTGCTTTTGGAAGTCATTCTGAATTGCTAACTAACGGGGAGCCTGTTTCTAGATGGGTGTCGATTCTTTTGTTTCCAGGGATTGACACATCTGCAATAACAATGGAGCATGCACTCCTTGCCTGATGCCTGATTTGTGCTGGTCACACCTTTCTAGCTGGAAAAGAGGATCTAATGAATGCCCCTTTCACCACTCATTTGCAAAGGCAGAAAATGCCCAGAGCTGCTATTTTTGGACCTGGGGTTTAAGAAAGCTGATTATTTATAGCTAGGTGAAAATGTTTGCAGCAATACCATTTGTCTCTTAGAACAGACTTATATATTGGATGAATCTGTGCGAAGGTTCAACAATAATCTCTCCACTGTCAGCTTTGCCAGTTTTTAAGCAGGCTGTTTGGGAGGAATGTGCGTATAACTGCCTGGTGTATTCTGCTCACCTCCCGTTTCATATACATCCAGTGACAGACAGCCCCCAATGAACAGGGAGTAGCTGAGGCTGACAGGTCAGCTGTAACACAACAAGTTGTCACTGTCATGGGAACATGGCAAGTGAAAAGTAGATGAAGTTGCCTAGAGGATGTTTTCATCAATTTAGTGTTATATACAAGCTAATAAATCCGCAGACACTCTCGTTTCACCACACACAATGTGTGTGTAGAGAAAATGACTGAGCTTTGGCTGGGTTGGCATTTACTGGACCAGCTGCAGTAGCCACTTGAGCTAATAGTGTGAATGATTTAACTCCTTTCGCTCCTCACCTTTCCTAACAAAGTATTTCCCATGGGATTTCAGGCTGAAAAGCATGGGCGAGCGACTGACTCCCCAGAGACCTTGGGAAGTTGCAGGGGGCTGCTTCCTTAGAAGGTGATGAGTTTGGTGGGAGGTAAGGGGATGCCTCCACCACTGGAATCAGAAAAAGGGGCAATTCATGGGACAGGGAAGAGCTCGTTTGTCAGAAACTTGGTTGGACATTCTTAAATTGATCAAAATTTCCAGACCCTTTGCATGAGATATTAATAAGGATGAGTAGTTTTCGTCTCCCCACATCCCCCAGATATTAAAAAGATGAACCCCAACATAGCAGAAAGTAGCACACATTATAATACAGGTATTATAATAATTACCTAAGGAACTCTGCTGGATATTCTGCCATCATTCTGGATGAAACATCCATGCTAGTTTATTAAAGTGTATTCTTTATAGGACAGTAGAGATAGTTTAAATTATATGGTGAAGTGGTTTACCTTTAGGAAGAGCTTCTGGATAATTTGTAGCAAATACTGAAACTTGAGAATTGTGCTGTTGGGTTGTTTTAATAATTTGTACAGTATCATTTGTCTTTTCTGTATGGCTGACTACAGTGCAAAAATTGAGCGACACAAATAGAAAATTTGCAATAGACTTTCAGTGACTTTTGAGTATTTACGCTCATGGATGAACGCAGGAAAATGTTTATCCACATATTGCTGTAGGTTAGATTTCTGTGCAGTTGGGTTCAGCCACCAACAACTGAGTAGTATCACTTTTTAACTATTAGAACTTTTTATCTACCAGAATCTCCTGATTATTTCACTGGTAATAAAACATGCTCTTATCTGTAGAAGGGTCTTGACTGAACCTTGCACTGGCATCATTCCATTGATTTCAAACAGAAATTGCTAATACATTCACTGTAGCATTATAACTTTCTTCAAAAGAAACCTAAAATACCCCATAATTTAAATCTATCTTATATCTGTAACTCTCACCTAGATGTCTTCTTGGTACAGAACTTAAGCCATTAACTCTCAGTTCAAAGTTGTATACATCGAAGATCTTTGTGAATAAGGCTGAGATTGCAGTTAAATATGTAAATTCAACCTCAGTATTCTCAAAATGCTCTAGTAAATCAATGTTAATGATAGTGGTTTCCCATATAACATAATTAATTCTTCCTCTTCAAAGCATTTTACAAAGAAACTTCATTTTACAGTAAATACACAGAAGTACAGAGCACAGGAAACAGAGGGAAGAGGAAATTGGTACTCTGACGAAGGATGGAAAGAGGTTTAGAAATAAAATAAAATGAAAAACTGGAATTTTGAAATTTTAAGAAACGTGACTATCTCTTGTTAAAAAGAGGAAGACCTGAAAATAATTTGGAAGGTTTTCTCAATTTTTACCTTAATTTTGAAACAGAATAAAAATATGAGAGGACAGTATTTCAGGCAGAACTTTGGTTTCATGTGGGCATCAGCAGAGGCTACTGGCTGCTCCCACTGGCTGTAAACTAGCGTTTGCATTCTGTAATGTCATGATTTCAAATGAAGAAAGGAAAAAACCCCCCATACCTTAAAAACATCTGGAAAAAAAAAAAAAAGCCCTCCTCTTCTATTATCACCCTTTTACACTTTGTCACCCTGCAATAATGAAGCCTCTGCAACTTTGCAAAATTATGTGTATATATGAAACTGAGACACTACTCAGAGACTTGAACACTGTAGCCTGACAAAGACGGGCTATAGTATAATATTACTGCTCTGTATGAGATTGCACACTATATATTAATCTGTGTATGCCAGTTGACACAAGACAATAAATACAGTTATTAAAACAAACATGCAGATTATGTGTAGTTAAATAGTCTTAAATAAACATAGACTACCACTGAGTTTCGTGACACCAAAAATTGTTCAATCCATCTACTTCCATTGCAAATTGTGTCTTTAGATCTCAATTCTGAGGCAAGAAATGGCATTAAGGAGTAATTTAATCTGTCATGTGATTGTATTCTCCCACCCATGCCTTTAACACACTAGACTAAATTGTCTCTGTAAGTTCAGTGCCACAAAACGGTTATGCCAATGGAGATTTTGTCCCCCAGAATATATCAAATCAAGGGCATCTAAACCCCAGCAGATTTCCATTATAACATGCAAAAGGAAATGTATTTAACACCAGCTGAGTTTATGTATTTTAGGATTCCCTAACAGACAGTGCATGTCAGAAAAGATTTTAGGCCATACTAACTTTTGCTTGGGTCACTTTTTCTGCCCTCTGACCTGTGGGCTGAACAGCAGCAGTTATGACACTGACATAAAGACATTTATTCTGTTTGCCCCTGTTCCTGCATTGAGAAAAAGCAGCTCATGAACCCTATATTTAATCTTTCTCGCCTGATTTTTTTTTTTCACTGATCCTTCCAGAAAAATCATGTTATGGCAAATGAAGTTTCCTAGGGATTTTTTCTTTTTGGCAAGGAGAGGGTCTAAAATAGGTCAGTGACAGCTGAAAAAATTGCATTCAATTCATATTCATTCACTGAAGGAGACTGAAATTTCTCCTGAGCACTGCTTCGATTTCACTTTCTTATTCTTGCCCCAAGTTTCCTCCATTAGGACTTTTTACAGCAAGAAATGACTCAAAATGCAATCAGCGTGGGACTTGTATGGTTAAAAACTGGTTGGCAACAACAACAAAAAATGGCTGGTTTGTACCTCACTGATAAATGGATGTCTATTGTTCTTCTACCCTGGAAATTAATAATAACTGGACTAGTTTCCTTAGAGACAGCCAGGCAGCCATTAGCAATCAGTAAAAATTAATGTAGCGCATGGAATTTAGCAAGGAAATGTGTTTAAGTGTGCAGGGGCACCTCAGCTACCCATCCAATACGGGTGAGTGCCAGTAGTCCCCAAGCTGTTACCACTGCCTTGCTCTATAGGACCCTTAGATACAGACAAGAGACTCTTAACAAGCGAGGGGAGGCACTATTAGATGGATGTATCTTGGTGAGGAGCACTGGGTTTTCTGGGCTTCCCTTGCCTTGAAATCATGTGGAACACAGTGTTTTCATGGGCAGAGGTACATGTGGGAAGGCAGAGGGCCTGCCATGGCAGCAGCTCTT